>JAJEKB010021144.1:563888-624695 GCA_022393335.1 Macrotrachela quadricornifera | reverse complement strand
TTCTTTACTTGTTTCGTTTCCAGCTTGGCAGTATCTCGAACAGCGTAGACCACTTACGATAGTATATACCTATAATTATTATCAATGTTGACAGAAATGTAAATAAATTCATCACTTTTAATATATGTTTAATTAATAGACTCTCATTTTAATGAATAGATGAATACGATCTCTTTCTCAATTAGCCCCCAATTCAAGCGTAAGAGCTAAAAAAATAGTAAAATAGTGAACAGTGAATTATATATTCGATATATTCTGGTTTTTGTAGCATATTGAAATAAATTATTAAGATGATATTTATGTTTTGCATCATTTTTTTATTTGAAAATTAACAGCAATCATCGAGAGATAATATTCAGGATAGAACATCAAAGAGTGAAGATCGCTTACGGCCATACCACGTTGAATACACCAGTTCTCGTCCGATCACTGAAGTTAAGCAACGTCGGGCTCGGTTAGTACTTGGATGGGTGACCGCCTGGGAATACCGAGTGTCGTAAGCTTTTTTTATTTTAGTTCTCTTTATCTTTCTCTATCACAATATCTAATTTTAAATCATCGTATAAAAACGATGTTTTTCTTGAAATCGTATATTTGAAATGAATGAAATTTCTTTTTATTCTATGATGTCATCCAACGATGGCTGTTATTGATTTTTTCGTCTTTATTATGTTGTTCTTTTTGTCTTTCATAAATAATTTGACAATATCTCGAATAACATGGATCGCTCCCTATAGTATACAGGTAAAATTATTAATAGTATATCTATATGGAATTAAATAATTTTATCACTTTGAGTATGTTTATATTTGTAACACTATCACTCTAATCAATAGGCGAATATGATGTCATTGTTAATCACCCGCTCACCCGTATCCCATAAAAGTAGCATACTACTCAAGAGTTGAATCATATATTTAATTTATTCTGTTTTTCATAGTACATTCGAATAACACTCGTACTAGGATAATATTTACGAGTTCGATCATCGTTCTTCTTATGATTAAAAAGAATGATTGAGAGATAATATTGAGGAAAGAAAATCACGAAGTGAAAATCGCTTACGGCCATACCACGTTGAATACACCAGTTCTCGTCCGATCACTGAAGTTAAGCAACGTCGGGCTCGGTTAGTACTTGGATGGGTGACCGCCTGGGAATACCGAGTGTCGTAAGCTTTTGTTTTTATTATTTTTCTTTATCTTTTCCTATCACAATATCTAGTTTTAAAGCGTCATCTAAATATGATATATTTTTTTTTAAACCGAATATTTGAAATGAATGAGGTTTCTTATAATTGTATGATGTCATCCAACTATAGCTGTTATTGAAAATTTCATCTTTATTTTATTGTTCTTCATATCTTTTATAAATAATTTGACAATATCTTAAACAACATCGACAGCTCCCGATATGATACATCTATCATTACTAATACTATGTCTGTATAGAATTAAATAGTTTTATCATTTTGAGTGTATCTATATTTATAACACTATCATCCTAATCAGTAGGTGAACATGATGCCATTGTCAATGATCCATTCAACCATACCCCATAAAAATAGCAGAATACTCGAGGATTGAATCATACATCCAATATATTGTGTTTTTCGAGCGACATTCAAATAATACTCATAGAAGAATAACACTTATGGATTCAATTATCTTTCTCCTTGAGATTAAAAAGGATCATTGAGAGATAATATTCAGGATAGAACATCAAAGAGTGAAGATCGCTTACGGCCATACCACGTTGAATACACCAGTTCTCGTCCGATCACTGAAGTTAAGCAACGTCGGGCTCGGTTAGTACTTGGATGGGTGACCGCCTGGGAATACCGAGTGTCGTAAGCTTCTTTTTTTTTTATTCCTCTTTATCTTTCTCTATCACAATATCTAGTTTCAAACCATGATCTAAATATGACATTATTTGCTTATGGATTTAAACATTTGAATCTAATCAAGTTTCTTTTCATTGTATGATGTGATTGAACTATACGGTATATTTTCTTATATTTTTTTTTCTTTGGAAAATGAAATGTATAAAAAAAAAATAAACCAAATATCACACTTCATACATTTCTTTTATCAGTAACTTGTTGATTTTACTTTATAGAATTTTTTTCAGTTGATGATATTGCCGATAAATAGAAGTAAAATGTTTGCTTCGTCACTATTTACTGAACACACCTTGCGAGTTATATCAAGCTAGATATGTAGAACAATCAGCTGTTTAAGTTTTGGTAGACACTAAGACCCAACGATATAAGATTTCGAAATCTTTCTTACAAACAGTTGACACCAAATATAAAAAAACTAGATGAATATACTTGTTTTTTTTATCTGTTCTCCCAAAAGATAAAATATATGAGTGCAACTATTTTGTTATAACGGTTAGACATATTTAATATTATATACAAAATTTCAGACTCACAAGTATCGTCTTTCTAAATTACTTTGAGACTACTATTATGCTTCTTTCCAGATGAATTTTTGGTACTCTAATACTCGACTACTCAATTCTATTTTTATCATTACGATAAAACGATCATCTACGACTAGTGATAATGTGGAATAGAAGATGAACATTAGTTTCTCATAATCTATTCAGAAAATAACGACTTCATTAAATATAAAATTATTTTCAGTCATGAATGAAACGAAAATGTACTCATCCATCAGAAAATGTTATTCAACTTGAAATACATAACAATCATCGAAATAAATATTGGCAAAATGTTGGTCAAAGTATCCTCTGTTCATTCATATGTTTAATGATAACTTTACTGTTGAAGTTGATAAAACGAATTGATTGTTGTAGGACTGAACTGTATTAAGTCTCCCAAATTTTCATACTAAACGCACACAAATTTCTCCTTAGTTAGCCCAAGTTGCTGGTGATAAAAAAAATCATTTTATAGTACTATTGTCATGAGGATTGGAAATGGACCTGAAAGTTAGCGTAACAGTGTTCTGAAAGTAATTTAAAAAGACAGCAAAAGGCGAGGCTTGTAAATCTGAATTTTTACACATAATTCTAAATACGTCTAAGCATTGTGACAACATAGTTACACTCAAATTAAATCTTTTAGGAGTGTTTTCGAATAAATCAGCATAGCTTTGTACATTCCAATATAATTCAGATGAAAAGATAGATCTCTCGAAAACCTTGAACAGAAGAACTTTCTGATAGATTAAGTGACCTGAACGTATGCTGAATTACGACAAAAGATTTATTTATTGAGTATCAACTGGTGTACAACATCTAATGTTACAATCATTTTGGTTATTTTAAACCATACTTATCGACCATGAGAGTAATAGATTTGTATCCATCGACACTGTCATCATCACTTTCATTCTTGTTTCACAACCCAGGATACGTTCCGATCAACAGATCTATCATAAAAAGCTTCTCTCGTGAGTGTTCGATCATGTCTCAATTGTATTGGAATGTATAAAGGTATGTTGATTAATTCAAAAAAAAACCGCAAACTAAAAAATTCTAAAATCAAAATCCCTATTTGATGGCAAGAAGGGATGCACTCCTGATTTCTCATCTCACAATGAAGGTTTCATTAACGAAGTACTATCCAGAATCATTATTCGTGGCAAATAATGACATGCCATGAAATCTTTAATTCCATTACAATATACTAATTTAGTTCGATATTTACAATAGTTTCCTATAGATCATTTTAAATATCTATAAATGAAATCAATTTAATATGTAAATCAGATTTTTTATTTTTAAATAAATAGTTTTACAGTAAAAAAAATGAAGTAAAAAAGTCATATTTACAAATTATGGATAATTGCTTGCTTTAACAATAGCTTTACCGGTATTATCGCCTTTAAAAAGACCAACAAATGCTTCTGGCATCTTTTCAAAACCTTCAAATAATGTTTCTTTATATTTAAGATCACCCTAAAACATATCAAAATCATAAACATATTAATTCATCATTTTTGTCTTTTACTTTTTTCACTAATGGAAGTAATTCATTAAAAGCTTTATCAAATTCCTTTTCATATGAATATACCATGAAACCGCGAATAGTTAATTCATGAAGAAGAATATCCATATTAATTTGTGGAACTACAAATAAAAATAACAGTCAATTTTAATTTTCAATAAAAAATATCTTTCTCATAATTATACATTTCTGTCTTTCTGTATCATTATAATTTGATATTGAACCACAGATAGCTATACGTCCATGATGTGCCATATGTTTTGTAACCATTTCATGAAAAATTCTCCACCCACCTATTGAAATATTTTTATTATTTCACAAAAATATTCAAAATTCTTTTTCTTATATTAAAACTTACATTAACTCCTTTTGGTGCAGCTTGCTTCAAAGCATCATCAAGTGAAATTTTTTTATAATTAAATGCATAATCAAATTTAAGTTCATTTGTTAACCAATTACATTTATCATCTGAACCAGCAAAACCAATTACAGTTAAACCCTTTAAAATATAAAATTATTTAATCAAATAGAAAGAAGAAAATGTTTACTTTATGTTTAGCTAATTGACCAACTAAAGATCCAACAGTACCAGCAGCTCCATTTACAACACAAATTTCACCTGATTTTGGTTCCAATAAATTAAAACCAAGATAAGCAGTTAATCTATTAGAAAAGAAAATAATTACTATTCGAAAATTTATTTCAATCTTACCCACGCATTCCGAGTACACCAAGTGTAACTGATGATGAGAGTGAACCTAAATCATTTGGAATTGGTCGAAGATCTTTACCATCTTTTGATAAATAATGAGTTCGCCATCCACTAGTTGCAAGAACAAGTGTACCACATGGAAATTCACCATTACGAGTTTTGATTACTCTAACAAAAATAATGAACATCTTTATTTTACTTTTCTATAAATAGATGACTTACTTTAAACAAGCTTCACCAAACATCGTTTTATGTTCTCCCATGGGTTCACCATGTATACTAAATATAAACAAAAAAGTTTTTTTCTATACAATTGAATAACTATACTTACCGCATGTATGGATCAACAGTAAGATATACAGCTTCACAAAGAACTTTTGAATAATAAAAAAAAGATAGAAAAATAAAAGTATAATTATAAAACTTACCACCAGAATGAAGCTGTTCAAGTAATTCTTCTTCATAAAGTTTCAAATCACTTTCCTTAACTTCAGCTTGAAAAGGTTTTGGTAGAGTCCAATGACGAATTTTAGCCATTTTTCAATTAAATAATAATAGACGATTGCTTCGTATATAAATAGTAGTAAAATATTTGCTTTGTCATTATTAACTCGACATATTTAACGAAATGTACTTGATAAATATATATGAATGACAAGCAAGCAATGATTCAGTTTGATAGACAATATGAATCAATCATACTATATTTCTAAATCTCTATAATCAACAGATGACATCAAATGTAATAAAAAGATATTAAGCTATTTATTCAGTTAATGTAAGTAAAATTTTTATTGACTTCTTATCTGACATCATTGTTTGTAATACGGTCAATTGTAGCACTGTAATGTGACTGATTCATTCTAAGTATAGGAGAGACTATTAGAACAAGTTGATAAAGCAAGATCATATAATTTATCTATGATTGTAAAATAACAACTGTTGCAATCTGTATACTGCATTTGCTATTTCATCTTAATTATTTTTAATAATTTCATGTGTATCCTTCTAATCAAAATTAACTGAGATATTCCTAATTTTTTCTATTGATTTTCAGTCGTAATGACCAAAGCATTGTTGAAACAATCCTAAAAATGTTCCATATTCTGATATACAATTCAGAGAAAAATTTGAGATTATTTTTAGAATTTGTACTATGTATTATACTTCACATCTAATTTAATTGCATGAAGATTTTATTAGTAGCACTTCAGATAACTTTTTTGCCTGTTATATTGTAGAATCAGTTATGATGGTTCACAACTAAATATGAGTGGGACTAAGTGTTTTTAGACTTGGTTCCGATTTTGGTAAAATTAAGTTTTTGGTCGTCAGAATCGAGATTGGTCCTGCATATTTCTAATTACAGTCCTATGAACAGGAAGGTTTGAATTAAAGAAATCGTCTTGCCAGTTCTATCACGAAAACGCAGTCTAGTCATCATTTGCCAAGGAATTTGTTTAACTTTGAATAATATGAATTGGTTTATAATCATTTGAGCTGCTTGATTACGCTATCTATTGAAATACAGTGGTTTGCAAAAAGACTTCGAACAGATTCTTGCCCTATATCCACGACTAATTCAACTATTTTCAAAACAAATACTTCCGTGCTTAATACATATCGGTTCACAGTCTTAGAATATCTAGTTCAATATTTGACCTATTTGCATGGGATTGTGGTAGTGAAAACAATTAATTCACATTATTCACACTATCTGTTAGCGAGTTTTTTCAATATCAGTTCATTATTTCGCCAGAAAAAATAACCTGGTACTTGGATCTATTTGGCATTGATCATATATTTTCGACCATCGCCTACTTGATATTCTAGAGAATCTTAGGTTTTCAATTTTTTAAATTGATAATTGATTGTAGACAATAGTATCGTTGTATATCGATGGATTTTTCCGACAGAACGAATTCCAACGTTGTAATAATCTAATGCACATTGCTATGTTAGGTTATTACTACACAGCAATAAAGTACTAATTAATCAAATGTATGGGATTGTGCAGTTTGACCGGCAGCCCCATTAATATATTTTATTTTTGTAAGGATAAAACATACTATTGTTCGGGTCATGTTTTGTTTTGTACGGTGAAAATCATGAATAAAGATATAAAAATAGAAATATTAATATTTATTTTATTAAAAAGCTTAAGTTACAAAATTTTATTATTTTTTTAAAATGAAAATATTAAATTATCGAAAATGTATAGATTTTATTTTCATAATATTAAAATCATTCATTTTCAATAATTGATCTTAATGTAACATCACTTCCTGCTCGAATTCGTTGTTTATTATTAATTTCTTTTCCACAATGTAATAAACAATAAAACTTACGATAAATTTTTGTTTGTTGAAATTCTTTTAAATAAAGTTTATTTGGATAAACATAAATTATAAAAGCTAACATTGCTGGAACATTAAGTAGTAATACTAAAGCAATATGTAAACGTATTAATGCAAGAGAATTATTTCTTACACATTTAGATAATAATATATAATGAACAATAGCATGTGGAAGAATACAAATAATAATAATTAATGGTGAAATAAAAAATTCTCGATGATTATATAATTGTTTAATCCATTCGCGATAAAATTGTAAAGTTTTTGAATTACTATTACAACCATTAATAAATATTTTTCGTCTAGATATTGTTGTAAGAATACATAAAATTGATATTAAATAAACTATGCATGGTATAATAACATGAAAATAAGATATTATATATTGTGCATAATACCATGTATGATATTTTGTTGTATTATAAGTACAAATTAATTGTTTAAATGGATCTTCAGTTATATCTCTTGAAAATAATTCTGGTAAATTTGATAAACTAACAAGACAAATAATAATTAATGATATAATTATTGGTCGTAATCTTGATTGAAATATATTAAAATTTAAACATTCTATAAGTAATCTTTCAATAATAATTGCAACACTCATCCAAATATATATATAATCAAATGTTAAACATACATATGAAAATGCAAAACAATGCCATTCAAGATAAATATTATTATTATAATGTAATACTGTAAATATATTTGTATAAACAAGTAACATAAGTATAATATTACATGAACAATATATAATTAAATAAACACCAGAAACAGTTATTCGAATACGTTCTTGAAGAAATGTTATTAATGATAATGAATTATTTAATAAACCAATTGTTGCAAGAAGAATAAAAATAATTACATAAATAATTTGAGCTATTGGAGTATCTTGTAACATAGCACTTGTCATTGGAAGTTCAAGAATATTAAAATATGATTCACATTGATTACCATAAAAACAATTATTTAAACAATAACAAGAATTATTAAAACAAGAACCGCCATTAAAACATGTTAAATTTAAAGGTAAACAAGACATGATTAAATTTAAATTAATCTAAAGAAAAACGAAAGAATTGTCATATGTATGTAATGACAATAAATGCATTCGATTAGATCTTAACAAAATATCACTATATAACTTAAATACGATACCTTAAAGTAAAAGAAAATATACTTTACTTATCAGAATACTTTTGATAAATATTATTTTTCTTTCGTCTATTATTCAATATGTAATACGAAACAAAATCAAGTTTGTAAGAAGAATATCTTCATTACACGCAAATTTATGTTGATTATATAAATGTAAAAATTGAAACAAAAAGATTACAGAATGATGAAAAAATTTCATAGGCTTTCAAAATCCATAATTATTTTTTAAAGAAATACGTCTTAATAATGACGATATAGTTAAAATAAAAATCACAACTTTTTTTTTTAAACAGGTATATATATCAATATTGATTGAGTTACTTTTGTTTATTGACAGAATTTCTTTGATAAGAATTTACGATTAGTTTTACATAAAAAAATAATTTTGATTCGAAATTATAAAAAGAAAAAAAAGTACGATCTATCCTTTTTTTTCTTTATGTGTTGATTCTTCATCAGTTTGATCTATGATTGAATTTATGTAACATTCCAATAATAGACTTTTCTTGAATTGAAAACTTGAAAATTTGTTTGTCTTTAAGACCATAACATAGTCGACATTTTCGAATACTAACTGTTGACGCTGGTATTGACAGAAACAATACCAGAGTATATTTGCTTAAAGAAATATTAACATTTTTTTTCAGGTGAAAATTAACTGAATTGAACATATCTGATATTAGAATTTTACAGAAACGGTATATATCTATTTCATTACAGCGGTTTCATTTCTCTGGCTATAAAAAAATACTAGATTTTTGCAGTTTATGCAACGAGCCATCTAATGAGTTGTAATAGAATTGACTGAAAAAGTTTATTGATGAAATGGTAAATTAAACCTAATGTTCTATATGTAAAATGGACATCATTTTTTACTGTTTGATTCTATACTTTTCTATCGATTCAATTTTTATCATTTCAAAAATTATAGAATTTTTTATCCGATAAGAAAAGCTATTCAATATACAGGAAAGTAGAATGAAAGAGTATAGTATTATCATTATGTATTTACAATAGAACGACTCTAAATCATAAGGTAAGAAGTCCTCAAATGTATCTGGAATCTGGAATCAGTATTGTTGATGATAAAAACGCTCTCCTTCTATATATGAATTCGAAAAATCTTATTGTTTATAAATATCATAGGTAGATTACAATCAACTCAAAATATGGCACATTCACCTACTATAAAGTTTTATTTAGAGTGTATATATGTTGTATATATTATTTTTAAGTATGACATTTTCTTGTTTGCGTCTTTTTCATTTTTTTCTCTTCTAACGTGACATAACAGCAATGGCAAAAGTATAATCAACTAGTAATTTCGAGTTTATTTTGTATGATTGAAACGTTTTAAAAACAGCTAATCTTTATCATAAATAGACTCAATTATACATGTAATATTGCTGTTATTAAAATCCTACGCTTTATTTTTTGTCATTTGACATTTTTATTAATTCTCATGATTATTCACCGTTCTTAATTTTTGGTGCAAGTTTGAAATGCAGTACCAGAATCATTCATGTGCAAAGAATATTATTTTTTTCCGAGAATCAACCATTCTCTTATAGAAAAAGAAATTTTCCAGTTTTCTTCCATTTTATTTTACACTCAATATCCGTTATACTCATTTATGACATATATGAATCATTCCATGTAAGCTACGATCGAAATGTGGTTGGGCTGCTCAAACGAAGTTCTCGGATTTGTCTCATTTTTAGGTATGTGTCAGAGGCGAAAATTTAAAATGCAATTGATTTATTTTAAGCTAATAACAAACTTGTTTATAAGTTGTTTCGAACAAGTGTTTCTCAATATTTTGCTCGTCAAAAATTAGCTTTAATAAACTTTTTAATATGAAAATAAGTTCAAATTTGAAATCATTAAATGCATTCTTTCATGGACTCAAACAACAAAAAACAATATTTTGTGGTATGTCCATTTACAGATGTGTTTGTTTCTTTTAAGATAATATATAAGATAACATATCTGTTTTGAAAATGAAAGTGAGAGATTCTACACTATTTCAAGATGTTATTTATAAAAACAACATGAAGATAAATCCTTTTCTTCGTGGGTTTATTCAAGGTAGGAGTAGAATTCTTTTTCAAGAATTAATTCTTAAATTAGATACATGCGAAAGTTTAAATTTTTTTCTTAGTTGAAAATACTTTTTAAAAATTATTTATTTAGTGATATATTTGTGTATTAAATAAAATACAAATGAATTGAAGTTTCTGTTTCAGATTAAAATTGAAAATGAGTTCAACAGGATCGATATTAATGAATAATAATACTGAAATTCTTCAACTAGCATTAGGTACATATGATATAAAAAATGAAGAAATAGTAAATGTTATTGAAAATGCAATTTCAATTGGTTATCGTCATATTGATTGTGCATGGTTATATGGAAATGAAAAGGGAATTGGAGAAAGTTTATCTAGTGAATTTCAAAAAGGAAAAATAAAACGATCAGATTTATTTTTAACCGGTAAACTTTGGTGTTCATTTCATAAATTTGAACGTGTTCGTCAACAATGTTTAATAACAATAAATGATCTTCAATGTCAATATCTTGATCTATTCCTTATTCATTGGCCATTTGCTTTTGTTGATCAAGTCTAGTTTCATTATTTTATCCTTTTTTTTAAAAATTCATTCTTTTTAGGATCCAGAGAAAAATGAAGAATATCAATCAAATATAGATGATGAAATTGATTTTATTGAAACATGGAAAGCAATGGAATTATTAGTTGATGAAGGATTAGTTAAATCTATTGGCTTATCCAATTTTAATGAAGAACAAATAGAACGAATAATTGAAATATGTAAATATAAACCAGTTGTTAATCAAGTTGAAATTCATCCATATTGTCCACAAATTGAATTAGAAATATTTTGTAAAAAACATCAAATTCTTCTTGCAGCTTATGCACCATTAGGTTAGATTTCTTATTACATAAAAATTTATTTTTTATTTTCATTAAAAAATTAAAATAGGTGCAAAAAATCGACATTGGAAAAAAGAAAATGATCCAGAAATTTTAGAAGATAAAACAATAAAATCAATTGCAGATAAATATAATGTTGATCCAGCATTAATTCTTCTTCGTTATATTATTGATCGAAATCTTGTTTGTATTGTTAAATCTGCTAATCTTCAACGAATTAAACAAAATTTTTATTCAATTAATCAAAATCAATTTAAATTAGATGAAGAAGACTTTGAAAAAATTCATAATGATATTCAAATTAGATTTCGTTATCATCAATTACAAGAGAGAAAACATGCGAAAGAATATCCATTTAAACAGTGGAAAGATTTTGTTCCGGAAAAACAATAACTTTCATCTTAAGATTTTTTTTAAAATAAAATAATTATATAAATGTCGTATCAAAATTAATCTGTTTGTGAAAAGCTGAAGCTTCTACAGGATAGATCAACGAAGTTCTTTTTAGTAGAGTGAGAATATAACGTACTTTAGAGAAGAGTGTTAGTGAGTGCTGTGATAGTCGCTGACGTTAAGTTAAAGAAGAGAATCTACTGTTAATCTCTTCGACAGGATGAAATATACTTTTTGTCACTTATAATTCACTTCAGTACTCGAATAGTGTCATGACTGCATCAAGATCATCATCCTCGGTGATATAGATACAAGCGATAATAACAAATCAAAAACAATTCAACGAATAATTTATTGTTCATAGTGAATGAGTCAATAATGTGGGTCATTCAGCAATAGATAATTTGTGTATTAATTTATATCTATTTTTAGTTTGAAATTTATTGAAAGTAATTATATGGAAAAGAATAAAGAACAGATATAAAATGTCCTTTCCGCAATGAATACCAGTTTATAATATATGTTTGATAACGAATATAATAATAGTAAATATAAGGATGTTTGTTGATATTGTCTTTGTACCGATATTGCAGAGATCGGATTGGCAACACCATGTACCAACACCTGCCAAGTGTGTTTCTTTGCAATTTACCGCTACACCCCGATTGACAGTCCAAATGGATTTGTCTTTCTATTTTAGAAAAATTTACATGAACACTAGCTAGAGAAAAATTCACTTACCGTGCAAGAGTAACCACTGCTGTCAGGAACCATGTCTATACGAATATTGTTATTATTAAATGGATCGTTGCATCCATTGCACACATAGCATCGGAGACCATCACCCAACTGTATGGCACCTAAAGTATTTAAATATGTGTTATTATTGAAATAATATCGTCTTCTTGAAATTACTTAGTAGAATAACTATGAATGTTACTTGACGAAGACCAAACATTTTTTTGCTTCTATCGATGAAATAAAAATGATAAAATATGTGTATAAACTTATTTTATGATAGTATATGTATCTTGTTAAAACACACATATTTGTCAAACAAAAAAAAAACTTGTTGAGATATACGAGCAAATAAATTTCCACTTATATTCTTGTACAGTGTAAATATTCTCAATAAGAAAAAGAGATTATTTTATACTCTTCATCAAACATATTATATAGTCTATTTTATCTAAATATATATTCATTTTTTCAAATTTTAACCACGATGAACATCTTTGATTAATCTAAAACAACATGAAACTTCCACTTTTAGTACTCAATTAAATAAATATCAAAATATTATTCATTATTTTTTCGTACTATAAAGATAATTTTTAATATGAATAACAATCATAAAAGCTTTGACACACTTAAAAGCAATTGATGTTTTATGATCGTATACATTATATTCAACATTAAAACTGAGTTAATGTTAATACAAAAAAGAAATAAATAGATAAGCTTAGGTTACCAAAGACAATTTTAATGATGTACGATTAAAATATATTAAAAGATCATTGATAATATCGTATAATATTTATCATTGAATAGAAAAATACTGAAGAGATTTTCTATTTTTAATAAAAAAAAACCTATTTAAGTTATAGTATACATTAATAGGATTAAGAATATTTATTAGAAAAATCATCATTTAGGTTTTCGAAAGGAATTAACGATACTTGAAAATGTTATTCCATCTTGTTAATATCGATAAAAAAATTGGTAATTAATCGCGATATATTAAAACGATAATCATGCGCTTAAACAGAGATTAATCACCGATTTTTTTCCCTATAATTTCATTGATTTTTATAATAAAAAGAAGATAGAATAAAAATATTTCAAATGGAATATTATTTTATCGGAAATTAAAACAATATCTAAAAGAAACTGTCCATTATAAAGAAAAAACACGTTCAAGTTCAAATGAAACGATTCAAATATGGAATTTGGTCAAGTTAAATTCAGATCGCTTGTTAATTAAAGTTATCCAATCTTATCAAATGTTACAGCTATGACATCCATATAGAAAATAAATCTAGTTCTCAGTTAAAAATCATGACAATTTTCATGATATCGGATAATCATAATCGAAATTAATTGTTGAATTTTTCTTATAGATATTAGAATATATGTAAGTTATGTATGCAACTGAAAAAAGAAAATAATAGTTTAATTAATACAATCATACATATTCAATAAGTACATGCACGTCGTGATTTATTTATACTTTTTCGAATTTGTATTCTTACTGCTTTATTAATGACTCTTTTAATACCCATAGCAATAGGATATTTTGTTCTTATTTTTTACAGGTATTTACCATGGTGATTATCACAATTTCAATGGCTTGCTTTTAGTTTAATAATAAATATTGTTGTCATTATTTTAGTGATCATATCTCCTCATGTTCGAACTCTACGGACAAAAACATTTCACTGCTGTCATCATCCTACACTTGTATTTGCTGTTCATACATACAATTAAATTTTGACTTTACATTGATTAATATGATCGACTGATAAATACGCATTCTTCCTATATCTATTCAACTCTTTCGAAAAGATCGTTGATTATTTTCTGTTTTATCCTTTTCGAATAGATGAAAAGTTGAATGAACTGTATCTGAATAATAAACTCTTTTTTTACTATATATAAAATTTTCGTAAATCCTTCCAAATAGCCTTACAAGTAACACTCATCGGTACGAATCGCTCGATTCTCGGCTAAATTCATTCTATTCATTTTTGAGAATTATTATCCGATTTGAATCTACAGTCAGTTTTCTATGAACAAATTTTTCTGTCACAGATGGTATTGTTTTAGTTTTTGGTAACAAAAATAAAGTGTTGGTATAAACCGTTTGAGCTAAATTTAATGTAGTTCTTTCGACTTCTACTTCATAGTTTCTGACATACTTTTAGTTATTTAAGAACTGTAAAAGATCTATTTAAAAAGTATGTTGATAATAATCTAATCCTAAGCCATTTTGAGATTTTCCACTAGCAATATTTCCAAATTCAACCAATGCTGAAGCATTATTTGAATCAATTGATAATTGTTTCTTGATGAGAATTTCCACTTCGTTGATACAATTCATCTCAATTAAGAGATTTCCAAGTGAAATTAAGTTAGAACCTTCAGCTTAATATATTACTCGTTTTATAATAATCAAAAGATTTTTACCGAAATGAAATTTCTATAACTGGGATATATCTAAATTTTTTTATGAATTTTCGATATTTTAACCATATTTCACTTTTCAGTTAATATTCGTCAAAATTTCTCAAAGATCGAAAGAACGTTTACTTGCTACTCACATTGCTCAACTGAAAAGATCAACCACATATGTATTTTTCCTTGATTCTTATCCAATATATTTTTTCTAGATTCACTTATTATCGTGATCAATCATAGTAAAACTAGTGAATTATATACTCTATACTTTTGATTTGTCTTTTTCCTAGAATTCAGAATGTGTAATCAGAAGGATGAAATACAGTTTTTTTTATGAAAAATAATCAATTATCAAAAATATAAGATATTATATTTGTAATATCACAAAATCGCCACAATTCATTTTTCTTTCTCGTGTATCATCACATCGAAAAATATATAAATTGAGTTTTTTTTTCAACTGTATAACATCCACGTGTTACATTTCTTTTCTTTTCTCTGTGTTAGGAGAGTATGTATTTCTTGTTAGAAATCAAGCGTATCGAACTGCTTTTAATATGCAACTATATTCATGAAATTTTTTTTTTCTTTTTTTTATATTACATAGAGAAAGGTAAAACGTTTTAAATGGTTGCTAAATATACTTCTTTTTTCTATCTGTATTCACAATAGTAATTAATCGTACTGTTTGTCCTGTACCTTTTACAGCATAAATGTTAGTATACCCTTTACATTGATTAGAAGCCAATAATGTGAATAGTAAGTGTGAGTTATTTTTCAGTTTTTAACTTTATCATCTTGCCGATATGAAAATTCATAGATGTCTGGTAAATAATAACCTAAAAGATACAGTATATATATAATCAAATGACTATATGAAATTCCCTATAAAAATGGTCTTGAATTACTTTAATGATTTTTCTATGCGACGAGAAATGAACGATTATACGACCTAGGGATAATAATATTTTATGAATGATCTTTTAAGGATATCGACCTAATGTGCAATTGTTATATCCACTCATCTTATCTAACGTATATGTTTTCTTATTTTTTCTTTTAGTCAAACAAAAATTATTTTTGAAAAAGTGATAATTGTTATTATCTTTTACTTATAACTATAGAATAGCATTTTAATGGCTAATGAAAAAAATGTTCAAAATAAAGTCCCTATAGAATGCAAAGATGATGATGTTCTTATTGAATTGGGCTATAAACCAGAACTTAAAAGAGAATTTAGTTATTTGAGTGCTTTTGGTCAAGCATGGGGAACAATAGGATTAGCTCCAGGGATTGCTGGTACATTGGCCTTTGCTCTTGGTTCTGGAGGTTCTGTAGCTTCGGTATGGACATGGATCGTTGGTTGTTCACTCCAGATTCCAGTTACTCTAGCTCTTGGAGAAATGGGAAGTAGTATGCCTACTTCTGGTGGCGTTTATTATTGGGTAGCAAAATTAACTCCAGCAAAATATCGACCATTACTATGTTGGTTAACCGCATATATGATAACATTAGGATATATAGCAGGATATGCTGGCGCAGTCTATGCCTCGACAACAATGTTTTTGGCTATAATCAGTATGGGTACTGAGGGAGCCTATGCTCAGAATAAATATCATGATTATGGTGTATATGTTGGATTTTGTATAATTACAAGTGCAATGATTTGTTTTTCATCGAAAATTCTCGCTAAAATAAATGAATTTTATGTTTTTTATCAAGGATTCTTATGTCTTGCATTAATTCTCGCTGTCGTTATAGCAACACCAAGTGTATATCGAAATTCTGCTTCATTTGTTTTTATTGATTTTCAGAATACTGGTAACTGGAAAAATAACGGTTGGGCATGGTGTCTTGGATTTTTGACACCAGTTTGGGTCGTCTCAGGATTTGAAACTAGTGCAGCTCTAGCTGAAGAAGCTTCAAATGCTCAAAAGGTCATTCCATTCGCGATGATTTCATCATTAATAGCATCGCTCTTCATAGGTGCAGGAATTATTATTGCATTGATGTTCACCATGGGTACAAATATTTCCGCTTTACTCGAAAGTCCATTTGGTCAACCTGTTGGACAAATGCTCTACAATAGTCTTGGCAAGAATGGTGCAGTTGCACTTTTCTTCTTCCTATTTCTTGGTTTCATTTTTAACTGCACAAATATTATGTTTGCTGCTTCTAGGGATATGTTTGCATTATGTCGAGATGGTGGTTTTCCATTTAGTGCATATCTTCGTGTACTAACTACATGGAAAGCGCCTGTTCGTTGTATATTGGCATGTTGCTTAATTTCACTAATAATTGGATTGTTAATGTTAGCAAATTCTGTTGCCATTTCATCGATATTTAACACTGCGATAATTGCCATATATTTCGGTTATACGACACCGATTATTTCAAGACTTATCTGGAATGATTTTACACCAGGAATCTTTTATTTAGGAAGATTTAGTTTTGTGAATTCTATTGCTGCAGTTTTGTGGATGATTTTTATTATTGTATTACTTTTCTTTCCAACGTATCAGACACCCAATGCAGAAAAAATGAACTATGCAATTGTCGTTATTGGTTTTGTAGTTGTCTTTTGTTTATTATACTATTATTTTCCAAAATACGGGGGCAAAACATTCTTTCATGGACCTGTTAGAACTACTGATTCAAACCAAGAAGTTCCAGTGGGAACAATTGTTACAAGATTTTGACTTTTTTGAAAAATATCGATAATTCTTTTTGATTAATGTAATAATTAATGAAAGAAATTCAAGTATCATTTAAGTTGACTAAATAGATTTCAGTATAAGAAGTTTTCAAATTTCGTCAGTTATTTTGTTTCGCAGTTTTCTATTAGGAAGATTGTGTATTATTTGATATATGTGCATATGTGAAAGTATAATCGAAGATTCAAAATGAATGAAAAACTCTGATTGAGCAGTTTTTTGATATTTCAAGATTTTATTTGAACTTTGATATGCATAAAATATTAAGCGATTCTTAAAAATACCTGGAATCGTCGGCTCCTAAAATTTGTTTTGGAATATCGAATTGTAGATTTTTATAGAAACTTTTAAAGAAAACACTGTATTACAATACGTCCAGATGACATTATCTTATAAGTTGTAAACAAAATCTATTTCATCATTTTCTGCATATTCTTCATAATCAACGTTCCAAAAAATAATATCATGTTTATTGTTCATTTTAAACTTCTTTGTCTATGTTATAGTAATAATGAGTTGTTCTTGATTTTTTCTTGATAATTCAAGAACAAGCAGATTTTGCATTTACTAATGGTAAACTTCTGGCATCACTGTTTATTAATTTGATGTACCGGAACTGTTTCACACGTTGCTCAAGAAAATAAAGTGTATCAGGCACAAGTAAGTATAAAAAAGTATATTTTCGTATGAGAATCTGAAAAATTGTATGCAATATTAAACTAGATATAACATTTAGGTATCGACAGATAGCACCTTCTTTCGTTTGAATTCGTTATTAACTCAATAACGCGACGCGTATTTTCTTCTTTCTTTTTTTTTCTCTTCGTTTTTTAAATTCGTCAGTTTGGTGATGAGAGCCAGTGTTTCCAATAGTAGGTGTACGAAAGAGTATCACATTTACACTCTATTTAACACATTATTAGGTAAAATAAAATGTAGACAGTAGACCTTACTGAAAAAATTTGCACTTGAAGTGTAAATCATTAAATATCGCTTATTTGTCTACGAGGTATAAATTGACATTTTTCATTAGAAAAAAGAACGTGCTTTTTTTCATGTTTTTGCGCCAGAAAATGTTTATTTTTATGACACTTTGTACACATAGGAAAAAAAATAAAAAATTACAAAAAACATTTTGCTTCGTATTTTGATTTGAAATACTGATTAGTGCTTCTATTTGATCCGAATATGTTGAATCATCTTCACTGGCAATACGCAACCTTCCATTGTGAGAATTGAGTTTGATGCATTCCTATTCTAGAGAATACCAGTATAGGGCAGTAGTTATAGACCGATGCATCGATGGATGATTCGCCGTCATCGTTGCTTCCTAATTTTAATAACATTGCGACGCAAAGTAAAACTGTGATCACGGGCAGAGTACGCCAGGTCCGGATCCGAGTACAGCATATTTTAACCAGTCGGGTTTGAATTTAGGAATTCTTGGATCTGATGGACTCTAATCATGCATCAAGCGCTTTGCAAAAGATTATACATATGTTACCGTTACTATGAACATAGACAAGCCAAGCGATAGTAAAACTATTCCGTATTGTGTCTACACAAACTGTCGATCGTTGTAAAAGACTACTACACTATGTGTCCCATAAAGAACTTTGGCTTCTAATCTGAAACAGCCTTAAAAAGTTAATGAGAGTATCTCTAAATATATTTTTCAAAAAGTTATGAAGAGTCTTCCCGACATTCCTTAGAAAATTATAAAGAATTCTCTATAATATAGTCATTAAAATGTAGAGAAAATAATCTGAAACTTCTTTAAAACATCTGCAACAATCGTTGATACTTGTTACTAACTGTCTGGTTTACATATTAAAAAACCTGATAAAATATGAATTAGAGACTCTATTTTGATTGCCGCTAGTTTTGGCTCACTTCATACGACATACTTTCATACAATAGAACTGCATGTTCTAAAGGTACTCTACAGACTACTTCTTGAAAAGCTGCTGCAATTATATGAGTGCTTCAATTCTGGAATCCCGACACATGTCTAGAGAGGAGAGAATAACAATATATATTGGATTATATTGAAAGAGAGACAACGATATGAAATAAACTATGAACGTAAAACGAAAAGAATACAAGTATATGGAAATGAAAGTTCAGTTCCTTTGAGTATTACATCGTGTTATTTCAGACAGTCAACCAACACATCAATCCTCTTTCTTCGAGGTGCCTGCCGGATAGATGCATTCACTTACACTAATTTTTATTAATTTTTTTATTTCAATATTCTTTTTCTTTTTTTAAAAATAGTTATACAAAACGCACAATAAGTCATTTGAACAATTTCAAAGCTTCCAAACAGGAACAAATAAATTTTCAGTCAATTCATTACTCGATATCGCTTCTGTGAATGCAACTAACACGAGGAAGGCGACATTGACCTAAGCGGAACTGGATAGTATCGTATCGATGATCAACATGAGTGCAAATCATTCAATTCATTATATCACTGTAAAAAAAACGGTAGAATAATCAATCGTTGCACGGTAGAAACCTCATCAAAAACCCTTTCAAGGGTATATGTTCTGGGCATATACCCTTGAAGAGATTATGAACCAAACGGTTTGTGACGATAAAGGTATATGAAAACGCAAGGGGTATATAACGCCGATTTAAGGGTTTATTATTCAACGTTTTCATCAAAAAGGTTTGCTAATCTCCTTTTAACTGAAGATTGTTCTACGGCAATGATAAAAGACGTTATTATTGTGCGTTCACGAGTAGATTATTCCACCCTTTCCACAAAAAGGCTGATTAATCTACTTTTATGGGTAGATTATTGCATGATTGTAATAAAATGATTTATTATTCTACATTCACGGTAGATTATTCTACGCTTTCAACCAAACGATTGATTATTCTACTTCTAAACGCAGACTGTTCTACGATTGCAATAAAAAGGGTATATTGATCTACGTTCACCTATTGATTGTCCCATGCTTTCAACCGAAGGGTTTGCTAATCTATCTTTTCGGTAGATTACTCTACGTTTAAGGGTAGATTGTTCCAAATTCTTGATGAAAGGGTTTATTATTCTACCTATGAGAGTAGATTCTTATACGCTTTTAATAAAAGGGTTCGTTATTACATATCTAGGGTAGGTTACCATACGTTTAAGGGTAGATTGTTCCGCATTTTTGATAGAAGGGTTTATTATTCTATCTATGAGGGCAGATTGTACTACACATTAATAAAAGGGTTTGTTATTTCACGTTTAAGGGTAGATTATTCCTCATTCTCGATAGAAGAGTTTATTATTCTACCTACAGGAATAGATTACCATGGATTTAAGGGTAGATTGAATCACATTCTTAATAAAATGGTTTATTACTCTACTTATGAGAGTAGATTCTTGTACGCTTTTAGTAAAAGGATTTGTTATTAAACGCTTAGGGGTAGATTACCATATGTCGGAGGGTAGATTG
Source organism: Macrotrachela quadricornifera (assembly GCA_022393335.1). Lineage (NCBI taxonomy): Eukaryota > Metazoa > Rotifera > Eurotatoria > Philodinida > Philodinidae > Macrotrachela > Macrotrachela quadricornifera. Next base: position 603,799 of record JAJEKB010021144.1, on the reverse strand, counting down.
TTCCACGCTCTTGGCAAAAGGCTTTATTATTCTAGTTATGGAGATAGACTATTCTTCGATCATAAAAAAAGGGTTTATCATTATGGGCTTAATGGTAGATTATTATACGTTAACCTCAGCATAGTTTGTTATTGTACGATTGAGGGTAGTTTATTCCATGCTAATGTTAAAACGATGTGTCATTCTATAGTACTACAGAAAGTTTTTCATTCTTCGAGCAAAGATATAGTATTCTACTTCCAGACTAAAAGGTTTGAATAGGCAAACACTAAATGGTTCATTGTGCTTCGATAAACTGGAATAGTTTAAGGCATCCCTGACTTCAAAAAAGTAAATTTTTGTCTGAATATTTGAAATTGAGACAAATGGATGAGAAAATGGTCCATCTTCGGATATTCCAGGAACAACATTGGTTTTTCTTCGGTACCTTCGTTCTGCTCAACATTTTCGATGATTTTTATTAACCTCTTCTTGAAAAATATGCTTATTTTGAAAAAAATGAAAACGATTTTTCGTTTTTAATCAATTTATGTGTTTTCGATCACGCATTCTAAATTTTTCTAGTTTAAAAGAACTTGTCAAGATGGAGCGTGATGAGACCCATTTTTTAAATTTATGCTTCGTTTTTATAACATCTACAGAGATTTATATAATTCAACACCCATTTTTAAAGTGCTTTTTAAGTCATGAAACTTGTGACTCCACTTTTCTACTTAAGAAATAAGTATTTGAAAAAACGAACTTCGTCATGCCCTGTATCCTGAGATGATCTTTCAAACAAAAACAAATTTAAACATATCAAAACAAATGAAAACATCATGCAAAACTTTTCCTTCAATTTTTCTTCAAATGTATGAAATCTATAGATTTCTTAAAAATTCTTTTACATACAAAACACTTTTTGTCTATTCTATGTAATTTTTCATGATTTAAATAAAAGTTAATAGAGCGCATAAAATCATGAAGCAACATGCATTTTTCTTAAATAGAAATGGGGAACATTTAGCTTTGAAAATTTTTAACATAGGTCTCGTCTCAATATTGTTCATAGAGCGAAAACAAACTGAGTCAAACCAAGCTCGAACTAATTTCCTAATAGATGGCTGAACATAAACTAATTTGAGATGAAAATGAATGAGTGAAATATTATTAATAAAAAAAAATATAATGCCATTAGCAAAAATCAAACCTATTTTTATTGATTAATGCACATGTTTAATTTAACCTCCATTTATAGCATTGTCTTTTTCTCTTTATAACAATTAGGCTATTTTTGTTTATGATAATGAGTCACTTCAGTGCAACAGAATTATTTCTATCCTGTTTTTTGTTAAATTTCGCCAATTTTTCTAAAGTGTAGTGAATAATGCTGTAAAATTCATACCAACATAAAAAACTACTCGTTCTGATGTACTAATATAAAAAATTTTTTAGTTCGAAATATATGAATAATGATTAATTCATATAAGTATCAACTTGAATATGACAGTTCAGATTGTTTGAGAAACAATTACTGATGTATAGTGTACTCTTGATTAATTGAAAATATTGCTACTGGAATTGGATCGAACGGAACTCGGTCAAGAAAAATTCGATTGTGTTCGCTCTCTGATATAGCCATATTAATTAATAATTGACATTGTCTCATAACTAATTAAAAGTTAAAACTCACTAATCCACTTAACTGAACCATGTGTCCCATCGAATAAAACGAGCTCCTCGATCATTCTCATTTTTCAGAGCGAAAAATCTGGCCAACACATCCTATAATGTATAAAGCAGTTAGAATAGCTTCATCGCAGAAACATTCGACCGCATTCAAATTTCGTCTATGAAAACAGAAACAAATACATATCACATCCATTAAGAACTATTCATTTCCTCAATTCGATAATGGTTCATAAGAAGTTCTTCTCAATGTGGTATCATTCCACCAATTTTAATTCAGTTATATTCTGAATAATCAGCTCTGTCCCTAATCATACAGGAAACCTCCGTAACAGTAGCATCATTTTCAAACATTCATCATCGTAATTTCGCCCATCTCTCGGCCAATAACGTGTTTCACGTTACAAAAGCAAATGATTACTAATTATCTCAGTACGCTTTCTTATGTTTTCCTTCTTTCACTTTTGAAATAATTCATACATCTTTTCTGAAAATACCAAACCAAGTCATTCTTTGCTCTATTTCGAAAAATTCCGTGATCTTTAAGCAATAACTGAAAATATTATTTTTCAATTCTTCAAATTTTTCGTGTTTGAACTTCTACAATAGACAACAGAATGTTGATCAACGGCTGAATTCGTCTTTTTCATGTTCTTGACTTTTTTTTGGTCTATCCCTCTTCGACATTATTAATTACATGTTAAGTAATCAAAAGCAATAACATTTTTACTCCCATAATTCTTCTCTCTTTTCTTCTATCCAAAATCATCATTACAGCTTTCGAGAATAAAAGCAACTATCAATTTTTTACTTCATTATTTTATTCATCGTTTTTCTTTTTAAAATATTTAGATCAAATTTGAGACATACGTAAAACTACCCTTTACCAATAATTTCATTTTTTCCCATTCTTTTGCTTTTCAAAATCATCAATTTCGACTTGAGCAATAGATGAAGCTATTCATCTTTAACTCTTTGATTTCTTTGTTTTTTTCTTTTTTGAAGTTTTCAATTTATTTCTCAGCACGATAAGAAGCTATTCTTTTTCAATTCTTTCCAATGATTTCATCTTATTCTTTTCGCAAATATCAACTTCGTCTTGAAGAATAGCGAAAATTATTCATCATCAGTTTTCTTTATTTCATTCGCTTTTTGCGATTAAAAATCATAAGCTTCATCATGAGGAGTAAGGGAAAATATTTAAACTCAGTTAACGTATTTCCTACTTGTTTTTAAATTTCGAAATGGTAAGATAAGAGTTGAGGAATACTTGAAACTATCTTTTTGCAATTTTCTCGTTTCTTTCGTCCTTTTCTTTTTTAAAATCATCTGATGTGAATTTGGTAATAGCTGAAACTATCCTTTTTTAAATTCTTTAATTTATTTGATCATTTTCGTTTCGAGATTGTTGACCATGTTTGAAGCAATGTATGCCATTATTATTTTCAATTTCTTTCTTTTGCTTTTTTCTTTTCGAAATAATCGATTTACTTCTTAGAAAGAAGAGAAACTATCTTTTTTGAATTACTTGATTTGCTTCATTCTTTTTCTTTTCAGACATATCAAATTTGTCTTCGAAAATAAGATCTATTTATTTCCAATTTTTTAAAATGTCTTTAGCGTTTTCTTTTCGAAATTGTCAGATGAAAGTTGAGCTATAAGTGAATCTATCCTTTTCTAATTTCTTGATTCCTTTCGACCTTTTCTTGTGGCAACTATCAGTTGGTCTTGTGAAAAGCGAAGAAATATTTATTTTTAGTTTCTTTGTTTCTTTCGTTTTTTTTCTACTCAGAATCAACAGATTAGAGCTGAGTAATGAGTGTAACTATCTGTCTTTAATTGCTTGATCTTTCTGATTTTCTTTTTATTTTCAAAATTATCAACTTCCTTTTGAAGAGAAAGAGAAACTTGCCTTTTCAGTTCTTTAATTTTTCTTCTTTTTCTGTTTGCTATCATCAATTTTGTCTTGCAGAGCAAGGAGAACTATCCCCTCTTGAGTATTTTTATATCGTTTCTTTTTTCTTCTATTAAAAATGATCAAATGAGAGTTGACTAATAAGTGAAGCCATCTCTTTTCAATTCGTTCATTCCTTTTATATTTTTTATTTTCTAAATCATGAAATTAGTCTTTAATAATAAGCAAGACTGTCCATTCGAAATTCTTTCATTTCTTGTCTCTTTTCTCGTTGACTAAATATTAATAGATTTTACAGAGTATAGAAAACTATCTTTTGAATGCTATAATTTCCTTCATTTGTCTTTTTTTTTGGAAAGCATTAGTTGAATATTGCACAATGCGTAAATCGATGTTCTTGACTTTTGCGATTTCCTTGATCTCTGTTTTTCTGATCGATCAGATGCATGTGAGAGCTTTGTGTCTATATCATCTGCAGTCATACAACTGTTTCTATTTTCTGCTTGTTACAATCACGGAATAGATCTTGTGCAAAGAGTGTAACTATTGTATTCCTTTTGTAGCTTATTCCGAATTTCCTCTCTTTTCAACCATAGGTAAATTGCTCAGTGTTTAAGTTAAAATCGGCCTAGTTATAACTGTTCGGTTATAACCAATCAACTTTTCAAAAAAAAGCAGTTTTAACTCGAGTTACAGCTGTTCAGGTATAGTAATCAACTTTTTGAAAATTATTTTTAACTCCAACACTGACTCATTCAAAATGAGGCAAACTAGTATTTTCAGTTCGATCCTTAGTTTCTCCGCTTCCATTCTAACTTATTAATTGAGCTGAGGCAAATAAATTGAGTTATGTTTTTTTCTCGAGACTTTTATATTTTCGATGTTTATCTTTTCTAAATCGTCAGATGAGTCTTGATTAAGCAGCAAAATACACTTCTTTGTTCCTTTTCTACATTGCGCCGCTTTTCTTTTCAAGATCAGTCGACAAGAAACTATTTTTTCTCCAATGAATGAAATCATGTTTTCGATTCTTATATTCTCCTAAACTTTATCTTTTTGATTTTACGGCTTGAGTGTTCAACCATCAATCATATATTCTTCTTCATTTGTATAGTTTTCTTCATCTGTTTTCTTTTCTTGATGATCAAATGACATCTAAAGATGCGATGACGTTGCATCCCATCAGGTTAGAATTTCTTCCGTGTTTTTATTCTCTGCGTTCAAAACCAAGTGTTGAGGAGTTAGTGCAACTATAGTTTTCGATTCTAGAACTTCTATCCAACTTTTTTCTACATTAAGAATTTAGTCTTAAGCGAGGAGTAAATCTTTTTTCTTTCAGTTTAAAATTTCTCCCATAGTTTTTGATTCTCAACGCTGTAATTCTTATAAACGAGTGCAATGAAAAAACTTCGTGAGATGACGGTTATTATCCTATATCAAATTTCAAAGAATTAAGTTATGTGCTTCGAAAATACGCCTCATCATAGTTTTCTTTCTTCTGCGCTTCTCTTATAATCTTGTACGTTTCTTACACTTATAGGACCGTATTGTTTTGCGCTCCTTCTTACTTCTGTCTCTTCATTCACATACTAGATCTATACACTTTGTTTCAAATGCTTTTGTTCTTGCTAGTATTGTAAGTGTTTCTACTGAGTTTTCTCAATTGCGAATCCCGAGTTTTGATCAGATAATACCTTTGATCGTACGCTTTTATGATCATGAACGGCTTCATAGACTGATTAGTATGTTCTCGCTACACTTTTGCAAACTCCTTCCAAAGCTAGGAATCTGATCTTTCTTGTATTTCTATTGTGCCAAATCCTAATCGAGCATAAGGTCGCAACTGTCCTTTTCTATCCATCCTTTCGAAACCCTCTTGAGGTCCAGTAATGAGACTCTACCCATCTACTAAGGGCATACCAAAAGTAGTGATACCGATCTTGTAATATTTTCCAGAAGGCTTTGAAAAATTCTTTCTCGAAATATTTCGCCAGCTTAAGTCGTTCCCTATAATTCTATGACATTTCACATATCTTCAAACGACATTATAATATTGAAAACAGAGTAAAAATAGGGAGTAGTGCACAAGAAACATTTTTTCAAGCAACTTTATCAAGTTTTTATCAAAGTGTACGAAATACCAAAATTGTGATTTCCGCATGGTTCGATAGTGCTCGTTGACCTTTACAAAATTGTCTATATTAAAAATCTTTTCGCAATAAAATTCATTGAAAACAATATGAGGAGTTTACAAAAAGATCATATTTTTTACAGTTTTCTATGGAGAAAGAAGTCATAATTTCGTTGTAAGAAAGCTGTAGAAAATGCGGGCTTTTTATACATTCCTCATGTACTGTTCCATAAATTTTATCGCGAAAAGATTTTTAATATAGACATTTTTGTAAAGGTCAATGAGCACTATCGAACGATGTGAAAATAACTATTTTTGCATTTCGTGTACTTTGATAAAAACTTGGTAAAGTTGCTTGAGAAAGTGTTTTTTGTGCACTCCTCACTACTTTTGCTCTCTTTTCAATATTATAATGTCGTTTGAATATGTTTGAGATATCATAGAATTATAGAGAACGACTTAGACTGTCAGAATATTTAGAGAAAAAATTTCTTAAAGCCTGCTGGAAAATATTCCAGGGTCGGTACCACTACTTTTGATATGCCCCAAGTATTAACTATTTCAAAGAGGTTTTTGAGATTTCGTAGTTAGATTTCACTCATCTATCAACCTCTTCCAAAACCCTTTTGAGGCTTAGTAATGAGATTCTACCTATCTATCAACCTCTTCCAAAACCCTTTTGAGGTTTAGTAGTGAGATTCTATCCATGAATCAACCTTTCCTGAAATCCTTTTGAGGTTTAGTAGTGAGGTTTTACCCATCAGTCAACCTTTTCTGAAACCCTTTTGAGATTTAGTAGTGAGATTCTACTCATCAATAAACCTTTTCTGAAACCCTTTTGAGATTTAATAGTGAGATTCTACTCATCAATCAACCTTTTCTGAAACCTTTCTAGGGATTTATGAGAATGATATACATGTTCATATATGTTTTCCAATACGGAATGTAGGGTTGATTGACTTCAGAGAGTATAATAATGTACCCTTTATGAGTTTCTTCCCAGAGTATATGAATGCCAAATACCCTTTTACGAAGGTTATTTGAAAATTTGGGTAGATGGATATGTAGCTTTCATAAACGTTTTCGAGGAGTTTATGAAAATGCAACGTATAACAATCCCTTTAAGGGTTTACGAGTGCCATAAACCGTTTCATCAACGGTTTTTGGTCAATGTTTAAAGTTCATGTACCCTTCGATATTCCCTTTTTATTGGGTTTATAGCAGAGTTTATAATGACTTCATAAACGGGAAAAAAGGGTTTGTTATACTTTGCACTTTCATAAACGCTTTATAGGTTTATTACTCTGCGGTTTTTTTTTACAGTGTAGTATAGTAATCGAGGCTCTTAGGGCAACCCCTAATATAGTAGTTGAAGATCCAAGAATATCCCTAGTATAATAATTGAGACCCTAAGGGAAATCCGTAGTGTAGCAGTTGAGGACCTATAGGTACCTCAGAGTATAGCACTTGAAGACCTAAGGGTACCCCCATAGTATAACAGCTGAGGACTCAAGAATACCCTCGAATATGGTAGCGTAGAACCCGAGGGATCAGTTTATACACTGAATTATTGGAAATGGTTCAGTTAGTTAAAAAGAGTTGTTCAAACAACTCAGTTCATTTGAATAGAGCTGTTCAAAAAGTTCACTTCGTCTCAAAAGAGCTGTTCAGAAAGTTCATTTCATTTGAGTAGAGTTGTTCAAAAAGTTCAGTTTGCCGAAAAAGAACTTTTCAAACAGTTCATTAGTTCATTTGAACGGAGTTCGTGAACTTGAGCTGTTTGATTCCTATTAGCCACTAAACTTGATAATCCAAAAGTCACCCGCCAAAGGGTCCATTGCATGATATATGTCTGGTTTTTGTACGGTAATGAGTTAATTAATGGTAAATTAACGGTTTTTACTAATAACGTTAATCCGTTGACATTAGCGGTTAACGGTTTTAGTTAATTAACGGCGTTAATTAACTCCAATTAAATTAAATGGGCCACCTTTAATTAGGGGTGACCAGAATTTATTATTATTGTTATTAATGATAATCAGATAATACTAAGTTTTAACTCGTAACTGTGAAAAAATGGCGTGACACGCACTTATCAAACAACTGTTTAGATCACGACTCGCATGTTCTCATATGACTATCAACTGTTCGAACGATCTTCATAACTAATTATTGATAAATTATGACATATCAAGTTAGTTCTCATACCGGATCATGCTGTACGATGAACACAGAGGAAGCGTTCCAGATTCTCAAGGAAAATCATATAAGCCATTCTCTTTATAGTCTATACCTAGCCGCAATTCTTGATTTACCTGCAGAAATTCGTGAACGACGCGAATTTATTGACTATTGTAGTCAACATGATGAAGGCAGTAGCACAACTGAAGACATTGACAAGTTTGAAAATGAGTATCGAGAGACAAATGGAATCGAATGGTATACACGAGGAATTGGTTTTCCGAATAGATTTGTTAATAGAATATGTCGGACGCTAAATGTAAAGCTCATCTTCAAAATTCATTATTATCTCAAACACATCCATACACAATTGACAAAATTGTACTCTGACACTCTTTCATGGGTGCCAGATGTATTACGTGTTTATCGTGGCCGAGTTGTGTCTTCCGAAACTTTTGAAATGTTGTCCGCCAACGTTGGTCACCTTTTCCTAGCAACGGCTTTTCTCTCGACGTCTTGTTCGAAGAAGGTCGCTAGCATATTTTCTAATCAAGACGGCAGTTCTGATTACGAAACACCGAATGAAATTTCAATTATTTACACAATATTAATCAATACAAAAGCTACATATTTGAAATCGTTTGCTGATATCCAGGATCGTAGTAAAATTAGAGACGAAAGTGAAATACTAATATCGATGGGAACTGTGCTTCAAAGTGTAGTCATGCGAAAAGAAAAGGCAAGTACCTCATCGAAAATGATTTTGCTTGATCTGATTCCAATTAAAGTTATCAATGCGATTCAACTATATTTAAGTTTAACTATACTAGTATTTTTAGAATTTCTATGAGTTATTACTGGTTTATGGCAAACGAGAAGAAACGATTAAGCGAAAAATGTTGGAAGCTGCTGTTAGTTCATGTGCAGATCAAGATATTGCGACAGTCGGTAGTTTGCTATCTATGGAAAATATTAATGTCTGTTCCAACGACGAACGGTTCCGTCGATCCTTGACTGAATTAGTACCACAAGTATTTGACGACACAGCCCCGATTAATGTTAATCCAGGTAGAGTCAGATACTAACTTATCTTGTATTTCGCTTCTGCTAGTCAATAGAAGTTTATTTCATTGAAATAGAATGAAGAGTATCTCGAGACTATCTTGGGAAACGATATATCTATAGAATATTGTGTCTATACATTGTAATTTTTTTTAAATTCTATTTTGTAGAAAATCGACTTTGAATAAGCTAAAGCATTTTCAAATTTTTATCATTCACTCATCGAACTTCTATTATCTAGAAAATCAAGCATTTTCTAAATAATAGAAATTCGATTTGATTTCCTGCATAAAATCGAAACAAGAATATCAGTATTTTATTTTCAAGAAAGTATAAATTGATCGGTGAATGTGTATGGGCGTTCCTAGCATATCTTTTATTGTTTTATATAAATTATTTTCTAATTTACAGTGTACCTAGGTTCTGGATCTACTTTGACAATTCTTGACAATTCGTTAAAACTTATCGCTCTGAATCATTTGACTCTCTGGCTGGATGCATATATCGGTGATTCTCGTAATTGCGGTGATCTCAAACAGAAGCTTATTTCTTGTACGACTTTGTATAATGAATTATACGATCCTTGCAATACGATTAAGGAATTCATTTTAGCCAGTGATACTTGTACGCAAGTAGTAGGTCCATTACTTACAATGACCACCATCGAAGAATGCTTATTTCTAATTAAAAAAAACAAACGAAGAAGGATATTTTTAATAACATCAGCTCAACTAGGCCGAGAATTAATGCCTTATATATACCGCAAATATGACGAAATGAACCATGAGTTTCAAAATATCGAACAAATTTATATTTATTGTGCCAATATTAACGCACAAAAAGAATGGGCTATGCAATACTGCAATACATTACAAATGTTCGATCATGAAGCTGATCTATACTGTGGTATAGTACGGGACATCGCTGGATATTATAAGTACCAAGGAGAAAGTTTCGCTCGTTTGGAACAATTCTCATATGCACACTCTTGCTATACCACTGCTAAGCAACTGTTAACACGTGCTAATAAACTATTACAACCTACGTTTCCACTCAGCATACAAAATCTTGATAAAATGCTTGAAGCCGTAGCAAACAAAATTGTACCTTTTTAAAATAATACTACCGTAACAAACCAGCTCATCTAAAACAAATAGCAAATCTATTTTATGATATTCAATTCTTATTTTTTCAGCGATTAATAAGAAATGATAAATCTAAAGATAAATACTTTGCAATATAGAATTTTCATCGGATTTCGACAGATTTTATTGTGTATTATGCTGTCCGAATGTAGCTGAATGTGACTTGTTTTTTAAAGGGTAAGGGTGAGATTTTTAAGATGCACACAAAGCAAAAATAAAGTAAAAAATTTTTTTTTGATTTTTATGCAGCATTCGATAGAGAATTTCAAGACGGTCAAGAATATGTATGCTTTGTGTTTTCCTGAACCTTTTTCCGGTCGAAAAATTGAAAAAACTGGGAAGGTGTCACAAATAGATAATTTCGCAACTTTCCATAGATTCCTTTTTTTTTTAAATGTTGGGAGACAGAATCTTCTAACTTAGTTTTTCTGATAGCTCATGGAAAACTGAATAAGAAACTGGTCTCTAACCATTTCTAGGCTAAAGTATTGGCTCACAAAATGGTTTCCCAAAACCGATGCTCAAAAATCGGATCTCAATTTTGCAAGTCTATCAGAGGTTTTTCTAAATATGTTAGAGCCAATATTTTTACATGGTTAGATTGCATGAGGAAAAAAACTGCCTCTAGTCCCTCGTAGTCCCATGGAGTCTATTAGAATTCTCAACAGTATCAAGGGTAAACCTTATGGCTGTTTCATAGAATTTTTTATGAAGCTCTCTTTCGTCAATTTGAATGTCAGAAAAAAAAATTCTAAAATATATAAACCTTTGATAGAAACATAATTTTTTAATCATCTTATGTGTGCATCAGACTAAACTCACTCTATAAATATCTTTCTAGTAAAGTAGCGCTTCTCGTCGATTCTAATTTATCTATGTTGATTAAATCATTGGTTGTTTGTGGGCACTTTTAGGTCCTCGAGCCTGCATAGTGGTGGTACCCATAGGCTCTCAAGTCCTACATTATGACGGTGCCTTTAGGTCCTCAAGTTCTCTATTTCAGGGTACCTTTAGATCCTAGAATATTACAGGGTAATCCAAAAGTAACGCAACCCCCAAAAAATTGAATATCTTCCTTACGACTGGAACAAAGGAGCAAATATTTTTACCAGCGATAGAGGCATGTACAAGCTTTATATTCATAAAGACATGTCTAGAGAGACCCTGTGTTAAGTATATTGTTTTGTTTTCTATCTGTGAAAAAGTAAAATTTTTCTTGTTGAGATCAATAGTGACACTCAATAAAGGATCTCCCTAGACATATCTTTATGAATATAAAGCTTGAGCATGCCTCTATCACTGGTAGAAAACCAGCTCCTTTGCTTAAGCGGTAAGGGAAATATTCAATCCTTTTGTTGGTTGCGTTACTTTTGGGCCATCCTGCATATTATGACGGTACCTTCAGGTATTCAAATCCTATATAATGGAATACCCTTAAGTCCACAAGGTCTAATATAAGGATATAGCAAAAGTCCCCAATGGCTATTATACAGAAGTACACACAGGCCATCAAAATCTGTACGATAGTGATACCCAAAAAATACCAAACAGTATTATATATAAGTACCCATAGTTCCCGCAGAGCTATACAAGGTGGATAACCGTGAGTCTTCATGAGCTTTCTCGTATTGGTAGTCATAGTGGCTCATAGTATATTGCAAGCAGGATCCTAGTAGTGTGTGCCGTGAAGATCTATGTGCATCGTTTACTATACGTTTTGAGCAGAGTTCTCAAATTGAGTGATGGGAAGTTCTGCACCTAATGATCGCCAGATTCTCTGCAAGCCGTATTGATAATACTTTCTAAGAAATTCATTACTACAGTATCGTAGAAAAGATGGTAATTTGCTCTAACCAAATCAAAGAAGACATGATTTTCGCAAAATTCTTGCCGAGCATTCAGGTTATTTAGAGCAAATATCTTGCAGAACATGTAGGCCTCCTTCTATATTTCTCGTGTAAACTCGATCATATTTGTGCCGCATTTCTCCTAAACTTCGTAATTCCTGTAGGAAACTGGCACAGAAAACATCGATTTTTCTCATGAGATGGAACAGAAACAAGACCGTTTTTCCGAACTGAAGATGACAGAATTTGTGCAAAATCTGTACGCCTAACCACCTCATTCTCAAAATCAATCGTGATCCCTGCTCTTCAGCACTTATCGACAAGTTTATATATTCGTTACGGCTGGCAAGAGGTTCTGGCAACGTTATTGCAATTTCATAAAGTAATTGGTGACACGACTACGGGTGTCGGCGTTCCCCGTTCCCCGTTCCCTAGCGTTACGTTCCTAAAGAACGGAACGCATGTCATAGCGTGTTTCTTAGCATTTTTTCAATATATTGTGATGTCTATATGGTATTGCATATCGTTTTACTCCAAAATGTTTTGCGTTCCCCGTTCCTGGGAACGGGAACGCATACCCGTTCCACATTCCGAAGAACGCGGAACGCATCCTGTTCCCCGTTCCGGGAGCGGGGAACGGAACGCTTACTCATTCTTCGGAACGGAAAATTTAACTGGTACTCCCTACCAGCATACATATACCATGCTGACCTGGTAACTAGAATACGACTTTCCAATTCTATTTCAAATAGAAAAATCAAAATTCTAACTCACTATATTAGCTTCCCAAAAAAGATAATCGTTAATCAATTAAATACAACAAGGGTTAGTCTTAATTACAGCCATGTAGGGATGCAACGGTGACGATAATCGGTCCAGCGGTAACGCATATGGATCGGTAATCATTCTACCGGTCATCAGCCTGCGTTCCACAAGTCATCACCTCAAGTACTATATTTTTCGAGTACCCTTGGGTCCTCAACTGCTATATATAGGGAGCACCCTAAGTCTTCAACTACTGTATATTGGAGGTACCCTTAGGTCCTTAATTGCTATATATGGGGGCTATCCTTAGGTCCTCAATTACTATATATTAGGGGTGCCCTTAGGTCCTCAAGTGCTATATTATAAGGGAACTCGTAGATTCTCGAGTACTATAGATTGTGGGTACTTCTGAGTCCTCAAAGGCTATAGATTAGGGGTACTATTGAGTCCTCAAGGGCTATAGATTGGGGGCATCCTTTGGTCTTCAACTATTATAGATTAGGGCATCCTAAGTCCTGAAGTACTATTATACCAAGGTGTTTGTTGGTACCTCAAGTGCTGCTACATGAAAGTAACTTTGCATCCTCAAAAACTACTACATAATGGCATTCTTAGGCTCAGTAGTCCTATTCTATGAAGGTAATCGCAGATCCTCAATAACTCTTGTATGAAGAGAACTTTGGAATATCGTATAGTGTTATATGGAGGAGCTGTTAGGTTCGTAAGTATAATTCTATAACAGCACTCATAGGTCATCAGAGAGATACGGTAAGCTATTGCAATCGTATTTGTCATATTGGTAGTATCCAAATGAACATCAGAGTTGTCTATTTTGAAAAACTCATCTTGGATTTGAATTCCTTCACCGTGCAAACTTTGGTGAAACATTATGCGGAAACTCTTGTGTCTACAAGAAGACCTTCGTGTGAGAAAAAATCAAGAACAGAAAATCAATGCTTGTAAATTTGAAGTTCTCAGTTCTTTGGCCAGATAAGGACTGTTTTTCTCTGAAATAGTTCCACATAAAGATGAAAAACGATTTTCAAGATCGAGGAATTGAAATCTAGCATCAGTTGTTCAAAATTTTCGGATCTCATGTCTCTTTGCAACTATCAACACAGCTACTACCCAATGGTATGCGTAGTGGAACTATTAGCATTATTATATTCCTCTGGTGATCTATGGGTACCGTTGTATAATAGTAGGGATGTGCAGTTTCAGTGAGGACACTGAAATACTGACACAGTTATCACCGACAGTGACGTTCAGTGAACACTGATGACATCGGTGACAGTGCCATCTCAGTGCCAGTGATCACTGACACCGAGTGTCACTGAAGCACTGATGACAACCTCATCAGTGTTCATTGAAGCACTGGATGAAGTCGGTGAACCGACAACGTCAGTGACACAGTTTTACACCGACACTGGTGTGCAATGATACTGATGTTCACTGACATAGATATCTATCCTAATTATTTATAACCCACGTCTAATAAAATAGAACACCTTGCGGATGGACATTTTAAATAAAAGATGTTTTTTTTTGTACGCGATTTGTGGTTATAGATAACAGTGTTTTTCTATGTTCAAGGCTATTTATAAATACTATACGTCGGGTATCTTTTATCATTTTCTTCGTTTTTCTCTACAATCTCTTTTCAATTGTGTATAATCCATTGGGTCAGACACCTCTCTCTCTACTGTTTCCACACATATCAGAATAGTAAAAGTAATTGTCCTTAAAGAGAGTTGTCTTTTCGATCAATTCATTAAGTGTCTTGTATTAAGTAATTGAAAAAAAGAAGAAATAAATATTCAACCATCTTGTTTGTCTTCTTTCATGTTTCCTTTGATTTATATCACTGTAAAAAAGAAGATAGACAAACGCCTCTCACTTTTTTCTGTTTCTGTTTATACCTTAACTAGCAGAGGTACCCCATGAAAAGAGAATATGATTATATTTTTGCATCTTCCACCCGACTTTTTCTGCTGCACATAGCACGTCTTCTACAGGACTGTCCCCCATTGTGGGTAAACTATATGCAACAGAAATTTTCGCGTTACACCTGAAACCTCCTGGACAGGACTTTTACCGGCATGCTTCAGGCATCTTTAACATGATTGTTCCTGCTATGCGTTAGGTGTTCGCCATTGGACTCTTCTCGCCGTGCATGATACCTCTTTCATAGGACTTTTCTCGCCGTATCTGGAACCTCTGCTACAGATCTTATCCCGCCGTGCGTGAAGTATCTTTCACAGAGCTTTTTCTACTGTGCATCAGGCATCTTCAACAGGACTTTTCTCATCGGGCTCAAGCTGACATCCTCACTCGCATCCACTCTGGACACGATCAGTCTCAAATTTGCATTGAACTGCATCATTTGATTAGAAAGTGAGTAAAATCACGGTCTCTTACGACTTGGACGAAGTTTCACGCACGCCTTCTTTTCTCACCCCCAATCACTCTGCCGACTTTTCTTAGCACTCAAGGAACTGATACAAATAGTTCCGTGACGCTATCTCTCACGATGACTAAATACATAGCGAACAGACTCATCAGAATCTTGATCTGTATTGATCGAGATGAAATTTCACTCAGCCCCTTCCGCGAACCCCATTTAGTGGTTCCAAACCCAAGTCGACTTTCCTCAGGAGCTAAGGAAGTAGTGTGAAAAGTTTTGTGACGCTAGCTACCACAGGGACTGAATGCATAGCGAACACACAAACATTCTTCTTTAAATATATAGATACGTCATCGTTGTGAGTCAAAAAAAAGAACAAATACTTTGCTTCTGTGAGTCGTAGAAAACAAATGGATACATCATAGTTGTGAATCAAGGAAACACTCGTATACATTTTTCTCTTACAATCTATTAGAGACCTTCGATTTTCATATTTAGACCAAAGAATCATCGATACAAAATGATTAATCTTAGAATCATAAGAAATTGGCTAAATTTCTGGAAAATTGACGCAAAGTTCATTGTGATAGGACTTGAGTGAAATTTCACCCAGACACCCCCTCTCTACTCCTATTAATGGTGAAAACACTTTTTAAAACTACCTCTCAACCTAGGAAAGTATTGTGGGAACTTTGGTAATGTTAGCTATCACAACACTATCTGGGTGAGATTTCACCCACACTCCGATGACCATGCCAACCTCTTGTCGACCTGCCCTGGATCATAGAGAAGCATCGTGAAAAGTTTGGTGATCGTAGCTTTTACAGGTAATGAATGCATAGCGAACAGACAAGCAAACAGACAATCATTCTTCTTTATATATATAGATGAATTAGCATATTACATAAAATAAATTTTAAGCGAATATCATCGTCACTATTATGAGATGGATGCGTGTCATATACAAAAGAGAAATTTCTAAGTTTGCTTGCATCTTATACATGATTCTTTAGACGCAGCTATATTACCACTAACCTTTATAGAACTAAACTAGTTTATTCTGTTCATAGTTATTCTTTCTGATAATAAATAGACAATATTGTGTTGATGTTGAACTTTTTAGATAAAGAAGAAACTCAGAATTATGTGTGATAAGTATTTAAAAAAATGAAATTTTGACCGTAATCTTCTAATAAAAAAAATGCGTTAAGACATACGCATCCCAAAGTGATGTACTTCTATAAAAGTCTTTTAATACTCCTAAAGCATTGATCACAAACACTCTTAAAATATTTTTGAGAATCAGTGAATATCAGTATCAGTGTACACCAGTGTCGGTGTAAAACTGTGTCACTGACGTTGTCGGTTCACCGACTTCATCCAATGCTTCAGTGAACACTGATGAGGTCGTCATCAGTAAACTGAAACTGCACATCCCTATATAATAGGAAATGAGGACCTAAACCTAGCTGTATGTAGTAACTGTTGACGACTCAGGCTGTACTTTCATCTAGTATGACATGAGAACCTAACGGTATCTCCATACAATAGCTCTTTAGGACCCAAGGATACCTGTATATCGAACAATTTGAGTACCCAAGGGTGTCTCCAATATATAGCCCTTGAGGACCTAGGGTACCCCCAATATATAGTGCTTGAGGCTCTTTGGATACACACAATATGTGGTACTTGAAGACCCAAGAGTACCCCTACTATACTGTAGTTGAGGATCCAAGGGCCTCCTCAATATATAGTACTTAAGTACTCAAGCATACTCCTAATTTATAGCAGCTGTGGACCCAATGGTACCCCGAATATATAGTAGTTGAGGACCCCTATAGTATAGCAGTTGAGGACCTAAGAGTACCCCTATAGTATAGTAGTTGGGCTCTAAGGGGTACCCCCATAGTATAGTAGTTGAGGACCTGAGAGTACCCCCCCCCCCCCCCGGTGGGACACCTGGGGCCCCCCCCCCCCCCCATAGTATAATACTTAAGGACCTAAGAGTACCCCTAAAGTATAGCAGTTGAGGACCTAAGAGTACCCTCGGTATATAACTTTCGACGATTTATGTATACCCCAGATAAATAGACTTGAAGTATCGAAGGATTCCTCTAATAATAACTTTTGAGGATCTAATTGTACCTAAAACCTAACTTTCAAGGACTTAGGAGCTACCTCTACTATATAGCCTTTGAGAATCGAATGGTACTTCTAATATATAGGCTTTGCGGATCTAAGGATACTTCTAATAGATAGTCCTTGAAAACTCAAAAGTACCTTTCGTTATATAGCCTTTGAGGATTCGAGGATATCCCATGTAAATAGTCTTTGAGCACCTAAAGATATCCCAGTAAGAGAGTGATCGAGAATGTATGAGCACTGCTATAGAATAGCTACCAATCAAATGTTATGTCGCAAAGAATAAATAAGCGTTCCGTTCCCCGCTCCGAGAACGGGGAACACGTTCCCGGGAACGGAACGCAAAAACGACATCCCTTCTTACGTGACAAAACATCAAACAATGACAATGATGCAATTATATTTTCGAGAAACTTAAATGATAAAAGTCGGATTAAGCTTAACACTTTAACTGCTCCTATTCAGTATAGAAAAGATTAGGTTCTATATCAAAATGCACACTGCACTTAATATTGAAGTATGAGTTATTTATGAAGAGCTCTATTCTGTCAATGATGATCAGACTCCTTATGTCTTAGAACAGTTGAAAGATGGTGTAAACAGTTCCGTGAAAATCAAGAAGGTGATGATCCTTGTGTTACGATAAAAGAACTGGGAGAGCGAACCGGTTGAAGCTACAGTAGTACTCAATGGTTCATTTCCAAGTTATCAAATTCACCACTCGTGATTTACCACAGAATTTACTGATTTCCGATGGAAAGAACGAATTTGAATGTATCAGCAAAATTTAAAGTAGGAACATGATATTCATGTAATGTAGTGACAGATGTCGAGCCGTTGTTTTATAACAAACAAACTGGTCGAACATTATCAAGAGTGTAGGAAATAGTGTGAATGTCTTTCGTTATAATGTCAGATCGCTATTATTTTCTGTTAGCTATATCATTCAAGACTTCGATACAGATATTATTACATTCAATCATTCATGTGATCCAAATTGTGGATATTTGCAATCGTAGCCATTCGCGATATCGATATGTGCGAAAAGCTTACCTAGCATTATGGTCGTATGAATTTAGAAGCGAGTTTTCTCAACGGTTTTATGTGTAAATGTGATGCAAAAAATTGCGTTGGTAAATTGAAATTTGACTCTTGGCGTAATTACGAGTGACAAAAAGAATATGGACAATATGCAAGTGATTATATTAGATGAAAAATAAGAAAATTACATGAAGAACAAGCAAAGAAAGTATGATACTATTTCTTCAACAAATAAAACTTTAGCGTGGCAATTTTTTTAAATAATTGTTCTCTCAATTGTAAGGAAGATCATATAAGATAAAATGAGTTTATATGTGTGTTTGTGTCAGTATCAGAGATCAGATAACGAAAAAAAATGCCTAAGATATATCTTGTCATTATATTGTTTGGTGAATCAGAGATTTTTGAAGTTGGAGTTTTCATCAATAAGAATGGAGGGATCCTAAAATCGATCAGTATTTTTTTATTTTTTGATAAAAACTGGTCTCCAGGCTGTTTCTTGGATAATTGGTGTTGTAATCCATATTGTAGCGTGACGTTGAAAATTTTGAATTTCCTGGAAATAGGAATTTATCATGCCCTTTTTTAATTCAAAATTTTCACTAGAATCTGTTCAAATTGTTGCTCTGAGTTTTTTCTAAATTGATTTTGCAAGATCCTACTCAAAAACTGAACATAAATTATATATTGAGAATTTCTTCAAGATTTCATTAAGTTTAAATTAGGATCTATGCAGAAACTTGATACTTGAATTCTACCATAAGCTGTAGTTTGTAAACGAGAAGGATTATACCAGGAATGAACTTTATGAATGTGATATTTCTGTTGGTAACACATATGAACTATTACATTAATTATTTACATGAAAGAAATGTATCATTCTTCTTCTTCAATAACCATCAATTTGAAATAATCAATAAAATGTTTGTTTGAAAATTTTATATATTTTATTATAACAGACAACATCCTCACCCTCAATTAGAATATATGATGGTCAACAAAAAAAGACGATACATTATTAATATAAAAGAAGAAAAATAACTTTCTTTTTATTGTACATATTGATAATCAAATGCCTCCAAGATTTCGTATATAGTTGATAGTAATATTTTTTACTTCTTTATTCATACGAAATAAAACAATTGATTTAATAAAAAGAAAAATTGAAACATTAACCATTGTTAATAAATAGAATGATTCTGGTGGTGGTTGTTTTACTATAGCATGCCATATTACCATAACTAAGTAAGGAATTCCAGCACATATAAGAATACCTACTAGGGTTAAGATATTTTTCATCAATTTCATTTCACGTTTTAAATTTGGTGTAGCTTTAATCGAATTACTTATTGTCATATTGGTAATACTGGTAGGTGCAAATGCTACGACTCTATGAGTAGATTGTCGTACATGATTGAAAATAATAGCATATATAATTGTTATAATTGAAAGTGGAATAATATAAGCAGTTGTTATAGCTAACATCGAAGAATAGAATACTTTAGTTGTGGCCATACAAAGACGAGATTCTATTTCTAATCCATAACCATAACCAACAAAAATTGGTGGAATCGGTCCTAAAACCATCATAAGATAATTGACAATAATCATAAACCAATGAACACGCCAAGTAAGAAGATATTTATGTTTATATAAAACAGCAAAAAATAAACGGCTAACAGATTGTACTGCATATGAACCACTTACAATAATACAAACAGCAACATAACAATAAGCTCGAAAAATACATGCTGGTTGATAATAAAACCAATCCTCACGAAGACCATAACCAGCTGAAATTAATTGAAGAATACAATATATATTTGTAGCTACAAATGTATGGCACATTAAGAGATTTGAAATCGTATGACACTGACGATTTGTAATAACAATAATAATTATTATCGAGTCAAAAGATAAATTAGCAATTGATATTAAAATTGATAAAGAAAAAGAAACAATGTAAAACCAATTTGAAAGCATATTAATCCTATGAAAAAAGACTTAAATATTTGAATTTCATACAAAAAAAACAATAGCAAGTGTTTTTATACAAAAATTTAAACCTACTACTAAAGCCATTTATATAAAATAATAAATCATTCTAATACACAAACTTAATAACATATTTAGAAAATTACTTTTTCTGGTGAAATAATAAAAAAGGTTCATATTTTACTGAGACAACATATTGTTTTTGTTCTCTTTTTCCACTTGTTAACCAGATTTTATGTTTCTCTATCTTTCTGATCATCACATCATTAAAGGCATCAATGTAAAAGAAAAAAGCTATATGCATGATAAATCTGCTAAAGTATTTTATATAATAAAGTAGATTGACACGTTTGAACATGTTTACATTTGAATGCACTTGTCAATTGTTTTTAACGCATTATGTGCACAATAAATGTGTCAAAAGGCATGCTTCATCCTTGAAAGGGGTATTAATAAGTTGAAAGGGTGTGGGAGTGAGTTTATCTTCAAATTTTAATTCATTTTCTATTAAACAGAACATACAACTTAACAACTTTTCTAAATTCTAGAATGATATTAAAAAATAAAATTCTTCGTTTCGAATTGTTTAAAAACTATATTAGCAAAAACAAAACATTTCAATATTTATTCTAATTTCGCATAAATCTCAACTGTCACTGACACAACATCATCAGTTGTTTTTGCTGAAATGGATAAATAATCTGACGAATAGTTTAGTTTTAAAGTCAATGATGTTATAAGTTTCATTGGTTATCTGAAAGATTTTCCAAGTAATGATCCACAAAATCAAGTAGAATTTGTCAGCTCACTGACCAATCACCCTATTGGCTATACTAATTTTGAAAAATCAATTGTTGGTTATATTCATAAATGCTAATGAATACTATTCTTTCTAATAATTTTTCTTAAAGGGACTTTTAGTGGTTTAAAATGATAAGAAAAATTTTTCCTTATTATTAATACTAAAAATATTTCTTTTGTTTATACTAGGTCAGTTTCAATATTCTAAACTGATTCGAACATCAAAACAACGTTTTTTAAAGATAAAAAAAGAGACATGAGTTTTCCTGAAACTTTTGTGCCGAGAATGTGATTCATAATCACCGTTGACTTGTTTGATAGAAGCAATAAAATATTTTAATAAATGTTCATCACCCTCTCTCTCTCTCTCTCTTAAAATCAACATAACATGTAGTGAAAAATAGTAGCAATTTCATCGATAATTTAAAAAGAATAAGAGATAGTTCAGATATAAAACATTAAATACTAGTAAAATTATTTCAGAGTATTAACTAAACCAAAAACAACATTTATTTCATGCTTCTTTCATATCTAAATACTGTCTGATTGGTAGGTACTTTATATTGCAAAATCAAACTAAAACAATGCGCCTTAAATTTACAACATATATTCTTTTCAAATCAGTATTCATTTAGTTCTATATTGTATAAAATACCTTTGTATTCATCCTTTCATTTTCATTTCTACTATCTTATTGAAATATGAAAGCAACTAATAAAACGAAAAATAACGATCGATGTCGTATATGTTCATCATCATTTTTCGAAAAACATCAATTTAAAATTATTATTATTAGTATTTTTTTAATGATTAGTGTTATCATAGGTGTCACTTTATTTATTGCTTTATTTCATCGACCATCATCTACCGATACAACAATACTGGTAACATCTATATCAACAAAAATTAGTACGTCTGATTGTTTTAGTATATAGAGTCTCATGAAAACATATTCCGATAGTTATTCATACAAAAAATGACTCGTCTAGTTTCTATTCTCTATAATGATTCAAGGCAAATAAGAATCTTTATTTCTTTTTTATTAAAAACACGAGCAAAATTTTTGAGTGAATGAAGGATATATAATCCTGAAAACGACAATAAATTAAATGACTGATTATAATATACACTAACTTTATAATAAGACAGAAATAAATAACTATTGTTTGATACCATGATCTTGGATAAGTTAAAAAAATCATTTTTCTTTAGCTTCAAAACAAAGCCATACTTCAACGACTAAACCTAATTTTCAACAAAACATAAATACTATTTCATCTCACAATATTTCATACAATGCTATTCCAGATTATACTCCACTTGTAATCATGACATTCAATATTCAATTTTATTCAACGAGTATGGCGACAAAGCCTATTGCCGACTTTATAATATCACATAAACCGGATGTTGTTTGCCTTCAAGAAAATTTCTATATTTCTGATTGGAATCAAACGGGATTAGTAGCATTAGATTTAAGCAAAGAATATTTTCTTGCTAGTGATTGTCAAGCTGAAAGATTGGGACAGAAAAAAACTCATTTATCAAATACAATTTACGTTCAACACAAATATGTTAACTTCACTAAAACATTAGCAAATGTTAATCTTCAAATTACTAATGAAACACCACGTTGTTCATCAGTTATTCAATTATATGATACAAAAATAGCTAATTTACATTTATGTGGTGGACGATTTGATGATAAGAAATTTGAAAATTTACCAAATCATAAACGTTTACAATTAGAAAAACTTATTAATACACATAATCCAGATATTATTTTAGGTAAAAATCTAAAAAAGAAAACAAATGGAATGAATGATAATAATGATAATAATAATAAATTTATTTTTAATAGGTGATTTTAATAATGAAAATTCAGATGAAGCAGTGATGAAACAATTAAATAAATATGATTTTTATCAACATTTAGGCACAGCAAGAAAACCCAAATTTATCGAATATTACACAAGTGGAACACATTGTTTGCGTAATTATACAAATTATGTTCCTGCTTACAATGAGACAACAATTGGTTCGACAAGTAATTATGGTGGTACACCTGATTGGGTCTATGTCAAAAATCAAACGCGTTTAACAAATCGAATTCATAATTATAATACAACTTCAATGAAATTATCTGATCATAATGCAGTTACGGTGGAATATTTATTTCCTAAATATCAAAATCCTTGAAGAAAACAAATATATTGATGAGTATATATTATCTAACTGTACATAATATATGTATACAATTGAGGCATTAGTTAAACTCTTATTATGTTGAATTGTTTTTTCTTCAGTTGTCTATTTATTCATATGAAATGTAGAAGAAATTTGTTTCTATTCTACTAACACGAACTTTAGTTCAAAATCACGAAAGATTATGCTAATATATTCATTCAATAAACGATAAACAATAATGAGTCAGTCCGTGTATTTGAATACTAAGTTTCCTGTTTATTGGCAAGTAAATTTTGTTTTATGTAAAAAGAAACAACTGAATTTTTTTATTTAAATAAAAACAAAAGTCAAGAAAATCATGATTTCTAACAATTTCTTTTGCTCTAAATATCAATTATTTTTTTATAGTATTCATACATGAAGGTTTGTTAACAGGTCGTGAATAATTGTTTCTCTTGTTTTCTTAAATATCATGATAAAAAAAATTCCCTCGTTAAAAGGGTGAAATGGAATAAGGATGCTTTCTCTTTCAATATACAATGCCTTTGAGGAAAAACTCAATGCATATCTACGAATTTTTACTGGCAGTTTCTGCTTAATCATATAAGATCTATTGACAATCTTAACCCTAAATTAATGGAACACATCGAATGTATAAATATTGCTTGATATTTCAAAATAATGAAGTTCAGATATATCGACTCAGCTAACTAGTTTGAGATAATGAATCTGAATCAGTCATTGTCATATAAGAAGTTTCTCAGGTATTCATTATCGTTCTTCGTATTTCGTTTGTATAAGTCATGAAAAGATTTCTTTTTAAACGCACGAAACTCCTTCATCAATGAATGAAGATCACACAAGACAATAATTATAATGTATGCATGCACATAACATCTAGGGTATCAATGATCGCTCTCGACCGAAATAAAATTTTGGAAAATGGATTGCAGATGTGTCTTCGTCAGAATCGCACGATCTCGACAAACTTTTTCCCAGTTTGAAATAATGCTTAGTTGTTGAGAACGAGTAACTGGTTTAAATCATGATTAATGCGTCGAGACGATGAATTTACTATGTCAACTAAACAAATGAAAATCAATAAATTGCAGCCACCTTAACAATATGAGACTTTTTACCGATACAAAAAATTTGAACAAATGTTTTAGTACAAGATCTATTCCAATTTATCTTTAGACAATTGTAATACAAAATATGTCATTACACAAATCACTAAATATATCATTATGACGTAGGAGTTGGGAAATAAAATGAGTCACTTTTGTTGTTCTGTTATTGAAAGTTGTCTTTAAATGAAAGAGAGTTCTTGCGATATATATTTGAAAAAGGAAAGAAAAAAAAACAACTTTATAGATTTACCTTTACAAGAAAAATATGTTTACCACTAAAACCACAAAAGTAATTCGGTCAGTCAATGAGTCACTGATTTTTCTCCCAACTCTATCATCAGTAATATTACCAGAGAGGGATGAAATTCTAACAATTCAAAAGTAGTATAAATGTCAAGAAAATGTTAAATCGAGTCGCATCGTTGTTGATACCATCTTTTAAAATTATATTGTTCTATTAAATATATGGAATCTTATTCAAATAATTATCAACTTGTTTTATTTGATGGAAATGATAATCGTATTAATTTAATTAACCATTTCAAACAATTAATTCAAATTCCATTAAATTGTCGATTTATTATTTTTTATAATCAATCAAATCGAATTGAAGAAGATATATTAAACGAATTAAATCATATTTCACAAATAGAACTTCAAAAATGTGTTGATCCATCAGACAAATTATTAAATACACTATACAATAAAATCATCGATTATTCCTGTGTACATATCATTTGTGATGTAAAACCAAAGTATATGCATGATTTATTAAAAATTTATGAAAAACACAAAAATGTATATGTTATGGGAATGAGTCGTTCTGATATTAATGCTAACGATATTATTTATCGTCTTCAACAATATAATGATGGAATTAGTAATTTATCAACGGTAATAAATACTAAATTGATTTTTGATAATTATCAATGTCCGAAATGCTCAAAATCATATAAATTACATCAAAATCTAGAACAACATAGTAAAGAAAATCATATACCAATTACAACTAATGATGTCTATATAGATTATTTTGGGAAAATTATATCTAACAAAAAAAGTCACCCAGGTGATCGATATAAATCTGAACTTCATTGTTTATTATGTTCTTATGGTTGGCAAACATTAGAAGCTCGGGAAAATCATATTGAAAAACATCATGCAAATGTAATAGCAGATAATTTTGAATAAAATAATATACCAAGTTTATCATTATCTCTACAGTTCTATAAATCTCGGTATATGTGGATAACGTTTTTTTCTAACTAATAATGTTATGTATTTAAATTTAAAAAATGATATATTTTAAATAAAGTTTAGGTTAAAAATAATTAAATAATGGATCATTATCTGTGTGATCATCATTCCATTAAAGTTTTTATCAAAAATTAATAAAAAGAACTATATTTCAAAATTCTCGTTGGACAAAGATTGCGCACAGCTACTAGCTTGAGTTTGGAACCATTCCGAGATCTTGAAATCTTCGAATGACTAAGCGTCAGAAATGCTTCTGTATGTCATAGATAGACTAGCGATAAGACGAAAATTCGATTTAGTTTGATGTATCTTACTAGATGAGTTTCTTACTAGTACCACCGATTTCTAGAAATATCAGGTCGAATGGAACTTGTTAAGGAGAAAATCATTTTTAAGGGGAGAGAAGCCTTGATTGAATTTCTTTAATTTTTATCCGTTTCAATTGCTATATTACCAAATATTGAAGAAGCAAGAAAGAATATCACACATCCAATTTCAATAACTGAAATAGTGTTAATTATGAAATCGTCCATAATTACATTCTTAAACATAGCTCTAGAAAAATTTTTAATATTTCATCTCAAGATCTTTGACAGATATGTTATGGATCCTGTAAGGATTCGCTGTTTTTTCCTAAGAAAACCGCTAAATTCTAAAAAAAAGCTAGTAGTCATGGTTTTTCAGGATCTTGTTAGAATTCTGATTACATTTTTCAGAATTTGATTGGATTTTCTCACCGATCTCATCAATAGTTTTTCAAAATAGAGCATTGAAGAAGATATGAATACATAGAGTATAGCGATTTCTCAGTCTTCATATTTAATAAGAAAAAATTTAACAGTGACTAAAATCAAATTATCACTCGAATTTATTGATTTTCAGTTTTCTTGTACCGATAAGATTAAGAAAATTTTAAAGATTCATCCTATTTGTTTATAAAAAGAATCAAATCAATATCAGGAGAAAAGTGCTATTAAATGATTATTCAGTTGTCAGAATGTTTTCGCCATTCCAAATAAAAACTCAGTGTGATCTTGGAAAATTCATTCATTATTTTTGTTGAGGTTTGACTCAATATGACTACATGGAAATTCTGTTGTGATTTATAAAATTACAAATCTAGAGATGTGAGGACGGAGGGAAAGGTTAAGCTGAAATCTCTCAAATCACATAGCACAATGAGAGAACAATAAGAAATCTATGAATTCATAAAGTATAACATCAGGGAGAGCGCAAATCGTTCAACTAAGGTGCCCATCTAGTACAGGTGGAACTCAACTGAGAGCGGGACTGACCACATTAGCAGGCAGTTCAAGATTAAAAAAGTACACATACAACTACAAAAACGTTTTAGTTCTTCCCTTTTCAATTTTTTTCTTTTTTCTGGCCTTTTTTACATCTATTTAGATCTGCTATCATCTAATTGTTTTCATTGTCCAGTTCTGACAGTGTGTGTGCATATGTCTGACGCAGATTTATCATTATTAAAAGATCTCAATAAGCAACTTAAAAGATCAATCCTCTCCTTGTATGAAATAATACAACGAAGCTACAATATTATCAAAGTGAGTGATACGAAACGCCCCACATAGTTTCCTAATAAATTTCTTAAGCTTCAAAAAATATCATATCATGTTTAGAACATTGCTATTTGGAGTAAGTTGTAAAATATGTGAGTGATTCACTTCTAGGATATTATTGACTATAATTCTTGATACTGGGCGTAAGAATATTATGTGGTCACTGTTATACGTTCATTTTTTTATATTTCAGGCTGGTCTGATTTGTCCTTAAGTAGTAAAATATGACTCGTATTTATAATGGAGTCTTCTTTTTTTTCTAGATTACAACAGTATATTCTCGAAATAGTCCTATATTAAAAAATGAATAAAATCAATTAGAATGATTATTACTCGAACTAAATAAGTTCGAATGACAATTTCGATCGATCCTACTCAGGTATATTTTAATGTTAGTAGAGAGAAAAGATGTATTCTTATGCAATAATCATTCCACACCTATCCTCATTCTCATCCTAACGTAACTTTGTCAATGGTATGAATACATAAACGAACTCACACTTACATCCATTCTAGTCTTCTTTACCGCTTACATGTACATGGATTTATTGGATCGAACAAAAATACAAAGGCTAATTCTTTAAATATAGAAATTCAAGGAAATATATTGGAAAAAAATGTTGAATAAATAGATCATTAGTTTATTACAATCATAGTGTCCAATGTATATTCAATAATCTTGAATTCCTTCTTACCGATATTTTATAGTAATATTATAGAAAGTTGTATGAATAAAAGAAATATGCTCAAATTGATTTCAATAGAATTCGACATTTTCGGACAATTGAGATCCGATGTCCAATCGTCACTGCCGACGCAATCTGTACATACAAAGAGTCCCAGGGGATCATATTTGTCTTTTATATCTTTCAACTGGTTATAAATAAGTTTCGAACCAAAAAATTTCTCTTGCCAATTCATCTCATTTGGATGAGCTTCATTACCATAGCATGTTGGTTGTGTACCAGGAGGCAATAATATGTCAAGCATCTCTGCTCGAAGTAAAAGTTGTTCAGACAAAGACTCTTGATCAGCTGTAGATGTTGTATCTAACCACTCTTGCGTATAAGCTATACGAAGAAGAGCTGTACGCCATCCAGGATTGACACTATTATTTCTATTTGTTGTATTTGATACTTGCCCACCGGCTACTAAGCTTCCACGAAGATTTAATCCAGTCCCGCTTTGCCCCTTCGTTTGGACAAAGACTGCTGCAACTTGATCTGGTTTATTTCGAATTATGCTTTCCGGAATGAGTCGTGAACTCACTAGAAAATTAAAGCCACCGGGATTATTCGGTTCTAATATAAAGGCGAAATAGTTATAAAATGATGGGACAAAAAAACTTCTCATGGTACTGAAATCTAAATCACTGTTATTGGCTGCAAATTGTTTTAATGTAGCATTAACTGCAGCCCAATCTCCATTAGGTACATGAAATAAAGCACTAAGTGTCAGATCAGCCATACTGAAATAGCCACTCCATCCGGCATCGGCTACTATTGATAAACTTTCAACAAAGCTCTCAATCAATCTTGCATAGCGAGTTGCATTTGACGCACTGACGGAATATGTTGCAGCAATAACATGTGGCGAAGGAAAAGTTCGTAGAACAGCAGAAAGTACAATTGCATAAGTACTTCCACCTCCACCACTTAATGCCCAGAACAGGTCTCCATTTTGACATGCATTTACCGTTTGACGCTGTCCATCTGCCGTTACAACATCGTATTCAAGTACCTGATCAGCAGCCATACCTTTCCAACGCGATAGAGGACTGTGGCCACCACCTTGAAGGTAACCACCAACCGCACTTGTTGTACCTGATCCACTACCAATTGCTACTAAGTTAAATTGACTCAGCCACCGATAAACTTCACTCCATTGAACGCCTGCTTCTATGCGCACAGCATTTGATATGTTAGTGAGACCACAGGATGAGTATTGTTCAATCAGTGTCATATTTTTCATATGATGAAGCCATACAAGTAGAGATCCCGCTGCGGTAGATCGACCTAAATAATCGTGTCCAGTACTTTTGATAGCTAAACGAAGATTATTCGTCGCAGCGAATCGAACAGCTGCTTGAACATGTTCTGGTAATATGGCATCAACAGCTATCACTGGTACAGAACCTTGATTACATGTTGAGCTATTTACTAAGATTGAACATGAACTATTTTCCCAATTATGATTTTGCATTGCACCAACTTGATCACTACGCCATGTCGAATTTGACCATTGTGCTTTGACTATATCACAAGCCGCAGCATTATATGTCATTCCACTACATACAGCAGCTGATGGCTTAGGCACGGCGAGACGACCATTAATAGATTCATTGAAAATTTGCCAAACAGTAGCATTTGGCCAACAAAACGGATTACTCGCCAGACAACGACAACGAAGTTCTACAGAAGAATAACACTATTTAACTGTTATAAATGAAATGATTCTATATGTGTAACATACGTGCTGTCGTCCGTTGTTGACTGAGAATTATTGTCAGAAAATACAAAATAATATAGGAACAGTGCATATACCTATTTTGATAAACTTTTATTAATACATATTTTACTGTGATGTATATACAGTAGCGCTCAAAATTATTCATATATACAATAAATAACGATTCCACAATAATATCTCTATTCCTATTCGAGAGATCTAAGTACTGATGTTCTCTGCACTGAAAGTATCAACCCTATAGAACATATCTGAATGATATTATCAAGACATGCTTTACAGGGCTAACACTTTCAATGCAAAGAACATCAGTACTTAGCTACATTTTGCTGAAAACAACAGTCCAATCTGTTGATTAGAAACAGAAATATCATCATTAGATCATTATTTATTGTGTGTATGAATAATTTTCAGTACCACTGCATCTTTTGTCTTGCCTATATCTATTTAAAACAAAAGCTCAGGGCATTCAATGCACACTCATTGGACAGTATAGATTCGTTACTTTTCTAACTTTCCAAAGTATAATCGTCTTGAGTCACATTCATGTACTATAGTACATAAACACAAGGCAAGATAAAAATATTTTCATTGACTTAGACGCCCTTTGACCGAAAAAATAATGCTCAAGAATGTCGAAAAATCGATTGGAGATTCGAATTCCTCGACCTCAAAAGTTTTTAGCCAAGTTCTCTGAGGCAAATTACTATTCTATCGATCCTTTAGACTACTGACTTCTGAATTTTCTTTAAAGCTATTAGAAAAATGAAGATTGACATGATTTTTATTTTACTTGAAACTTGTAGAGATGCAATTGCGTATATAGACTAATATTCCAAGTGATACCATAAATAACATTCAAACTCGTGCTCTTTTTTCGTTTCAATACTAAAATATGATGTGTGTAACACAGAGTAAATTGTAAGGAGAAAAACACACAAGAATGTTTTGTTTATTCTACTTGAAAAACAAGTATATGATCAACAAGACACTCACGTGTCTCTTTCAAAGACCAGATTACCGTCACAAATTTTGCTTGTGGAGATATTGAAGGAAAAGAAATAATATTTCTTTACTCGAATCGCAATACAGAATAGAAAAGAAAAACGGTAGGTTGAAAAGGTACTCTTCTTTACTGTTCGATTCATAAAAATAAAAAATAAAAAAAAACCAAAGTGATGAATAGATGACAGTCACTGATAAGAATAGTAGGCAATGGATAAATATGATAATTAATGGAGGTCCCATAAATATCTCATTGCTAAAATCATATTCTATTCAATCATTGTTATCCATTTTCAACTCGTCCTTCAAAGATAGTATAAATATCAGTACAAGCTATGACTACAACAGACTCAATGACCATTTTTCAAATAAAAATGTTTTAGTCATCATATAGAACTATACTAGGTTTTCTTTTTACATTTACCTTGATTCATTCTATTTTTTTTTTACTGTCTACCTGTTTATATGCTCATAAACGGAACGAAAGAAGTTGTAATTTGTATATATTTGCTTTTATTGTGTGATATATGCATGTAAAGTGAATATAAAAACTAACGAACCAACAAACCTCTTTGCTCTAGATGATAAGATTCTCATTTCGTTAGAGAGAAAAAAGTAAGAGGTGGAGAAAGGTAAGGTAAAATTTCAATAGCCTTCAAAGATAACAAACAAATCATTTGATAAAAAAAAAAAACAATATTATATACATAACAAATCAATACGAACGATTATAACGTGTCATTGAAATTTTCTTATGCTTTTTTATTGATGAAGTATTAGAAAAGTTGAGAGTATTGATGGTGGCAATAGAATTTTCTCTGGAGGTCGACTGGTAAACGTCGATATATCAGTGATTTAATTATTTCGTTTATACTTATCCTATATTTCTATTGATATTAATTCTATGATTTTGTCTATATTTCACTCCTTTTCTATTCAACTCTATTCATTATATTTAATTTTTTCAAATAGATATTAGTTTGGTTAAAATTTCAAATCTGTTCAAGTTGGAAAATATTTCACTTTTATGAAGTGAAAAATCTCGAAATTATGTATTCTATATAGAATTAATTGAATACCTAAAATATCCACTTAATAAAATTAGTATTTGAAAATAAATCAAATTGTTTTATATAATTTTTACTAGAAAATCAATGACTTTATGTTGAATTGAGGATCAGATTTATTTTTTTATCGAGAAAAAAATTGATTAGGTTAGAAAGATGTCTTTCTATCTTAAAAATAACGATGAAGGTGAGCTGAATCTAGGTTATAAAAGATACTTTGTCCTATTCATTCACTTTTCCTAATCTGTAACTCTGATATTTATTCTTTTTTATGTAATATTATTGTTTTGATAAATTCCTTATTTGAATTAGACTGTTAATTCTTGTATCTATCTGTTTTTGTATTTATAATTCAGTTGATGATGTTTTTCATTCATTTTCAGAGAAAATTCTGATTCATAGGAGTCGTTAAGTCTAAATGACCGATGATCTGTTCCAAACTATTATTGATCGAGAAAATTTACTGTGTTTTTCTGCATGCTTCAGAGAAGGTTCGACAGATTTTGCACCTTTGAGCAGACAGATCGAAATTTACATCATCAACAAAAACAAATTATCTTTCATCAATATTTCGTTCACAAATGAATGTGACACGTTTTGTACGTATTCATAAAATCTAATTGAAGGATGCTAGAAAATCGATTGATAAAGCTGAACATATATATCGTTTTCTTTCGCGTGAAAATTGTATGATACATAAATATGGTCATTTCATGAATGAAGGATTTTTAGCGGATTTAGTTACTAAAAATAAATTTGATTTTTCAATTGGTGAAGATTCATATATTTCTTTTTATAATAAAACTTCCTTTAATTTCATCATGTACCTACATGGAAACTATTCATTCAACTGATAGATGTGAACAACGAATCTTTTGGTGTATAATAAACTCGAATCAAAAACATGTTGATTTCTTTGCTATATCTGCTACCAAATATCATCTTGTCAGTGAAAATAAACAACTGTATTGATATTTTGTCGCATTCTTTTCTCACTCTCCTTTTTTTTTATATATGCATGTCATGATGTAATTAATCATTGAGTATGATTTTACTATAGTTGCCATCGAAATAATTATCACTGTATATATACTCTTGCCCAAACATTTTTTCTTGCAAAATTTTTATTATTATCTTAATTTCAGACAACAACAAATTATAAATAAGTTTTACAACTGTTAGTATACATTAAAAGTATCAACTGAGATGGTTACTTCACTTTTAAGAACCACAATGTTCTATCTATCAGTTAATTTCTGCTAGAGATTTCGCAACATATCTCTATGCATTTTGGAATACATCTTACATAATCTCTTAGTATACGTACATATATACCTTTATTATGAATGCAAATAATCGATAATATATGTAAACAAGCTAGGAAAAATCAAAAAGACTTGGAAAAAGAAGAAAATATCTATACGGCATAAGAGAAGGAAAGAAAGCAAAATCACATACATATGAATAATACTATAACAATTTCGAATCTAAATTTCGTTACATATTTTGATAAAACACACATCTTTTGAGGGTATGAAGGAGGGCATGGTCTTCATTGAGAGAAAAATTTACATTATCATACTTATTTCTTTTCTTTTTCTCTTCTTCGCGTTATATTCACGTAATGATGACGAGGTAGAAAAAATATCTAGTATTACATATACGATGCTTTCTTTTATCTCGTATAAATAACCTATTTTCGTTCTCTTCTTTCTTCGATAATCAAATCAATATTTAACAAACATTTATGTCGAGGTATAAACTTTATTTTTTTAATGGACGTGGTCGTGCTGAAGTTTCTCGTTTAATATTTGCTATTGCTGGTCAAAAATATGAAGATATTCGTTATGAAGGTTCTGAATGGCCATTACATAAAGCTAAAATGCCTTTAGGTCAAATGCCTGTTTTAGAATTTGAAGGTACAAAATTACCACAATCATTATCTATTGCTCGTTTTCTTGCTAAACAATTTAATTTGGCTGGTAGAGATCATTTTGAACAAGCTAAAGTTGATGTCGTTGCTGATACAATTAGTGATTTATTAAGAAAATTTATTCCACCACGTTTTGAAAAAGATAAAGTAAAAAAGCAAGAACTTATGAAAAAATTCTTTGATGAAAAAGTACCTCGACATTTACATAATCTAGATATTTTACGTCAATTATATGGTAATGGTGGACCATTTTTTGTTGGAAATCATTTAACATGGGCAGATTTATTATTCTATGATATATTAGAAACTTTTCTTCAAATAGATAAAAATTGTTTAAATAATTATCCATGGTTAAAACAAAATCGTGCTGTAGTTGAAAAACATCCAAGAATTGCAGAATATCTTAAAAATCGTCTGAAAACGCCACATTAAAAAAGAGAAGAAATCGATTTGTATTTATAGATTATTTTCTCTAGTATTCTTTTAATATTTTTTAAATATATAAAATAAAAAATTTAATAAATCTTTTTCTCTTTCTTATTACCATTTATGATATAAAAAATGGATAACTAGCTAGTCACAGTTTGTTGTATTGTTAAGTCAAAATGAAGTGGTTGATGATTCCAGAAAATAATTACGAACTTCGGAATTCTAGTTCCGAGCATTTTTCGATAACAAAAAGCCATTTTGATGAGGACTACATTCTCTCAAAAACGAAGTCTAATTCCAAATAGAAACTATTTATATCGATAAAGTGATATAATTGAAGTTAGAAATAATGTGCAATTTGAAATTAATTGAAATGTTCTTACAAACTGCTTGCATTCAATGATCTATTTATTGAATTTAGATTAAGAAAACACATTCGACTTGAAGAATACGATCATCTTATCAACTGAAACTTATATAATGAAGATATTATTACTTTTGACTTGTAAATTGAACTTATAAAATAAATATATTCATCGAATGGTCGACTAAATTGAACTAAAATCAGTATCAGTAATATTTTTAATTCAAAAGTCTATTAAAGAACTTGTCAATCAGAAGTAATGAATTATTATTAAAATTCACCTTTAACTTTTTTTTGTCTTGCAAAAATATTCACCAAGTGATTCAGGTAGAATGATGAGATAAACTCCAGTGAATACAGTGTAAAACATAGAAAGTAGGAGAGTTATGTAAGAAAAAGACAGAACGTGTCGTGTGGTGCTACGATATATTCTTTTTTGAATCTGATTCATCTGATATCAATTCATAAGTGCCTTCCAAATGATGACTTAAACATTGCCATGGTGCTCAAAACATTTAATAATCTGTAAATTATGCGTTTTTATAATTTTAGTAGCTGTTCAAACAGAATTCGGTACTTTTCAGGAGAATGCCCATAACTTCTCAAACCTATTAGATACAGACCTAAGACATATCGAGAATTGTAGATCTCAATTTACACTATCAAACGCACTACTTAAAATTTAAAATCTATTATACTATATGAGAATGACAATCTAATAGATTTTGTATCAAAAGGCTTACCATCACAATCCTAATTTGACATTCATATTTTTTCATATACTTTCGTTCCTTGTTGTTCTCTATGGAAAAGTGAAAATTGTAGATTTCTACTAAATTTCCTTAAAAATTTCTACGCAATCTTCTAGAGTACACCGTTTTCAAAAATTGATAATAAATACACAACATTTAGCATGAAATTTGATGATCATAAACTTAAACAAATCAACAGATATTTGTCAACAAGAAAAAAAATTATTTGAAATACGAAAATGAACAGAAATGATTCTAGTCATCAAATGTAAAGATTTCTATTGAAAAATCATCAATAATAATAATCATATAACGTATTTCTTAAGATAGGAAAAAAACAGAAATCCAATTATTGACTATTTAAAATAGATTTTAATTTCCATAATAAATATTTAGAAAATACTGATCAGTGGAATTATATCAAAAACTAATATTCGAATAAAAATAAAATATAATTTGATGAAAATTTGCATCTATCACTCAGATCGTGACAGACATGATCGTACCGATAGCGATATTACCTCTTGCTGATCTTTTTCTTTTCTATAGAAGCATGTTTTATATGTGAATTAATGACATTCTCGCAGATATAAAATGGCTTAATAAACATTGTTACCAATGCTGCTGGTAAACCTACTTTTTCAGTTTATCATTGCAATTATCATGGAAATGGAAACATCATAAATGACTTAATAATGCTTTGTTCTTATCACAGAAATAGCTGTGAAAACGAAGATTCTACGGAAGGATAATTGTTAATCACGATTGTATCTAAGATGTGTTTTTTTTTGCTATTCTTTTACCCTCATTATAATATAAAAAGATTAACGTCTTTCATCACTGACAAACAATAACGGTAGGTAAAAATGCATAAGCTCAAATATATATTAATAAATTTCCATATTTTAATCGAACAAAGATTACATTGACAACTATTTTAAAAATAATTTTTCTAAAAATTTTTTCAAATAGTTTATATCTTTATACATAATCTTTTATACGATTAAAATATGAAACAAGATTTCAATAAAAATATTTCTTGCCATATTTGAAAAGTAATAATTCATTTAATATTCTTACTCTAGAACGATGTCTTTGCAAAATATACAAAATAACTTAACACGATATGGTATGAGTACATATGTAGCATTTGGTAATCTTGGAAATTTATTAGCAATAATTATTTTTTCTCAGAAACAACAACGTCGAAATCCATGTTCACTTTATCTATTATTAATGACAATATGTAATTTAATTTGTCTTGATGTTGGAATAATTCCAATTATATATTCATTAGATCATCAAGATATAAGTACAAAATATCTTCTTGCTTGTAAAATTCAATTTTATATACGACATGTTTCATTTCAAATAATGCGAACATATAAAGTTCTTGCTTGTATCGATCGTTTTGCATTAAGTAGTATGAAAGTTCAAATTCGTTCATTTAGTCAATATAAAGTAGCAATTCGTCTTATTATAATTACTGGAATATTTTGGGCATTAATAGTCATATTTTTTTCAGTAGTACGTACAATTGAAGATGGTTCATGTAGTATACATGATGATTTATATGCATCAATTTATACTATTTATTATATAATATTTGCTGGTTTACTTCCACCTTTACTTATTATGATATTTAGTATATTAGTAATGAGAAATTTAAAACAAATACGAATACGTATTCAACCAACAAGAGAAAATTTATCAATAAATATTATTAATAAACGTGATCGAGATTTATTGAAAATGGTTTTAATTGAAGTTATGATTTATATAATTAGTACAATGCCATTTTCAATATATCTTATTTATAATAGAATAACAGATAATTTTAGTGAAAGTAAAGAACGAAAACGAATTGAATCATATATTAATTATATAGTTCAATCATTTCTTATGTATCTAAATACAGCTTTACCATTTTATATTTATTTATTAACATCAACTTCATTTAGACGTCAATGTAAAAGAGTTATTATTAGATTTTATAGATTTATTATTGGTAAAGAAATACAAAATGATGGTACAAATCAAACAAAGATGTCAGTTAAATGATTGTAAAGAATTTATATAAAGATTTCATTGTATCTTCTGTTTATTTGTAATATAAAATGTTGTCTTGTATCCTTATTAAATATAAGTTAATTCTTTATGATTAATATGAGATTGTCATGTAAATAAAATATTCTTGTCATTATCACTGAGAGGTTACTTTGATCGATTTATCATACATTTTTATTCTAACAAAAAAGTCTCAATTCTAAATAATTATTTCTTGCTTTCAATATAATTCCTTCAGTTCGATGATACAATATATGACAAGATTGAAAACTGTTGTTGTTACAAATAGTAAAAAACTCAAAACAATATTATGAATTTAGTAGTTTTTATATCAAAATATGAGAAACATGGTATTGAAATGATCAAACGAACATAGAAAAAACTGTTAATATGATTTGGATGTTTGCGAAAACTTCTCACAGTCAAAAACAATACCTATACATCTAATATATCATTAAATATCAAATAATGTTCGAATAACAGAAGAAACTCTAGTTAGATATTACAAAATCCAATATGGAGATATCATATTAGCCAATCTAACACATTTCTTTTATATATGGATACATAATCATGTATAGTATTTGGTAAAGATATCAATTCACTGAAACGATAACTCTCACTCTCATCCTCAATAGAATAACTTCAACCAATTGCTTGGATTAAGTTACTTTCAGTAGACTGGATAGAGCTGTTTTGTTGATCAAATGCTTTTTGAATGTCACTAATAGAAATCACTGACGATATTAATTCAAAAATCAAATGTCGAATAGAATCTAAAGTTTATACAATGCCGATAAACTCAATCAACTTCACAAAATATTATCGAAATAATCATTTAACTAACAAACTACTAATGATAGAATGACTGCGAGTTGTACACGGTTGGGAATAATACTGTTCTAGGGAATATCACTATAAATGCCCAACAGAGTAAATAATGAAATTTATACCAAATAAAAGCTGATGGAAAACAGGATTTATTCATATTAAATTGTAAGGATTGTGAAGGCAAACCACCATATATAAAAAGACACGCTAAGGAATGAAGAGTATCCGATTGAAATACGGTTGGAAACGAACCATTTCAAACTACTCCTTTGTACTTTTCAATTTGAATATATCGTAAATTGACAGAATATCTATAAAGTATTTCGCATTCGGATACCAAAAGATTATTCCAGCGCCTTCTTCCAAATTCTATTACATTCGTCTCAAAAACTACTGAAAACTGAGATAATCGCCGTTCAATTCCATTTGAAACCTTGCCATAAGCTACGAAAGATTCAGATCGTTTCCATTGACAAACACATAAGTATATACGACCCCTATCAAAACGATTGTCTTTGAATTTTAAATCGATTTTATAGGTTCTTCAAGATTACAGCTTGGAAAAATAATTATTTTTGAAGTTTATTAAGTAGAAGGATTTGAACGCTATGAAAAATCATTTGAGAAGAATTAATTTCACCATATGCATCTACTGTTGA
Organism: Macrotrachela quadricornifera; assembly: GCA_022393335.1. NCBI lineage: Eukaryota > Metazoa > Rotifera > Eurotatoria > Philodinida > Philodinidae > Macrotrachela > Macrotrachela quadricornifera. The sequence continues at coordinate 564,975 of JAJEKB010021144.1, read as the reverse complement.
AAATTTAGTAAGAATTGGATTGAAAATTTGATTTCAAATGCATGGGAAATCCTTTGAAAAATACTGACTTCGGGACAGATATTTCTTGAAAATTGAAGGAAGATCGAAGTGATAATAGATTTTAAAGTTATGAAAAATTGTTTTGAAAGTATTCACTTCCCAACAGGTTTTTCTGGAAAAATGAGTTTTAGATCTCCGTGAAATACTTTGGAAAAGCATTAAGAGATACATAGAAGAATTCTTTTTTTTGGTGCTGTGATAAAGATGGATTGAAGAACAATGGAGATTGTATCATGATGAGCGATTTTTATGCTAGTAACAATCTATTGGGCTGTGACTTTTATGATTAGTTTTTTTGTCTTAAAATTGATGGAAGACTGCTTTGCGTAGTGAGGACATCATGTCTTTTGTTGCTTTAAGTCACTGGTTCGAAACTTGGCAAACGCATAGAAATTAGTCGGATATGCTTAAGATTTTGTTGTTTAGGTTAGTTACGGGATTTTTTATCAGAAACCATCCCGAAAACGAGAACAACTATAATCTGTGTATTCTGGATGCATGAATTGAGCTGAATTGTATAGAATACGCTAACAAGAACAGAGCTGGAACACAGACGAAGAAAATCTGTAGGAAGTCACACCTGATCCGATTGTTTCTGTTACTGTTCCTATAAGCTGTCCAGCAAACAAAAATCTTAGAATTTTTACTGGACATTTCTCACTCATTTCTGGTGGGATATGGTGAAAAACTCCGAAGAAAGCTGTCACAGAATACCGCTTCTATGAAAACCTCGGAATAACCCAAAACCGACCGATTCCGTGGCAAATTGTTTGATCTAGAAAGTATATTTATGTTATGTAAAAGCTTGAGAAATAACATTATTTATTGATCATTATATTCATTGTTAAATAAGTGTGAAAACAATTCCGCTCTTTTATATCACCCAACCATTGAAAATTCACGAAGCAATTTAAAATAAAAAATAAATTCCCAGTTGTTATTTGTTTATTACCAATAAAAATATGATTATTATGTGAAAACCCATGTGAAAATTTTTTAGAGTTAAACGCGTTTGTAAACGCATCCG
>JAJEKB010021144.1:539198-558888 GCA_022393335.1 Macrotrachela quadricornifera | reverse complement strand
AGTAAAATGTTGTATATGTAAAATCTGCATAAACTAAAGTTAGCGATGGATTTTCTTTACGTTTTTCAATCATTTGAGTATATAAATTGTGCCACTGTTCTGAAGATTGTTCTTTTAAAAGATCATGTGAACAAAAAATAGCTTTGTTTAAACTATTTTTAAATAGAATATCTTTAACTAATTGCTCATTACAATGTTGATCAATTCCTAATTTAACAACATTACAATATTCAATTTCACCATTTTGTAGTTGTTTAATTAAATTTCCTTTTAATGTTAATTCATCTAACGAAATAATTAATCGTTGAATAGAGGCTTTCATTTTTTTTTGTGTCTCTGAGTACATTAATTGATTAATCGCAGTTCGCATCGAATATTCTTGTCGTATATATGGAAACAAGTCACGCATTCCATGAATATCATCGTTATATAATTCTTTTATTTTTGAAAAATCTTGTTGAAAATTGATCAATTGTTCATCTAGTTTACCCTGTAGCAGCTCAGGTAATTCGTCATCAAGACGAAATTTTAGCACTTGCATTTCAGACACTTGCTGAAGCAAATAGAATTCGAATTTTTCGACATAAGATGAAGGTATTTGATTATCAGTTACACTATGTTCATTATAATGTGAATAGAATAATTGAATAGGAGTAAGAACATATCTTACTCGACGATACTCATTTTTATATCTTTTTATTCGTAATATTCCTTCCCAAACATCTTCGAGTCTGTTTAATCTAGTTAAATCGGATATATTTGAGTAGACTGTAGTAGAAATAATTTGGCGAAGCAAAGTCTTTTCTTTTGGTGTCATTTCGTTGTAGTAGTCGTTATAAATCAAACTATAGCGTATTTGTTCAAGTAAATGATCGATTTCAGCTTCTTGCTCACGTGGCAACTGTAGAATAACAACAGCATGTACACCCCAAACAATTTCACTTATAATGTGTGTCACAGATGCTTCAAATGTGGGACAACAATGCCATTTTTTCATTTTAATCATATCATTGCGACATGATTCTATCGAAGTTTGCCAAAAGAAGTATAAAAAACGAGTACATGTATCAATTGGTAGAGGATACTTGATGATCGACGCGATGCCAGTTGGTTGAACCATTTGTAATAAAATACTCACTCGTAATGAAGAATCAATACTAACCAATGCTAAGAGATTTTGAGTTTCAGCTGCACGACCTTTATATATGTTACATATTGCTGGCTCGTCTAGTACAGTTAATTGCGGTTTGATATCAATACCTGGTTTACCCATGACAGTATCTCGAGATGCATCATAGAAAGAGCCAAGACTACCGGATTGATCAATAGCGATTTTTACCATATTAAACCTTGTTATATCCACAGGCTCTGTTATTTCTCCAATTAAGTGTTTTAATAGTGAAAAGAGATCCATTGTAAGTTACGGATATGTGGTCGACTAGAAATAGAAAGAACTACTAATAGGATATAAATAACAAAAAATAAATTTTAAAACCGAGTGTTTTTAACAGAATTGATATAAAAAGATATTAGACAAAAATTATAATAACTTACAACTATTGTAACTAAGTAGATCAGTTATTTGTTTTAAAAAAATCATAAACAAATGGTTGATCGAAAACGTTGTTTAACATCACCAAAATATGAATGATTGCTGTTTTTTTTTAAGTAGCGATTATGAAGAGTTTCTAACAAAAACAGTAATTGAACTAAAAAACTGTATTTTGCAGTTTCATGAAAAGCTATCCTCTTAAGAGAAGATAGCTTTTCGATGAAATGAAGTACAATATTTGAAATTTCAAAAAAAAATCATGTAGATCTCGTCATAAATAAGAGAGAAGCTCTAGATTTTTATCATCTTTCAAACATTAATTTAATTGAATTTCGGCAGTAATAATGGAATAAATTACCTTGTATCTTACCTATGATAACATACTCAATCTTATGCGTTGTTTGTTGGAATATTTTCTGTAGAAGTATGCTTATCTGACGTTACTTCTTATCAATAAACAAAAGATACATAAAAGAAAGAAAAATAAAGCAAGATGTTATTGTTAACAAGATTCACTAAGGCCAGACAACTCATTATTTTTTTATTTGTCATACACAATGACAACACATGCGCGAAATTTTCAACTTCATATAAGCATGAGTCAGTGCAATCTTGGTCGAAACAGACATGTGCGACTTACACTACTCATCGAAAGTATCCTTTCCCTCAGATCTCAACCATTACGAGTGCTGTTGGTCTGAAATTTTGGCTGTATGTAGATCTCGATTAATGTAGCTCAGCAGCGAAATCTGCGACTCCATAGCCTGAGTTAATGGAGAGTTATGATGTATGGGGTTTATTTCCATTGTGAATGTCATAACTTCAGAACAACAAAGCCTTATGAACTACGGGGCGCGCCGTTTTGTAACCCTGTATATTGGTTATTTGTGATAAAAATTTCATCAAAACTGATTGAGTTATTGTGAGGCTAGGTGCCTTTTACTATAAGGGTGGGGAAGCTCAGAAACCGTCGCATCTCATTGTCTGACCCATAATTCAGTGTAGGTTAGACAGATCAACTTCAAACTTACAGGAAAGATAGTCTTAGATGCCCTTACTGTTCTCTAAAACTTTCAGACTTCTATCGGGTACTGGAGAGAAATGGCATTATGCTCAAGTTCGAGATATTGTCATAAATCTAGGTGTTCGAATACTCAGGCAATTGATCTCATATTTTGGGCATATAACTAGTATGGAAGGAGGCATAGTTCTGCCAAAAAAAGTTAAAAAATTCACTAAGTATCAGGAAAAACATGTAGAAAACTTTTACGCCAATTTTTTCCTCATTTTGACGAACTTTAATTTTTTGTTTAACCATGTCGAAAAAAACGTTTTAGAAAAGAATTGAGGCGCGGTTTTCGCTGCTGGCCAACACTAATCGAGTACTGTACATAGCCTTAAAATTTTTGTTTTAATATTAGAAGGTTTCAACAGACGCACAAATGGAATGATTTATTATCGAACTAACCTGTCTATGAGAGACAAGCTGTGACGCTGCTTAATCTGATTGCCTTTTTTTATGATTTTTCTTCTATCTGGCTTACCAACCTAGAACTGTGTGTTTCTTTTTTTTGAGATGGATATTAGGAGAATGTATGAGAACAAAGCATTATCAACGAAAAATTAAGCTTCTACCTACGCAAGAAAAATGAAAGTAGTGGAACACTCCCTTTTGACTATCACTAGACGAGATATTGCATTCCATCATTTGGCTAATACTTGAAACGCATAATTTTAAATTTCTCAAACATCTTTAAAGAATTAATGATAAATAGACTTGGTAGTTTCTTTAGAATTTTGATTCCTGATTCCTGATGAGTGTTAGTTCTCTTGTATATATGAATAGTTGTCATTCAATTAATTCATATATTTCGAATATAAAGATGCTGATCGTTGGGTTGAACTGACTATAGCATCATTTTTGGAAACATGTCTGATTGATGGCCTTCAGCAATTTAATGCTAAAATTTCTGACCAACAACTGCCGAAAGTAGGACAAAACGACATTATTTGGCTACAGTCACCGAACTCTATATGGTCTCATAACTCTACCTGAACTTACACTTCTTCTCATTTTTTTTGTATCACTCTACTTTCATTATTCCCTCTACTGGAAGGAGGGTATTACGCAGAGTAGCTATGTTCGTATGTTCGTTCGTTCGTATGTTCGTTCGTTCGTATGTTCGTTCGTTCGTATGTTCGTTCGTTCGTATGTTCGTTCGTTCGCACATAAGTTCCTTTATTAATACATACGTATGTTGATTCCTTCTTAGCGCAATAGTATGCCTAGTAAAGCTTGACCAAAGGGCAATCGGGGTCGAGGAACTCGAATCTGATGTTAGTTTTTTAATATTTTTTTAAGAATCATTTTTTTACACAAAGAACTACTTTTTTTACAAAAAACTTTTTTTTTATAAGGGTTGACCGAAGGGTAATCGGGGTCGAGGAATCCGAATCCGATGTTAGTTTTTTGAAATTTTTTAAGAATCATTTTTTTACACAAAAAACCACTTTTTTTACAAAAAAATTTTTTTTTATAAGGGTTGACCGAAGGGTAATCGGGGTCGAAGAATCCGAATCTGATGTTAGTTCTTTAAAATTTTTTTCGAATCCATTTTTTTATACAAAGGATCACTCTTTTAACAAAAAAAAATTTTTTTATAAGGGTTGACCGAAAGGTAATCAGGGTCGAGGAATCCGAATCTGATGTTAGTTTTTTAATATTTTTTAAGAATCATTTTTTTACACAAAGGATCACTTTTTTTAAAAAAAAAAATTTTTTTATAAGGGTTGACCGAAGGGTAATCGGGGTCGAGGAATCCGAATCTGATATTAGTTTTTTAATATTTTTTTGAGGATCAATTTTTTTTAGACAAAGGATCACTTTTTTACAAAAAAAAATTTTTTTATAAGGGTTGACCGAAGGGTAATTGGGGTCGAAGAATCCGAATCCGAATCCGATGATAGTTCTTTAAAATTTTTTTTGAATCCATTTTTTTACACAAAGGATCACTTTTTTTACAAAAAAAAATTTTTTTATAAGGTTGACCGAACGGTAATCAAGGACGAGAAATTCAAATTTGAAGTCAGTTCCATAAAAATTTTTTGACGATCAATTTTTTAAAGAAACAACAATTTTTTAACAAAAAGTATTGTTTTTTATGAAGTTTGGTCAACGGCCGTTAATGTCCAGGAACTTGAATCTGACTTCGATTTTTTAAAATTTTATAAATGAATAGCTTGACAGTAATTTAGAAACACGATTTCTACGAGACAGAGCGGAGCAAGTCTTCAGACGAGCATTACTTGTTGTTAGTTATTAATTAATGGTAAACGAATAAAATCATAGTTTTTCATAAAACTTGACTGACCGTTGTCAAGTACAGAAAATCCGAATTCGCAGCGAAGAACAGCTGTTGTAATCTATTTCTTAGCTTTTTAATGAAATTTTTGTTACTTTAAGCTGTAGTTAGGATTAATCGAGGGTCGTGAATTTATGTTCGACATTGATTATAATAGAAACATTTTTCTTTGTACATTACTAAATGTTAGAGTTTTGAGTAAGATTTATACAGATGTAAAAAAAGTGAATTGTGCTTAATGTTCTGTTGTTAAGTCTTCATAGATCTCAACCTTAAAATAACATTCAAAATAGACAAAGATTTTTCCTAGGCCACAATGTAAGATATACCGTATGTGTACCAATTTTCGAATAGTTTTCCTCTTTTAGCTCCTTAGTGAGTGTATTAACAAATGTCCAATAACTTTTTGAGAGGAATTTGAACGAGATGCATTTATCCAGTTCAAACTTAAACTAATATTGAAGAGATGTAGCGGTGTTAAATATAGAAACGGCTAGTCGTGAGTGGCTGACTGGAGGGAGGCCGACGAACGACTAGACATTGACTTAGAACGTTATTTCAAAGCGTAGTTTTGAAATAAGTCTCAAGTAATTTAAGTGGATTTTCCAAATAATCTAATCAACCTTGTTTGATAGCGAATCCGGCAAAATACCATTTTGCAAAAATAAAGAAGAAATTGAAAACTGATGAAAACTACATAATGCTGTCTGAGTGTTGGAAGTTTTCGATTGCGTATCGATATGTTATGGATAAGCTACATTTGTACGCATAAGAATCCTAATGTGACCGATGACAGACAGAAAAATAAAGCGTACATGGAAACGGCTAGTCGTTGATTGGGAAAGTTTATCATAAGTGCATTGAGTCAGATTTGGAGTGTCTTAGAAGATTTTCAAATAACTCGATTGTTGAGGAAAAATAATTCTTTATTAGACATTCTATGTAATAGAACATATCCAGTAAAGGAATTGAGAATACTAACATAGTGTTATTTGCTTATTGTACGTAAGTAGAAATAGATATGTAGTTGTATCGTCCTAAAACTTTAAGAAGCTATCCGGAATTTTCTAGTTTGAAAAGAGATATTTGTTTCATGGAATTGTGGTTTGTAGTGATCGCCACCTGATCATGCTGCTGAACTTGATAGACAAACTGAAGTCTCTGAACAGTATCTAATTCTGTTTTTCTAAAGACAATCATATAGCGATAAATATTGCGCTTAAAAATACTTGAATGTTTATCTTTCGGTTTTGTTCAAACAAATCAGAGTTCAGAATTAGATAATATGACGTTTCAAACCACTAAATATGGTCAGATATATGTATTAGACTTGATCAATCTCAATCGAAGACAAAGAACTCGAACTTCAGGTTTACTTGTCATTTATGTATGAATCTATATAGGGATATTTCTATAAAACGATCATCGCTAGAGTGGATATTTGTGTCGTAACTTCCATGCAACCAAGAGGATTGAGATATAAGATAATCCAAGCGGAAATTATTTTGAACGATAGCCGTACGAATTTTTCTCTCAGAAAAGGGCCAGCGTATCCGTAAAATGAGCGCTACTTGTTTGTTACATAGTGTAATGCTTCTCGTTAAAAAAAACAAGACAAGAAAATTTATTACAATCAGAACACAAAGTTTTTTGATTCTCTTTGTTGTTGAATGACACCTCTCTTGATTTTTGTTCCCTTTTTTTCTGATAAAAACCGACTCAGCGTCTTCAGACATCGCGGTCAGATTCTATCTTTTCTTCGAGCTTGGGATCAGCTAGTTTGCGCTTCAAATGACTCGTTGATTGTTATCTCGGATCACGTCTCAGCTTCTCGAATGACATACCAAAAAGTAAAGATCGTACAAGACTTTCATGAAACTGCACAATGTTCACTTTGCTTTCAGTGTAGTTTTCTTGTTATCAATAACTTCTTCTTCAGAATTGTCAGATTCAAGGTCCATTGTATCAAAATCCTCATCCAGAGAACTCACTTAGCTAAGTGAGCTAATGCTATTTTCTCTATCGGTGTCTTCAAATGACATGTGAACTGCTCCAAAATTTCGGTTGTATTTATATACAAGACGATAGAGAGAAAAGAACAAGGGAGAAAAAGCTGGAACCTTCCTTCATTTTTTTGCACATGCTTCGTATAATATGAAAAAGAACGAAAAAGTAACTTGAGCGATTATTCAGTCGGTCAAAAAAAAAAGATTCATTATGTTGTGATACAAAGAAGAGAAAGATAGATAATCAGTAAAAGATAATGAAAACGTCATTATATGCACTTATTAGAAGTTAACAGTCCATCAAAATGATGATCTTGAAAAATTTTCTTAAAAAACTGAATCGGGTCGAATATGTTAAAAAGTATCTCTTTCAAGAATAAGATAGCATATAATATTCAATCATCAAAATATTTGCATATTACATTTTTTAACGCTTTTATGTCAAAAAACCCAGATCTGTTCGAGAAAAAAATAATATTATATAAATACAAAGGGATATCCAAAAGTAGTGGCAACGACATTTTAGTAGCATATACTAAGCTTGACAAAAGTTTCTTTTTACATATGATGATAGAGAGAAAAAATCCTATCATTCCGTGCTATTTGATTACTATTGAACTAATATCATAACGATAAAATTTCGATAAGAACTGTTTTTGTTGAATGCTAGCTCGTTACAGTAGACCACAATGGATGTGGTATAAAAAGTGAAGTACTTTTGTATCTCATTTTACTATTAATGAATACGTTGTATCAATAAAAAAAAGAAATATACCACGAGATACAGCGTGAAAAGTTCTACAACTTTCACTGAATCGCTTATTTTCTAAGTGCACTTTTTGCTTTCAAAAAGGAACAAAATTGTGAGTGATCAAATTTTGACGTTACAAAAACGAGATTTTCTTTTTAGAGAAAGACGTATACGTTTTATCCTTTCGCACTTTTGTATAGTTCCCTATATTGAAAGGAGAGTATACACAGAGTCAGTTAAATGCGTCCGTTCGTTCTTAGACTGTATATTTATTATAACTTCCGATAAAGTTTGACCAAAAGTAATCGAGACCGAAGAATTTGAATCTGATGTCAGTGTTTTTAGATTTTTTTGCGAATCACTTTTTTTACACAAAAGACTACTTTTTTACGACAAAAGTATTTTCTTATAAAGCTTGATCGAAGGTAATCGAGGCTGAGGACCTCGAATCTGAAGTCAGTTTTTTTTGTGAGCCGTTTTTTCAAGTCGTTTTTGATATTTCGTCTACGAGAAAGTCTACTATGTTGTTAGAATTTGACGAAAGATTATGAGCGGTGATGAACGTTAGTCTTGAATTAGCTTTTTCGAATCCATTGTGGTTGTGCGTGGCTGCTTTACTCTTCAATGATGAAAAGAAACACTTTCATATATTTGTTTCAAACAATCATTAAGGACAATCAAGTGGATATTATATTACATATAATAGAATGTCATTGGTTTTGGTCATAAAATGAAAGTCAAATCATTTATTGGCTTTGAAAGGAAATAAAAAAATGAAAGATATAGTGGAAGTGACCATAGAAACATCTAGGCATTTATTTGGAGAGCTACTTCAAAGATGAGATTCGAAAGAGTCTCAGGTAGCTTGAATGATTTTTCGAAGGAACTTAATTAATGCCTCTTTAAAAATGAGTTCGGCCGATTATCAGTTCCTGAAAATGAAGGGAAAAATAAAATTTATGCTGCAGACCATACTGTTACGTAAAGTTTCAGTATCTTCGATTACGAACCGATCTACAATAAACGAGCTAGTCTTTTGGTGTGAAAATAGAAAATTGATTATATATGTCAACAGCTAGTCGTGAGTGGCCGACTGGAGGGAGGCCGACGAATGACTGGACGTTAGTTTGACTAGATTATAGTAAGCAAAAGCAGTATGAGTAAAAGACTGTTGGACAAGTGATCAAGTGATTGGACTTATGAATTAAAACAATTTTTTTTCTTATTATAAGAGATGTGAGCGATCTGATCACATCCTTTCAGTAGAGGGTCCGCGGCGATTGAGCCGCGTTACTTGTCATACATATTCTTACTGTTCAATTCTTTTTATGTTTCATTTTCTACACAGTTAACCAAAACATTCAATTTTGACTAATAATTCAAGACAAAATTTCTTCATATATACAGTAGCTAGCGAGAAAAATTCGAAAATCATAATAAAACATGCAAGTACGTACAATATACTAGAAGTAAATTCACATTATTCGAGTATATCAGTAATAGCAAATAAACGATTCACAATCAATCCCACCAACTATTTCACACAGAACGGTATTGTTCGAAATTATTCGAGGAAAATAAAATTTCATTAATTTAGTATAATGTTAATTTTCTCAATTTTTTGGGAATAACACCGAAGTACTTTCTAGATACTGACTTCGTGCTCTGGAAACTATCTTTGAAATCGGATTAAGCTGTAGTTTTTAATCTGAGTTTTGGTATTTCATGAATCGGTATGATTAATGGACAATATAATTTCAGAACGACTATTTATATAGGATATGATGTGAATGTCAATTCGTCGGATAGGTACTGCTCATTAGCTCTGTTAAGTTCCTTGGTTCCTCGTCGTAGGAATTAGTGTTAGTCAGTTTCCTGATGCGTTATGTGGTATTCAGAGGAAACGAAAGTTAGAAATTGATGTTATTGTGTGATATATTCATTTGCTTTCCAGAAATATATGAAGGAATTTACTAGGAACTGTAAATGAATTGTACATCAGTTCTCAATTCTTTTGGAAAATATAACAGTTTCAGTTTGTCATTTAGGAATTGTGTGAATTCTTATTTATCAGTTCTTCGATATTGCTAGTACGGATTCGTTCCGTATACTCGTAGGGGGACTCTCTGAAGAATTAGAGTTTTATCAGAGATGAATTTTACCATCAAAACAAATCAGAATAGTCAGAATCTTATTCTATTTTCTATGTATTGTTTTTACGAAAATTTTTCCTAGACTTTTTTAGGATTCTGCATGGAGCTATTCAAGAAGAAGCATTTCGAAACTTCACAAAACTCATCAGGATGTCGATAAGGAAGTTTAAGCATCTAATTAATACTGATTAGTTATTCCTCAAAAATAGATCATACGAGAATAAAAATCCTAAAATATCTATTTTTGAAGATGACAATTGATGGTTAAAAGCCTACTTTGCTGCTGAAGTTTTAAGAAAAAAAAAATTTTTCAAATGAAAAATGAAAAAAAAGATGTTGGTTTGTTCTTTAAGTTTTGTCGATTGACATTTTATAAAACGAAAGAATGATTGTGAATCCTGACATTCGTTTTTAAATTTTTCCACTGATTCAGACTGGAAAAAACTCACTTTGGAGGCTTCTTACCAACATTGCAACAATTCAAGCAATAAAAGTAACTCTCTGTATTATTTCAGAGAGAAACATTTTTATTTCAAGTCTGCAGAACTTTCGTTTTACATCAGAAGAAAAGGAAAAAGATTCACGTCACCTTTTCTTTGCATTAATCCGATGTCTGAAAAAAAAAATTTTATGATTCTCCATCATCAATAAACCAATCAACAGACAGCAAAACAAGTAACAATTTTTTTCGATAAATATAGGTTCGATTACACACCTGTTCTTATAATCCATCCTATTGGATTAATTAAGTTCTTTGTCGATTTTTATTTCAATTCTATTGAAAACTTGATTTTTTGGATCCTTTTGAGGTTCAAAACTCATTCTGTTCAGGATTTTGAAAAAAAAGACGGCGAAAAGATTTTATCAAAACATTAGTTAGTTTTTATTTGAGATTCGTTTAAGAATTGGAAATCCATACGCCATAACGGTATTTCAAATGACAATGCTGAGTAAATCTGAAAGACAAATAAAATGGTTGCCAATTTTACTGAAATTTTTCTAATTGACATTATATTTTCAATGATATTGAATCTTCAAGTTTTTTTTGAAATATTTTGTGTTTGCATAAAAATCCAAATTCAATATAAATTTTAGAAGGACATTAAGAAATCGATCTATGTATTTATTTCTTTTCGTGTTCTGTTTACAAAATTGTGCAAGAATTCTGTCTAGGAATCCGATAATAACCTCAAAAAATCAGGTAAAATGTTTCAAGATTTAATCAGAAGGTTTCCTCACTTAGAAATCATCGAAATCCTAGGGTATACCGGGGCTTATTTTTTGGGATTTATTTATTTACTACGAATTTATTGAAACTATATAGCTGTATTAGTATTTCAACGCACCCTCACTCTTGCCTCCCATCCCCCACACTCGCCCTCACCCTCAATAGGAGTTATGTGGAATTTATTTTGAGATTTGTGGAGATTTTATTAAAAAATCCAAAAAAATAGATCCCGGTGCCTGCTGATCGATTGATAACATCGAACATACACGCAACCTTAATCCTTTTATCATCATGTTTTTTAGGAACAACTGATGGAAGTATATTCGGATTGGTAATTGTTCGATCGACGTTTTCAATTTCAGTATCAACATTAGCATTGACTGAGCGACGATTAGACCGCAATTCTTCGATGAATTGATTATGAGTTTTGATCTGCCTATTAGTATTCGATAAATAAGGTTCTTTAGCATGTTGACGAACTAGTAAATGCACTGAAGTCGCTGCGTGTATATTGCACGCACTCACTTAATCAAAATCTTCCGTTGTTTCTTGACTTCCCATGATAAGAACAGTCAAGTCATACAAAAAGAAAATATCGAAAAAACAGCGAGATATTTTCTCCATATCGTAATGAATTGATGAAGACTACAATTTATACCAGTTTTGACCTAAACCAATCTGAGATTCGTATACTTCTCTTTCACTCTGACAACGAACTAGTCTAATCCAAAAATGGACGTATCTTCTACGTTTTATCCAAGATTGACCTGAATAAATATATGTCTATATTTGGATTTCACATTCGTCTAGACCAGTCTGAGATTGAACGTAATCTCAGTATGAACATTGATATATATGGGAACGAAAAAAAATGGAATTAAAAACAACAATGCCCATATATTTTTTTTTAATATCCTACCGTATTGATGAGCAAATATTTACTAATATCCACTCACCGCATTATCTGCATTTTTTATAGAAGGAAAAACATCTGGTTGGTAAAACTTGAGCTCAAAGAAACTGATTAGGTGAGATATTAATAAAGAAAAATTTCACGGACTAAATCGTTATTTGCAACAAGCTGATGAATTAATAATTATATTGAGAAAATGTTCTATTGACGAAATCTCCGATGCAATAGCTCTTTTTGAACGAGAGTTAGAATCAGGTAACATATGATTTGGTTGAAATCCAATTACTTTCAAACTGATTGAACACCAACTAGACTTAAAAATCGTCTAATTGGTAGAAATGAAAGTCTGGAAAAGCAATATGAAGAAATAATATCTTGCATTCTTCATCTTCGTTCTATAGGGATTTAGTCTATTTGTAAGATTAATATGGGCAAAATTGAGGATCAAAACCTAATCATACAATTTTGCTGAAAATTCTACGTTCTATAAAGAAAATTTCTTAAAAATTCGATATCTTGGAAAAAGAATGTAAGAAAATGAATCTTTGTCAGTTTCATCACACCGCTTCAAGATTTATTTATGATAAAAAAATGGAGTCCAAACAAGTTGGAAGGTTCCCTTGTACGTGGTCTAAACATTATTGAATAGAGGCAATACTGATAATAGATAAAAAAAATAACAGTGGAAGCTACAAATAATAGTTACGGCGGTTCAAAATTTCTAGCCACTGTATTCAAAGAAGTTTGTCGAAAAAGGTGTCCTGTTCAGAAATAAAAAATCAAATATATCATATTGTACTGCTTTTTGAGGCGCGTCGAATGGTATATAGTAAATCCTGTTTTCATAGGGCTTTGTAGGAAGTACAATCTATATACTAATAGACGATTATATATCCACCCTCACGCTTACCCTTATCTGACAAAGTCCTTCGCATACAGTGCCGAGACTTTTGGATCACCTTAAATAATTTATTTGATTCTTTCAAACTAATCTACAAACAATTTATTTCTCAAACATCTTTGCTAATGACCGACAGACTTCGTAAGAGTTAAGTGGTAGTGAACAAATCTTGCTTTCTCAGTTCAACAAGAAATTTATTTAAAAACATGATCTTCATGATGATAAACTTTTATAACGTTCTGATAAATTGCTGAAGTAATTGTTGAATACAATCGATACAAATCATTTTTCTAAAAGAAATATACTAACACGAAGTATCGATCTAGACGATAGTGAGCCGAACGAGCAGAATAGATTGCATGGACAAGTCAAATCAGACTCGAATACAGTAAAAATCAGATTTGATAGATCTGAATTTTTTTAACCACTACACAGATCGAACCAGACTACCAAAAGGTGACTAAATTTTGGGACTACTTCTAAGACAAAAGATAATTATAGAATAGAGGTAAACTGTTGCTTATAAATATTCAATGAATTAATAATTAAATAAGCTGAGAGCATCAAAATTCATTGTGAGAATATCCGGTAATATATCAATATCAATAGTTCTATTACTGAAAATCAGAGCATCTTATGTAATGAACATTAGATGCAAATAATAGAAAATTAAAGCAAATTTTTTGTCTCACTTTTTATACATGATTGGACAAATCTCGACGAGGTGAATAAGAATATGTGCTTTAATATTATTTTCTTCGAGATTTTTCATATAAAAATGTGGATTTTGTCAATGATTCAAAAAGAGTCAATTTTATTCTAAGAAAGTCAGAAAAACTGAAGTTTTGTCATGCTTTTTCATTTCATTAGATATATCAAATCACACATTCAAGTTTATCGTGAAAAACGATGCTGATTAAATCTATCTTTGGTATTACTTATAAAATCTCAAGAGTCTGCATAAGTAAAGAAAACACAAAAACTGGCGTGTAATGGATATTTTTGCAAGACTATTTAGTTTTTTCTATGCCATAGTGCATCCAACATCCATAGAGGATTGGAATCATTAGATATTGCACTTCAAAAGTATAGAGTTGATTTTTTAAGATATTGTTTCATTAAAAAAATTTTAATCTGCTCATTTGTTAATACTAATTGTGAATCTGTCATTTTTATGAAAACACAATCGAGTTTCAGGAAAGAAAATTTCATTTTATTGGTTCAATTTCATGAAGAATCATAATTGTATGACGTTTTTCTCGAATAAGGAATTATCTCAAAAAAGCAAAACTATACTTTTGAAGTGCAATGTTTAACATTTCCAATCCTATGTATAAGTGAAAAATGCATTTGTTCAAATAAATTCACTATACTTCAGCAATTATGACTATTAAATAGAAAACTTGTTGGAGTAAGAATTTTTATCTGTAAATACCACTAATTTTGATCTACTCTAAGTATATTAAGTTCACTTGCTTGTCAATGATTTCTGACATGTTGTAATGAATTACAATATAACTAAAAGATTTTTCATTAAGAGATATTTTTTCGTCATGTTTATTACGATAAAGAAATTAAGAAAATTTTTCAACTTGCTTTACTTGGAAGTACCGTTATTACAGAATGAGCTATATTCTTTTTGCCTAAAATTTATTTAAATTATTGACGAAGAGATGTATCTCAAATAATCAAATATTATTTACAAAATCAAAATAACACACTTATATAATTAATTTTTTCAATCATCTAATGTTGAAGATGTAATCTCTCTCATTTGCACCATCACTTTTGACATCGCAGCTTTTCCTGGTAAATCAACAAAATTTTCACGTTTAGCACTATAGTTGTCTTGACCAATTTTTATTCCATCAACTTGTTCACGAATTTGTTTTCCATTGATAGGTAAACGATATAGAGTACCAACTAAAGTGAATATTTCTTCAGGTCCTGGTATATTCATATCATTGACTGAAGCTCTTCGATCTTCTAGAGTTTTTTTCAATAGTTCCATATCTTGTTTAAAATCAGCTGTCATCTTTTGTAGAGCAATAATAACATCACTATTTTGAGCACCAGCACTCTGTTTCATCTGTTCTTCTCGAATAAAATAATCCATATATGCGATAATTTCATCATTTATTGGAAGTATTGCATTGGCATGAAGAAATCCTGCTAGTTTTTTATAAACATCTTGAATTTCTCTTTCTTCAGCTCGTAAATCACTAATACGTTTGTCAATATCAGCCAAAGTGATATCTTTATTTGATACTATATCAGTCGTAGTATTCGATTTAATATGAGTACGATTGGTATTATAATTATAAGTAATATGTTTATGCTGTAACCAGTGACAATCACAAACCATACAAAAACCTATTTAAATAAAATATAATGTTAATACTGTTAACAAAACATCAAATTTTTTTTTATTAAATAAAATAAAAATAGAAATAGTTTAGATAATTATATAAGAACACTTAAAATGATTTATTTCACCTTGTAACGTCGCGCAATAATTCAATTAATTTTTTTGAAATGGATTTTTTTCTGTAAATAGATAATGTTTAATTTTGATCAAAAACTTTGAAAAAGCGAACGTATACGTATATGATAGTACTGTACATTGACACATTGATTTTAGTAATGTGCAATTACTTTTATGAATAAACTAAGTACTAGAACCTTATAGGATAATTCTATTTTATTCCTAGGCTACAGTGACTTAGAGTAAAATTAGACTAGTACTAACATACGAATATTGGTGTAACTAACACAATAGTATTGAATAGATTAGTATAAAAAGAGACAAACGTCGAATATTATACCTTCTATTGGATCCATTGCTGTACATTCTTCTAATTTTGGATCATATAATGTTTCTTGTTGAACACCTTTCAGATAACATTCGTCATGACATATATGTAAATATTCCATTTTTAACTCATTATCAACCTCAATAACTCGACAACAATTTTCACCAACGCATACTGTTTGTGGATGTATTAATGGTAAAATTACAGGATTATTTTGTGGTATACCTTCTAATGCAATTTGAGGATTTTTGAGTACATTTTTTTTATGTACTTCAGCAAGATTTAAATTTTCTCGAATAAGTTTTGATGTTTCAGCTATTGGACGTGCAAGTTTTCGAATTAATTGTTCAGCTTCATTTAATGAAAGTGTATTAGAAATAGCATGAAGTGGACGTGTAACAATATATTTCATAAGACGACAATATTCTTTAATAGTTATATTCCAACTTTTAGTGTAACTTTGTGTCTGTTCATCATCTAATTCTACATCATTTTTACATAATGCTAAATAACGAAATGATTCATTGTCAAGTAAAAATGTATTTTCTTTGGAGAATGGTACTTCAACATTATATTGTTTCTGATGTTTAATCAAAAGATCTTGAAGAATTTTTTTTGTACTACCTGGCATGTAGAAAGTTGATCGTGCATTAGTAAAGATAAATATAATATTTTCACTTGCACTAACATGTAAATGACGAAGAAGCTCATTTATACAGAATCGAAAAATTACATTCAATCGTTCTTCATTTGGCTTAAGCAATATACATACAGCATTTAAATGTTCATATTGTGCAATAAAATTTAATATTTCTTGAAAATTTTTTGTATCTTGTTCAAGACCTCTAGTATCACCAATACCTGGTGTATCAATAAATCGAAGATTTCGATTACCAATAGGAAAAATAAAACTTCTACATTGTTGAGTGTTTGATGTCCCTACCTCGAGAAATTTTTCATAATCATCCTCCTTACCAAGAGTAATTAGTTTCTCATCAAATGTATCAAGTGTACTAAAAGTAAAGGAAGATGGAATAATAACTTGCATATTATCATTGTTTGCTTCTTCAAGTGTATCATTAACAATATAATTGGCAAAAGCATTAATGAATGTTGTTTTTCCAAAACCTGTTTGTCCTAATAATATTACATTTATGTCTCGATCTCGTTGAGCATATCGATTTGCTTTTAAAGTAGGTTGTTCATAGGTTGAATATCTCTCTGTCATTTTGATAGTTATTATTTTGTTTGAAAATACTAAAATTAAAAAATTATTATTATAAAGAATATCTTTCTAATATCATAACATTATTATATTAGATAAAAGATAAATAGTTGGAAAAAATATTAATATGTCTATTGTTGTGTACTTTATGCTCGTCTTGTAGTCATACTTTTACAAAAGATAATATTCATGAGGTCAACTAAATCTTGTCTATCTCATAAAATTTATGATACTAAGTTCGAGTAAAAATATAAGCATGGAAAGAATAGTCTTAATTCTGTTTTTTTTTTATTTTCTCAATTGTTTCAGATTTCAATAGTTTTATTGAAATGTATCTCTTCGAATAGGATATTTATTTAATAAATAATAAAAAATTCTTCTGTCAAAATATCGTCAGATTAATATTCAAGTTTCTGTTGATCATTCGTCGAAATAAAACAATTTCAATTCTTACTTTGTAAAAATATTTTTAAAGAATTTTCTTCTAACTACCCACTTGTTTTTTATTTTATTACAACAGAATATAAGAAACAAAAAAATATATTCGAAAAGAATAGTGGTTGACATGACTCACATGTTGGAAGAAAAACAAAATGTAAAAATAAAAGAAGAAATTCATACGACATTTATATACTATAGTTAATAGTATCTTCAATAGAATGAAAATATAAAAAGGAAGAAACAAATGTTTTTATTTCTTTCCAATTTACAGTATAAAAAAGACATAAACAGCTAACTTATTCGATTTTAATTAGTTTTATTTTTATAGTTAAATAACCTTATTACTACATAGAATAATTGTTAGAATGAAAATGAAGATATGAGTCGATAGGTTTATGACATGTTTATTACAATACATTATTTATTTTAGATATCTACTTTCGATATTTTCTCTCGTTTTGCTGAAATATCAAACTTTTTCTATAAGATTAATTTCGAAGACAATACATTTTGAATCATTGGAATGATCATAACGATCAACAGTATCATTAATGGGAAAAAAGCATCATTAAAACCAATACAAAATACTACACTGATTTAACTGTATAAAAATCTCTTAAACATCTGAGATTAAGGTAAAAAATAGGTATTCTATTATTAGCCATTTTAATCTAAAATTATAGAATTAATAATTCTTTGCAAATAAATACAAATTTATTGTACTAATACAATAAAAGAAAAACATGTTTATTAAAAAAAATTGTTACATTCAGTTTTATTTTCCAGATTAAATAGAAAAATTAAACAGTACTAATATATAAATAAAAATCATTTTATATGAATTGATTGTTTTAATAAAAAATTTATAACATTAAAAAGATAATATCAGTTTATCACAATCTTTTCATTTAATGTCAATGATAATTGTTGATATTTTTTAATAGCATCCATTTGTTTTTTCATTATAGGTATATCATTAATTGATCTTATTAATTTATAGATATTCGATAAAGCTTCATTTCTATTGTCACAATATGTTGTATTGAATAATCGTTCATATTGTGTTTTAAATTGTACTAGTTCATTAACTAATTGTTGATTAAATTCATTTTGATTTTGTCTTTGAAAAATAGTTTTTTCTTCTTCAATCATTCGAATAAGACCAGATAAAAATGGATCATCCTGTCTCGATTGATTTATCATCAAAAAACGAGTAAATTTTGTACATGTGTCACAGAGCAAATTCAGTTGTCGATTTAAAGTACTTTTTGATTCATTTGTTTGATTATTAAGAAATTCATAGTCGAGTTTATATTCAACTAAATTTTGTTGTTTTGATGTACACTAAAAAATATAGAAAATCTGTATGTAATATATTGTTTCAATAATATAATTTCATTTATTAGAAAGCTTCATATATCCATCTTAATTCTTCAAACTTTCAAATATATATGTATTTATTATAGATTTCTTAAATAAAGAATGTCGTAAAGAGTTTCTTGCTTATAAAAGTATATCGAAACTAATCAATAAAAAATTTATTTTAGAATATATCTAAGTGAATTAGTATTAACTAAAACAACACAAAGATTAGCTTATTATTTTCAACTTAAATAAATCTACATATATATAATGTGCAGTATGTGTCTGTCTGTGCTGGAGTAGAGGTCGAAAGTACGAAGGCTATACGGTATAGGAAACAGAGAATAGGGAATAGGAAATAGGGATGCAGTATAGGGCTATTTGAAATAGATTTGTAGGGGATACGGAGATAGAGGGGTAGAGGTACACAGGATAGGAGATAAGAATATATGGATGCGAAGTGTCTCATTGTCTATTATCGAGCCAAGGATAACACATACATATGATACCTTACAGAAAAAGGGGAGCCGTGCAGTACGCACGAAGTCTCGCTAGTTGTAATTAATGCTTCAATTTAGCTCTTTTAAATAGTACTTGCTTTTCTTTAAATTTCCTTGTTCAAATAGTAATATTACGCACTATTTATATATATAGGTATTATCATGAAAACTGACCCTATCAGTCAAAGAATGTAGATGATCAAGTAATATGCAACAGCAGCCATACATTTTCATCATTCGTTGACATGAATAACAAATTACTGTTGGTTGATCAACATGTGTTACTTGAATATTAATCATGGAATTACTGTTCAGTAAGAGAATATTTCGAAGAATATTTCGTATAGTTTCTAATATTGGACGAATCATAGAATTAATTTGAAATTGTGCTTCTTCAATTGATTTCCATTCAATATTCTTACGATATAAATAAACTTCTTTACAAAGAAAATTTCGTAATCGTTTTGATTCTTCAACTGATCG
>JAJEKB010021144.1:495140-529198 GCA_022393335.1 Macrotrachela quadricornifera | reverse complement strand
TGCTTGTATGTCCGCACAAGGTCAAAAAAACATTTTATTAATATTATCGTATAAAATTTAACCAAAAGGTAATTGAGGTCGAGGAACTCGAATCTGACTTTGGTTTTTTTAAATTTGATAAATGAATAACTTGATGGTAGATTTAGAAACACGATTTCTACAAGAAAGAGCTGAGTGAGTCTTCAGACGAGCGTTACTTGTAAAATGTGAGTTGTTGTTTTTTTTATTTCAAATACACTCAATATATATAATTAAAAATGATCAAAAGTTTTATTAATATTAATAACTTACCTATATATAGATTATTTAAGTGTATACAATTTAAGTGTGAAACTTGCTAGATATAATAATGCATTATAAATCTGATACTGTAATCTCTCCAATGTGAACATATATGTGATGTTTTTTTGACCTCTTTCTGTCATATCTGTTTTGTATGCACTGAAAGTGGGTGCATTTTATATATAGTCTGATTGTAGTGGGCTCGAGCTACATATGACATCAATACATAGTTTAATTGTACAAAAGAAAATAGAATTATCTCAACGAACCTTATCCGAATAGTATCATATTTAAATTGCTGCTGTGTCAAACGTCTTGAAGTGAAATACAGAACATTTACACGATTATGAAGTAAATCAAAATTAACAAGCAAAACGAAAATTCCAGAATGCGAATTCACAAAAATTAGATGAATATGTCCATTCATTTACAATTGCACAACAACCATAATTACATTCATTAGCAAGTGAATTAGAATCTAATTTATTGATTTATATATTGATTCGAAAGTGAAAAAACAACCAACATTAGAATATCTTTTGAAAAACAATAAGTTTTTTTATTGAAGTTTGGAAACAGTTTTTATTGACAACGTTTAGTTAATAATAAATGAACAGCAGAATAAATATTTGAGTTTTTCTCTATTATTAAGAGAGATGTAAATATCCTCAGATTCCTTTCATTTCAGGCCATGTAATGTATTAACTCTCTATAGTGAACATTTCCGCATAATGAACACTTTTCTCCGATCCCGATGGTGTTCACAATAGAGAGGTTTTACTGTATGTCAAAAATTTTAGTTTGTTGTATGAAATTTATCGATTTAATAATGATTTGGCCTTTCATATATATATGTAAGAACATTTTAAGATACTGTTAGAATGAATCTTCTTCTTATACACTAAATTAAAATGTGTTACATGTGTTGCGTTTTACGACACATTCAAACACGACACGAGGTGTTCACTGCGACACATTTTTCGACATTTCTTTTTTCAAAACTCGAATTATGAATATTTTTTAGTTTAATTCGAAGTAGTGGTACCTATTCTTGTACTTGAAGACGACCAGATCGTAGAATCTGATCGTCTAGAGATCCTCAGATCTTCATAGAGCTGCTTCGAGTCGGTCCATTCTTTACCAGTTAGCGATCTTTCGAGATGTTTTCGAATGATAAATAGTCGCAAAATAACTGAAAAACGATAAACAAAGATGTATAAATTTGGTACATCAAATGAACTCGGTTATATGGATGGTCACCCGCGAAACAAAAACGGTGAATGAACAATTGACAAATTGACTGCGACACATCAAAAGTAGAACACATAAATACGATACATTGTATTTTAGTATGTATTTTTTTTTAGAATAATGGAATCGATACAGTTGAAAACATTAATATAAGTAATTTTATTAAGTTCGATGGGCAAGTTATTTTAACAAGTTCTTGTCAACTGAATTTGTTATTTTCGTTTAGTGGCTTGCCCGTATGTTCGACTGCGATCGAACTGCGATACAGTTGTTAAAAAAGTTGTGACATGGGTGAAACTCTTAAAGACTTTAGTACCATGATTAATCAATGTAATTAATTCAATTATGAATAATGGTCAGGCAGCTGCCACTGTTCAAACAACAGGGTCTAGTATCATTGATCCATCTGCTTCTACTTATGAAACTAATGGAAATAAAGTATCTTTTTATGATCATGATAATTTGAAAAACTTATTAGAAGTTGATACAAGTAAAGACCAGTCGTAATAATAAAAAATCTTTAACTACTTTTTTTTTTAGGTGAAAATAATATAATATATGGTTCTGAACAGTCATAGTAACTATTCTTTTTAGTATTAGATAAATCGAATTTTTTTTATTTTTTTTCTTATAGTGATGCATCATTAGCTACACCAAAGTTGAAATAGATATCTTTGGTCGAAAAAAAAAATTAGCATAATTTTTTTTATTCAGTTGAAGAAAAAATTTTTTGAAATAAAATTTCTTTGTCATTTATGATATAACTCTAAATGATAATATCATACATTTGCTACTGCTCAATTAAAAGGTTCACTTGCTTTTCAATTACATTTCTAATATGTGAAAAAAATAGTCAAAAATCAGGAAAAAACGATGAATAAGTTGAACAACATAATCAGTTAAATCGAATAAAAAAAGATACACAATTAATACGAACAGATGTTAAATATCAATTTTTCAACAGATATTTAATAAAAATAATTTTTACAATAAGAAAAAGCACTTTATTCAATTAAAAATAACATTGACCATGTCATTCAGTAGTTCATTAGACAAATAGAGACATTCTAAATAAATATTTATATACATCGTGACCTGTTGAACGAGAAAAAAAGAGAAACAATATCTTTTTTATTTTATTTATTCATTCTCGATTTCGATTAGACGAAAGTACTTTATCATTTCCATTGATGAAATCGGTCAAATAGAAGAAATGAGCATATATATATATATTCATATTTATCCACTAATAGAAAATAGATAAGATAAATATGAAACAATTACGTATAGAGGTGTAAGCCGACGAGTCTATCGGCGGCGGCGGCTAAAAATTTGGAAATTTTTCCTCGTCTCGGCGGCGGCTGCTCCGAATCTTTTCGCTGATTGGCGGCGGCGGCTGAGAAATTTAAAAATTTTTTCATGTCTCGGCGGCGGCGGCTGGACAGTTCGAAACTATAATATTTTTCGTAGACTAAGAAATTTAGGTTATTTCAATATCTGAGTACTGATATCTTCAAAAAAGCTACATCATAGCACTGCATTTTGTAGCTTTACTTTATGTCTACGACACTTACGACATATAGAAGTGATCTTACTATTAGGAATGAGATTAAGTTAGAAATGATACATTCTTTTAGATGTAGGTGAACTAAGGAAAAGGTTTTTATAGACAACAGAAGAAAGTCGGATGTTTTCTTTAACAAATTATACTTATTATGGATCATTCAGATGTTGGAACATTTTTTCGAGATAACAGTGCTCTTTTCGGGTTCAAAACTGAATCTGTTGTTGAAAATACTTGTTAACTAAGCGCAGAAGCAGCTAGAAATGAGAGAGCAACACGAACAAGATATTTCAAATATCGAAATGTGTTGATTGATGAGTATCAAAGTCGAAGTGTATGATAACAACTAGTATCTAACTCTAGATGATATCCATCTGCAGTAGCAACTGGATGAGCACATGCTATCAAAATTAGTATCTTTTTGAACTAACTTTTCACGGAGTTATTTTAAACTTTGTAAAGAGACTCGCGAAAATTTCATCGACAGTTTACGTTTCTTATCCGAAAATTTATTGATAAAACGAAGGCCTATATGAAGGTGTGAACCATATCTAGGTATTTAAAGTTGTACATACTACAGACACATAATTTTGCTCTAATCTTGTAATCGTACCATAAAAAAATAATCTTCTTGTTCTATTTTAAACTTGATCGAGTAAAAATGCACACTTATTTATTAAAGTATTGAGAATAGAAGGGAAATTTAATAGGTTGATCGGCGGCGGCGGCTGGAAAATTTCGAAAATTTTCTGGCTCTCGGCGGCGGCGGCTGAAAAATTTTCCAAATTTCTAGTGCTCCGGCGGCGGCGGCTGTGATTTTTTGGGGTCAATCGGCGGCGGCGGCGGCTAAGCCGCTCGGCTTACACCTCTAATTACGTATGCAATTAGACGAACTACCCGATGAGATTCTTATGATTATTTTGGAAAAGTTGCCCAATATTGAAGTACTTTATTCTTTAATTGGTGTCAATAGTCGACTAAATAAAATAGTACATGATGCTATTTTTACCAATCGTTTGAATTTGCTGTGACTTGTACCGAGTCATTTAATTAAGCAACAATGCTTATCAAGATATTTTATTTATTCATTAATTGATCCAATGCTTAATCGATTTTGTTTAATAATTCTAGCTAAAATTCATGATAAAGTCAAGTGGCTTAATCTGGAATCATTTTCAATGGAACGTATTCTTCGTGTTACAAAGTATCCTAATTTATATGGATTTGGTTTACTCAATATTGAAAGAGAAAGAACTCTACAACTTTTTTATGGTAGTATATTCCATTTGGACCCTTACAATGATAAATAATGTTAAATGCATTCATCGGAATAAACGAAATCATTTCAGATAGAATAGGAATATTTATATATAAAAAACAAAAAAGAGACAATACTAAAATAGAAAGTTTCAATTTTGTTTTCGCTGAAATTCTCAAGTATAAACTTTTAAAAAAAGGCAAATATAGAAAAAATTAGATTAATAAAGATTAATCACTTAGATACAAAATACGAGTTTTACAAGAACAAAAATGTGATGTATTAAATAGCAATAATGTAGAAGATTATCAAATATCAGTTCTGTAGTCAGAAATTTCTAAGAGATGTCGAGCAGCGGAAACCTTCGATCTTATAAGAACGATTTTTAATCTTTTACTTTTTTTCAATCAGTTTTTCAACAAGAGATGCTGGGCCACTCGTTAGCTATGTCTCTCTTAAATGTATAAATTATAGCATTATTAAAAAAGAAAAATGGATAAAAATATAATATCAAATAAAATATTTTTAATCTTCTTGTTTAGATGAGACTCTTTTCAATGGTACATTCAAAAATCAAATTTCATCACTTATTATCGATATTAATACAAATGGAGAACAAAGATCAACACAAGATATGAATGTATCTTTATTTCTACAAATTTTTACTATGTTTCCCAATTTACGGTATTTAAATTTTGGTCCATCTTCAATTTGGTATCAAGCATTGTCATTCCACTCACTACTTCCAAGTTTCATCTCGTCAAATTTATTAGAATTACATGTCTTTTTGAAAGATTTTATTGATTGTCTTTATTTACTTGATGAACGCTTTAATCAACTTCACACTCTTCATGTTAAAATGACTTACATTTTGTCTTCAAGTTTATCATTCAATAATAAGGTACTTTACTTTTATTTTACAATAAAATTAGTAACATTGTTATTTTTAGGAGAAATTACCTAATTTATAATCATTTTCACTCTATTGCAACTTAAATACAAATGCTTATGATGAATTAATTATACCACTTCTACGTCGAATGATAAATTTAAAAAAACTTGATTTGTCTATTATAGTTGTACGTAAAAAAACATTTATTGATGGCAATGATTTGAAAACAAATATTATTAGTCGTATGAAACAATTAAACGAATTTACATTTAATATTCACTCATTGGTCGATTATTATAATCAAACTAATTTGCCATGAAATGAAGATATTCAAAAAACATTCAAAGATTTTGAAAATAACCAAATTACCTGTTGTATTGATTATTTTTCAGAAAAAAAAACGAGCCAATGTCATATCCCTATAAATTAGAACATTATGATAATATAATAAATAATTTTTGAGGTGAATTATTTAAATGTGTTTGTGAAGTATCATTATTTGATGAGCGTTCTTTTGAACATGAATTTTTTCTTCGGATTTCTCAATCATTTCCATTGATGCAAAAATTAATTTTAATCAATGGAAAAAGACAAAATAATAAATATTTTGTAAGATCAAAAAATGAAAAACAATATTTATCAATTATTAAATATTCTCATCTTGTTCAACTTAATCTTACTCAAACTCACAAAAATTATCATGAACAATTTTTATTTGATACTAAAATATATAGTTATGTAGTTTTTTATGATAAATCAACATTTCCTGAACATTTAAAAGACTATTTTCCTCATGCTCAATTATTTTGATTATTATCAATTCATTATTTAGATTAAAAAATAAAAACACTTTAATTTATATAGATTTTAAACATAAAAGATGAAAATAACGCACGATAGTAGTTTAATATCAATATCCAAGGGTATTTTTAGGAATAAATGAACATATGCTTACCTATAATTGCTTCAAAAATGATTAGATCACTCCAATTTAATCTCATAGAAAGCTTTTATTCAAATGAATTCTTTAGAAAGGTTGACTTTTGTAAAACTTATATATGACAGAGAAGTTTATTTGCTCTACTCAATGAGGATATGTAAAGAAAAAACGCAACTTGCTTCAAAATTGAAAGTGAGTTTTTTTGGACAACCATGGAATCTTCGAAAAAAATAGATCCCTGTCAAATTTTGATGGCTTACATGAACTGACGAACCACATATGCCGTTTTGTGTAATTGTGTCTATTTATTTTTTGCTGAATTTGGTACCAGTAATCGATAAAAAAAGTTATATGTATGAATTAACTCAGTTTTTAAAGAATTTGATTTAGATTTTGGCAATTGTTTTAAAAATATTGATAAAGTATATTGCACACGCAAAAAATTTCTTCATAATACTAAACGGCAAATTAGTTGACAAAGATGCTCAAGATTTGAAAATTTTGTCTCCTCGATAGGTATCAGTTAGAATTGTTCAAATGATTCAAGATTGAATGCTTAGCTTTCTTTCTCTATTGGTATCACTCATATAGTGATATTTATGTAATAAAGAAGTAAGATGAATGAGATGTCAGATTAAAGACAATCAACAAAGCTATTGAAACGGAAAATTATTTATTAAAGAAAATTTGATGTGAATAATACAAGAATTTTTGATGAAAAAGCATGATTATTTCTTTTCCTGAAAGAGAGTTACATCGTCATATATATTTTTACAGTTTTTGTTCTGGATGGATTTATAGGAATAATTTCTAATATTTTCTAAAAATGTTAATAATAGATAATTGAGAATGGAGAAATTCTGAAAATATATTCTTAATGAATCAAATAATAAAGAGTGTTATTTTTGAATGGAATATCAATTTTTCCGCTTTTCAATCTTATCTCCTAATGATGAGATAATTGTTTCATATATCTCTGGCTTTCATTTCCTCTGCATAGTGCTGCATGATGATTGCAATGAGAAACCGCAATGAATAAAAAAAAAATAGTGGGTCAAATTCGATTAATATCAAAAAAGAAATAAATGTTTCAGTGTGACCAGTAAAATGTGTTCCCATCCGTTGATTAAAACGTATTTCAATTTTGTGCTTTGAAACGCATATACTTGAGAACTGAAATATATCAAATATTCTAATTATTAATATAATAGAAAATATCGGTAGTTATCGTTCATATTTCATACTAAAATGATCGTCGTCGATAAAGTCCGAATAATTGCCACCAACTGTGTATACTCTTGTTCGTATTTCTTAATATTCAAACGAATGAGACAAGTGCATACATAGTAATCGGTGACAATCGGACATATCACACAAGCCCAAAGGCACTTTCTGGATAGAAAGTGAGAGAAGAGCTGCTTTAAAGTGAGATATGAATCGAAAGCCGGTGTATATAGTTTCGAACTAAAAAATTCGAAAAATTACGAAGAAAGCGGAGGATTTGAACAGAATCGAACTGTTACTACTCGATGAATATCGAGTGTGCTACCATTACACTACAAATCGTAAAAATGAAACGAACACGAAGTCTTTATATAGTATTTTACGACATTACACATACATTGAGAAAAATACCACGTAAAAACATTCTTGTTCTTTTCTTTCGTCATTTTTTTTCGAAAAAAAAACGGAGTAAGCTACTTGAATAAGCAAGAAATGCATCAATAACACGTAGTCAAATGGAGAGAATGACGTCAATGCTAACGTGCAGTATTATTCATATGTAAATGCAATAATAAAATTGGTCTGATGCAATGCATGTTGTGCTGGATGGATATACATCATTAAACGCATATTTCCACGACGAATTTTGTTTTTATGCGTCATCACATCTTACATGATGTAAACAATTGTCTTAAAATAGAAATTAATCTGAGCAATAAACTACCATATTTTGTATCGTTAGATGATGCAAAATAACTGCATGTCTTTGTTTATTCACAATGATTATTGTATGTATTTCTGACAAAGTTTTTAAGATTTGTTGTATCTTGTAAATAATACAATAGAAAAGAAATAAAAACTTGAGTTATGTTAAATTTATGATTGTAATTAATAGAACTAAAATATTCGATAGCTTATTCCGTTGGTGTTAAAAACTTCATGCTTTCTTGGATGCCTGGTTAATTCTAAAGGTCTATTCAATGTAAACGATTATCGATATAACATTTGAACTTTTTGCATTTACGAATACTTGATTTAACTAGTATATGAAAAATAGTTTTGAATGTGTTTATCTAATTTATTATAAATTATTTGATAAGTTGCTAGAAGCAGACTTTCTACATAAAGAATCTCAGTATATATTGATGGTTGATGAAATGAAGCATATTTTGAATTTTATATTGATTGTCTCTACTAACTTTATGGCGTCCTTTTCCATTTGTTTATCGAATGTTTTCTTCACAAGTAAAAGCAATTACTTAAACATACACTTAATAGAAACACATTCACATTTCGTAAAACAAAATCGAAGAGAGTATATGTGTCGAGCAGGATTTATTTACTTTTTGCGAACAACTTATACAATGCAAAAAGAAGACTGGTGGTGTTCATTTTAATCATTCAAAATCAGAATATTATTATGCGACAAGGAATATATGTATAATGTCATAACATTTTGATCAAATTCTACATCATTCACGTATTAGCACTATCGTCTAGGTTGATAAAAAGTACAAAGGTGGTCCTAATGACATCAACAGAAAACAAATTGTTTTATATTGATACCTATTATTGTCTGGTGATATTGTTGATAATTATTTATAGATTTTGACAATCACTTAAATCAAAATATTCAAAGAATTATTGAAATATTTTATTTTTATCGAATTATTTTAGAATAAAGCGGTTCTACTAAGACATGTTTGAAAAAATGAAGGCTGCAGTGCTCAAGATCGACTAAAAAATATTAGTGATTAATATACTTAGGGCATACCAAAAGTACTATCTGTTTCAAAATAGAAGACACTTCACGGTTTTTTGAATAATTCTTTAGATCTCATACACTTAATGCTGTGACATGCTTGATTTTTAACCAATTCAGTGCCCTTTTATCTACTTTCAGATGTTCAAATCAAAGAATAATAGGTTTTCGACTATGTTGTATATTATGGCACCATTTGCACTAGTTTAAAGAATCAACACCCTTGAGGATGTGAGTGAGAGTGACGTGGGTGATGAAGTACTGTACAAATGGTGCTATAGTAATTTGCATAGCCAAAAATCTATTATTGTTTGATCTGAACATCTGAAAGTTGATAAAAGCGCATTAAGTACGTGAAAAAATTAAGTATTTTAGAGTGTTCAATGCATGCGGTCTAACATTTGATAGGAAAGTCAGAAAAGGTCGAGTTGGTTTTGTTGGATAAAAAAATAGTAGGACTATGGGCTGGCATCCTCAAAATCAAAATGGTAATGGAAAATTTGAAAACCACAATTTTGCAAAAATCTCCATTTCTAACAAAGCAGGGAGAGCATCGGAAAATCAAGAATTATTCAAAAAATCGTGAGGTGCCTTCTATTTTGAAACAGATAGTAGTAGCGTCGTTATCTCATTTCCTTGATAAAAAGTTTCAATAATTCTATAGAATAATAGAGAAAATGATGTCCTATTTTTCTGTGCTATTTCATCGCTCTTCAACTTATATCAAAAGAATGAAATTTCGATAGAAACTCTTTTTGTGTATACAAATTCACTAATATGTAAGACAGACTAAATGGCATATGATTTGAATTTCAGTTTTCAATCATCTAATAGGCTGTACTAAATAAATAAAATCCAACATAAGATGCAGCATGAATAACTCTACAATCTATAAAATAGAAATTTCTTTTTCCTTATTTCATATATAAAATAAACTGTTCTTTAAAAATTATAGATCTTTTTACGCTGCATATTAGAATATATTTTATTTATTTGATGCAACCTATTAAAAGATTGAAAACTGAAAATCATATTGTATGCCATTTAATCTGTCTCATATGTAAGTGAATTTGTATACAAAAACAGTTCCCATTGAAATTTCATTCTTATGATATTAGTTGAAGAGTCATTAAATAGCAAAGAAAAATAGAGCATCATTTTCTTTATTACTATATAGAATTATTGAAACTTTCTATTAAGGAAATGAAATAATGATATCATTACTTCTGGTACGTCCTAGATGGTACAAAATTGTACTGAGATGTTGAATGAACTCTATAGAAATAATAAAATTGATTGCTTGTAGCCTTATGAGTTACGATATAATGCTATTGATTGATGACTGATATGATTGAACCAGTAGACGATGTTTCTCGTGTGTATCAAATGACGATGTGACTAGTTCCATTTTTATACCTAGACGTAAGCATTAACCCTTTAGTGCTGAGGCATATACGTGTTGAACTTTGGCATCTATTATCGTCATTATAATATAATTTAGACTACATCGAAAAGATTCCTCTCTTTCTCTTATCTCGATAACAGGATCAAGTCATCATCTTGTATAATTATGTGTATATTTATGTTTTCTCTCTTGTATCTTACCATAGTTGTTCCTCAAATGCTACTTCGTTCTAATATATTCTGGTGTATTCTCTTTCATTTCTTTTTCAACGTGTACTCTCATATAAATAAAATTATCGATTCCAAACAAGCAGCGACTTACATCTTTCAACGTATATTCTCACAAAATAAGAATGCGTACGAAAAACTAACAAATGGTATAAAAACTTTTTCTTTCATCTGATAGGTTTATTAATACTGAACGTTCATATACTAATCAAATTTAAGCGAAACAAGACTATCGGACTTGATGATTTTTGAATTCAATTAATTTGAGAATTAATTGAAAGATATGGCCAGTTCAAAGATTTAATCGGTCGTCCAACTATTCAAGACAATCTCATGTTCTTACTGCACATCATTTATCATTTCTGCTGTCTTCAATAGCAACAAGGAAAACTGCTCGGAAATATGATGTAGTTATTAGCCATGAAAGCAGACAAGCAAAAAAGTGTACCTATACACGTTTTCAGTATAATGTATGTGACGTTGCATTGCGTATAATAGCTCGCTTTGAAGATTGTCATATTCTGAAACATTTTGATTTTGCTTCTAAATAACGATAAAATTTGTTTCCCAAACATTTGTGAAAAGACAAAACATCTTCGTTTAAAAACAGCCGTCGTCAAGGAGTGAAGAGCTATTATATGAAGATATACATATATCCATATGTTCTCAAGGACTATTACATGGTATTACTTATTGGACCTTAAAGACCGTCATATTGAGCACTCACATGCTCTGAAGAGAGCAAGCCAAGAAGGAACATGGCTACAAGAGTAACAAGGAATATAATACTTTGAGGCAGAAGATTATACGTACTATAATTATGTGTGAGATATAAGAGTATGAGGGAATAAATCTATCCATATACGTAATCTCGAGAGTCTGTTTGGTCTTAGTGGATTGAAGGTCAAAGCTTTAAAGTCATATGTTAAAGAAAAGAAAACAACCGTGGAGTATGTATGCACGAGTTGTTGCTAGTATATACATAATTTTTCATATAGGAACGAATTTCCTATGATTGTTTGTAAAAATATTAAATTCAATTTTCGTGGAATTTTTTCCATAGTTGTTTTATTTGAATTTCCTGAAAATAGGAACTTACCGTCTTATGGATACATTTGAATAAAAAATAGTTAATAGTAAATATTGATCTGCTTCATTCATAATGAATGATAAAACCCATTGAAGCGTAAAAATAAATGAAACATCGAAACATTAGTCATGTTACTACTAAAATCCAAGCAATAATATGTATAATGTACTTCCTTCCAATGTTATACTCACCTTGTTAGATGAGTAATATATTCATATTTATATGTATGTTGGAAAAAACCAACTAATTTTGTTTGATGGTATATAAATGAGACTGTTCATATAACTATTAGTTTTATCTTATATTATATAAAGAAAATATTCTTCATTTTAATATTAAATCATAATGGAAATATCAATATTTGATAAAGTTAAATCAATTGTTGATGACAAACAAGTTGCAACAATCAACAAATTAGAAAATAATGAGAAGATAATTCTTATTTGTTTTGATCAAAATAATCAATTTAAAAATAATGAAAATAATTTCAAAAACCAATTAGATCAAATTAATGATTATGTTGTGTATTATACTGAATTTGACTTATGTATGAATTTTATTCAATCAATTAAAAAAGAAAAAATCTTTTTAATTCTTTTGGATTTATCTACTTGGGAATTCTTATCTAATTTAGTTATTCTTCCCCAAATTGATTACATATTTATATTTTCTTTAAATCAAGATCAATTCAAATGTTTACCTGTTGAAAATTCAAAAATAATTGGAATTTATAATCAATTAAAATTATTGTTTTTAGCAGTTCAAGAACAAATTGATTTTATTTATAAAAATTCTTCTATATGGTGTGTATTTGATCAAAATCAATATGAAAATAAAGATTTATCAAAACAATCAAATAATTTTCTATGGCTTCAACTTTTTCATGAAACTATTTTACATTTATCACATAATGAACAAGCAAAACAACAAATGATTAATCAATGTCGTTGTTATTATCAAGAAAATTCGAAACAACTTGAATTAATTGATAAATTTGGCAAAGAATATCAATCAAATGATGCTATTCATTGGTTTATGAATTATTCATTTCTTAGAAATATGATTAATAAAGCATTACAAACAGAAGATATTCATCAACTTTATAATTTAAGATATTTTATTAAGGATTTAATCGAATGTTTGACCTATGAACATGTTAATCAATTTAATAAAGAAAAAACTTTTATTCTTTATCGAGAAATGATATTAACAAATAATGAATTTAATCAATTACAACAAAATAAAGGAAAACTTATATCAATAAAAGGATTTTTAACAGCAACTACTTATCGACCAACAACTTTATCAATAAATCAAACTAATCTTATTTCTGTTTTATTTGAAATAAAATGTAATTTAAATGAACTTGATAAGAATTTTATATTTGTTGATATTACTCAATTTAATGAATTATTTTTACAAAAAACAATTTTATTTAATTTAAATTCAACTTTTCAATTAGAAAATATTCAAGAAAATAATCATAAATGGATTATTAAATTAAATGCAGTAAATGATGGACAAATTATTTTACAAAAATATATTAATGATACACATAGACAAATAGAATATTTAAGTATTGCAATTATCTTTGGAAAATTTATTTTTGATATGAATAAATTCAATCAATCATTAACATATTTTCAATATTTAATTAACGATTCTTTTAATGAAGATTTAGCATGGATTGAACATGCTATTGGAAAAGCTTATCATTGGAATGGAGAATGGAATCAAGCACGAATTTATTATGAACGTTCTTATCAAAAAATGATGAAAAACGAACCAATTCGTATCAAAGATTCTGCTATTGTACTTTCTGATATTGGTGAAACTTTATATGAACAAGGACACTATGAACAATCTTTAGATTTTCATCAAAGAGCATTAATAATTCATAAACAATATTATTCATCTAATCATACACACATAGCCACTAGTTTAAGTAATATTGCTCTTATTTACTATGCTAAACTAAAATATGATGAAGCTCTTTATTTTCTTCAACAAGCACAATCAATTTATGAAGAATATTATAATCATTTTCATATTGATGTTGCTTCCAATCTTACCAAAATTGGTATTGTTTTATCTTCTCAAGAACAACATACTGAGGCACTAAATTATCATCTACAAGCAATCTCTATTTTCGAAAAGTTCTATGCATCAGATAATATACAGTTTATTTTTACTCTCATCAGAATTTGCGATGTTTTCTGTTTTCAGCAAAAATATCAACAAGCTTTAGATATTATTCATCAAGTATCAACAATATTAGAGAAGTCGTATCCATCTAATCACATCTATATCTCTTGGAGTCTAAATAGAATCGGAAATATTAAACATGGACAAGGAAATTATGATGAATTTCTTGATTTATCTCAACAGGTATTGACAATACAAAGAAAATATTATGCTTCTGTTCATCCATATATTGCTTTTATTTTAAATGATATTGGTGACTTTTATCTTAAGATTAAAGGAGATTATGATAATGCTCTTCATTGTCATCAACAAGTTCTTAATATGTTAGAAACATATTATCCATCTTATTACGCTCATATTAGTCTCACTTTCACCTACATTGGAGATGTATTATATGAACAAGGAAAAGAGGAAGAAGCACTTGAAAAATATTATCAAGCACTAAAAATGCAAGAAAATTATTATTTACGTGATCATATTAATATGATTCCTGTTCTTAACAGCATTGGAAATATCTTCACTAAACAAGAACAATATGATTCAGCTTTTATTTTCTATCAACGATCATTAACAATACAACAGAATAGTTATGCATCAGATTGTGGTGCCATTGCTCATACGCTAAATAATAATGGCAATTTATTACGTCTGAAAGAAAAATTTGATGAAGCTATGAAATTTCATCAACAAGTATTAAGAATTCAAAAGAAATATTATCCATCTGATCATTCTCATATCGCAGATACTCTTGATTGTATTGGAAATATTTTCAGAGATGAAAATAAGTATGATGAAGCACTCAATTATTATCAACAGGCTCTGGAAATGCGAAAAAATATATATCCAAATGGTCATTTAGATATTAGTAATAGTCTAACTAATATTGGAAGTATCCTACGTAAACAAAATAAAACTGATGAAGCTCTTGAATTCTATCGAGAAGCATTATCGATTAGAGAGAAGTTTTATCCTTCTGATCACGTTCAAATAGCCATGGTTTTCATTGACATTGGCAATATTTTAAAAACACAAGAAAAGTACAATGAAGCGCTCGATGTTCAACAAAAAGCATTACAAATCTTAGAAAAACATACTCCACCTAATTATGTGAAACTTGCCACATGTCTGAGTACGATTGGTACTTTGTTCAACAATCAAGAAAATTATGAAGAGGCTCTCACTTATTATCGACGAGCACTTTCAATCAGACAGAATTATTATTCATCTAACCATATAGTCATTGCTAGGGGCCTTTCCAATATAGCTAGTATTTTGTATAAACAACAAAAGTATGATGAATCACTTGACTTTTATGAGAAATCAATGGCTATGTTCAAACAATGTCATTATATCAGTGATTGGGAGATAATAAATTGTTTATGTTACATGGCAATTATATGGGGTGTAAAACACTCCTTTGATCGTGTTATTATGTGTGCCAATGAAAGTTTAAGAATTGCAGAAGCCATTTCCCCTTGGGAAAGTGACAGTATTGCAGAGGGTCTTTTGTTTTTAAGCCAAGTGCATAAAAGTCAAGCTCAATATGAATTCGCTTTAGAATATGAATTAAGGCGTTTCTCGATATATGAAAAATTATTACCACCAAGTGATAAAAAAATTGGCAAAAGTTTAGCTGCTATAGCTGAATGCTACGGACATCTTGATAAATTAATATTCGCAATTGACTATTATAAACGAGCATTAAATATTTATGAACAATGTTTACCTTTTGGGCATCAAGATCGAAATGATATAGAATTTGAAATTCAAAGACTTTCTGAGCAAATTTACGGATTACAGAATTTACTGCCGTTGTAAACATTTATTTACAAATACATTTTTTTTCTTTTAAGTAAATTATATGATTAAGTTAGACAAATCCAATGATCACAATATATTTTTTCTATTCCATATGTCAAAGGGTTGTGACAATGCATTGAAATTTAACTATAGTTCATAATTAAATGCACCAAACTAAAAGAAAAAATCAATTTTCTATGTCAAACGTTCGTGAAACTGTATTAATGAAATTCTATAGTTTTTTTATTTTTGATCAATAGTTCAATTTTTACGCCTAATATTTTTCAAATGATTTCATAAAAGGTGTATTAAGTCGTAAGTTGTAGAAGACTCTGAATTCCAGTAAATGGTATTACTATAGTATTGTACAGCTCATTTCTTAATCATATATTGTGACCATTGATTTTCTCCAACTATAATTCATATAACTTACGAATTTCATTTCATACATTGTTAGTTGAATAGATGTAGCAACTTTAATATTTTATATCTCTAATAACATTATTTGATCAAGAAATAGATTCGTATTAAAATCATTAGTTATGTTATGAAATAAAAGAAAAACGCGTCACTTTTTAAACTGATGGATTAATTAATTTAACAAAATGCATAAATGTATATATTAAGACGCTGTTAAAGTATTACGGGATGAAGGAGAGAGTTAGTCAGTGATGTTAAATGTTGATTATAGAAATAATAGAGTGGGTCAAAAATGATGTAATTCCTTTAATTCTTTTATTACGTAATAAATTGCAATAATATATTATTGGTTAAATGAAAGGAACAAATGATAATAGTTTTATTTTTATTTTGTTTGATTGAATAAATACAAAATGACAATAAAAAGAAAAATAACAAATTTTTAATCCTTCCTACGATCAAAGATTTTCTTCTATCATCATATATGAATTGTTCTTTTTTTCTGACTATTCGGGTAGTTGATAAATACTGAATTTTGTTTTTGTGATTGTTTTATCGGATTCTTAGTTGTAATTTTTAAGGGTGTTCGAGAAAATAAGATATTTTCTCAATAAATTTAATATTTTATTTTTATTCTTTATCTGTTAAGCAGTTTTTATTTGTGAATTAAAATCAACAATAGAAAAATAAAAGAATTTAGATGATAATGATAGAATTGTAAAAAGATTAATCAAATTATATAAGAGTGCAATGCAAAACAATAAAAACGATATATTCAATATTTCAATGAAGAAATCTTGATGAAATAGAAACTGATTAGTAATCAGCTTAAGAACATTTTAAAAACAAAAAGGAAAACTTACTCAATCGATAACCAGGAAAATGTATGTGATATGTAAAACGAAAAAATCTTACTCTTTGAAATGGAATTGAAGTTAAAGTTAGTACATCGTTAATTATAAATATTTTTCTTCATGTGTTAATATTACGTTTTACAAATTATAATTTTAATTTAGTATTTTTCTTTTTAGTCATTCATGTTAATTTAGATATTTTTTTACTCATATCATAGTAATATTAATATGTTAAAAATAAACATATGTATGAATCATTTAATTTTCAAAACTTCTTTTTTTGTTTTAAGATATTGAAATAATCTTATGATGATGAGGAAAAACAATTCATGAGTGTTGGTGCTTGTGTCCTGTATTCGATCAATTTTTTTAAAAATTTCTGAACAAATCGATTATAAAATAGGTGAATGATCACTGCGAAATGAGTCAAAAAAGCAGGGAAAAAATGCCGGATAAACAACAAATGTTTAATGAGAAAAATAAATTTAAATGAAAAAGAATGAAGAGTAGTATGAAGAAAACAGAATTATTAATCTCAACAAAACTTTCTCTATTGCTGACTAACTATGTATTTTCATTTCAACCCAAGAAAGTATGAAGGAATGCATTGTTTAGAGAATATGAAATAATTAGTTCAATTTAAATTAAAAGTGCTTGAATAAAATAATGATTCTAGTATTTTATTATTACTTTGAACTATTTTAAAAAAGAAATCGAATTTTTTTCGAAGCGAAAGTCTGAATTAAGTTTGTTTATGATATTTAAAAATAAACGATGACAATAATTAAAATAGTTTGAAAGAAAACAAAAAACAGTTTATAGATTTCTGTTGACTAAAATAATATTCAAAACGAAAGAAATTTAAAGTTAATGAAATGTTTTTTTTAAGGCAGAGGCGAATTATTGAATATTAGTGAGTTTGAGCTATTAGAAACTTTCAAATAATTTATGTCAAGTTACAATTCAATATCTCAATCTAATAATGATTTGATGAAAAGAATTTTTTCTTTCCTTTAACCTTGTATTTATTAAAGCAAAACATTTCATAACAGAAAAATACTATGCTGCATGCATATATTTCTTTTAAAATCCAACCAATATTTAATGATTCTAAAAAAATACATTTAGTTGATACGTTTCCACCAAGCCCATGTGATTTCACTAGGATGTGCTCCTTCAAATGATGTATGATCGTGAACACATCGAAATCTTGCCCCTTCATATAAGACTACATTACCAACTTTATATTGAACACCATTGGGTGACCATGTAGTAGCACCACCTGATGGACGAGGTGTTACTACTGGGCCACGTGTTGTTTGTGGTTGTGGTGCAGATGTTGGTCTTCTATAATAAACCTCCTTTTCTATGTCATAAGAAAATGCGTATAAATTTTTCCTTACTTTGTTGGTATAACTACAGGAGGTATTGGATCAACTGGTGCACCATTAGCAACTATAGAAATATCCGCACAACCCATAAATGTTTCATTTTCAACACCCATTCCAACACCTGATTGACCAGTTACAGGATCAGTACCCCAATTATTTCCTGTTGTATATTTCCATTGAAAAACACAATGACGACAAGCAACATTTGGTGGAAGTTGAACACGAACAGTAATTTCTACTGAACCATAATTACCAACTTCACGGAATTTAGTTGAATCTGAACCGGCAAGTTTTAATATACCACGATCAAGACATTCTTGTGTTGCATCAGAATTTGGACTATTATCCAAATTACATAAACGATATTCAAAATAACCTTTATGATTAGCTGTTAACTATCAAAACAATAATTATTAGATTTTTATTCATTTATATATATCAAAGAAAAAACTTACCACAGTAGTAACATCAATTTGTTGTCCTTGGCCATATGTCTTAACAATCTTACCAGTATACATAGCTCCACCTTTTTCAAATAATTTATTTGGTTTATCATATGATTCACCACAGATACTACATTTACCCTCTATAATATTAATAAGACTTTATTTAAATAATCTAAAATGAGAAAAGATAACTAACTATGAACATTCCATTGATGTTGAATACCACCACAAAACATTTCCATATGATTACTATAAGTACAACATTGTTTAAATGATTGATCAACCATCCAAGCTGAACTACGAGATACTGGATTCAATAAATAACCATGACCATAAATTGATATCAAACACGATGTAAAAAACACTAGTAAACTTAACATCATCATCATCATTTTTCAATAAATACAATTGGCTTTAATTGATATTCTAGAGAATAATTTTTTTCTCTATTTATATTTATGGTTTTGAAAGTAAAGCTTCTTAGGGCTTCGCATGAAATGGGACGGTTTTTTCCCATCCTATTTCATGAGACACAAAACTTTCTGCCCCATCCCATCCCATGGGAAAACAAACTTTCCGAAAATGTCCCATCTGATTCCATGGGATAAATATCTTATATAGGGATTCTCTCATTAATAACAATGCAATTGGTTGAATATAGATGTCCTCCTAGCTTACTTGATCGAAACACACGAGAAATAATTTTTTCTGTTCTATAAATGGTTAACGACGATAACTATTGAGATATGATAAAACAGATAATAAATGGATCAGTTTACAAAGAAACAAAGCATTTGATATATTTTAATAGTAGCAAGTGAAAAATGATCTAATTTTGATTTTGTTTATATTGGATAAAACATCTTTGAATAATTCCTTTGTTGAAAATCAATCTGATTCACGAAGTTTCCTAACTTCGCCTTCGTCTATCACTACTCTATCTTCACCTTCGATTGGTGAAAACCAAAATGATGAATCTGTTCCATTAAACTTGATTACCACTTCATCTTCGTCTTCTTCTTCTATTATTACTTTATCGTCATCTTATGTTGCTGAATGTACAACTTAACGAATTACTTCTTTATTTAAAAAGAATTTCTCAAACTATAAAGTCATTAAAAATTCAAAGAAAAACTTATCATCTGTATGTTGGCAATGGATTGGTTTTCCAACAGGAAAATCGAATTTAAATGAAGAAATTGAAGTACTATCAGGTTTTGTAAGTTGTCAATCATGTTTCCAAACATATGCGTTTACATCATCCTTTAGTACACAAATACTCAATTCACATAGCTGTATTCCAAAGTTAGATGGTACTACAGGGTTGGAAAAAATATTTGTATAGGGGAGTACCACTATAATTTCACATAAAGTAAATGATGAATTCTATACCAAATGAAAGCCCGTGAAAAATACGTAGGTGAAGTAAGCACCAGATTCGAGTAATTCCAGCCCGGATTCGCTCAGATAGCGTTCTAGAAGAGTTCGAAGTGCAACTTGACGAGCTCTATCCAATGGTCTATTCAGTTTTTTGTTATCATGAAGTATAATTTTCGGCTGATAGATGTCGCTAGTGCGGGTCGAAAAAATTTTATATTAAGATAACGAAAAAATGAGTACACTATTGGATAGAGCTTGTCGAGTTGTACTTGGAACGCTCTGGAACGCTTTCTGAGCGAATCCGGGCTGGAAATACTTCAATGTTACCGTATTTCCTATAGTAAAAAAATGAGTATTTAGCATTTTTCCGAAACATGTTTTGAGCTATCGGGACGCTGATTTTACCAGTGGATAGAGCTCGTCGAGTTGCACTTGAAACTCTTCTGGAACGCTATCTGAGCGAATCCGGGCTGGAATTACTCGAATCTGGTGCTTACTTCACCTACGTATTTTTCACGGGCTTTCATTTGGTATAGAATTCATTATTTACTTTGTGAAATTATAGCGGTACTCCCCTATACAAATATTTTTTCCAACCCTGTATATACTAATAAAATGTTTCAGACTGTTTAGGAACGAAAAAGAAAATTTATCTAAAAAACTCCGTAACCAAAGGGTTAAGAAAGAAAAAGTACATTAAGAATTATTGATCACCGTTCATCTTAGATATTTTACCATTGCATATATATTTTTATGCTTCAAGTAATTGTAAGTTGAAAAATCCGACAGATGGATCGTAGAACGTCGTACATCTAATTATACATGACCTTCCAAGATTCAACGGAAAATCGTAACACAAAAAAATCTTACAGTAATTTCTTATCCGAAAGTAAAATCTAGTGTAAGACCTCAATGATAACAATTCTTCGTACGGTTTCGTTTGATTCGACATAATCTGATGTCTACTTTTTCAATCTGGAATACTTCCAAATAAAATCAATTTTAAAAATGATAAGTTATTGATCAACAATATTTTTAATTTTTTAACTCCAGATTTCGTTGAATTTAAATCTTATTTAGTATGTTTTGTGATTTATATTTATACATAAGAATTGACCAAAAGTTCATAATATGATATTTAAATTTTTATAAAATACTTCATATCAAAAGATTTATTTCATTAATACATAGTAAAATATTTTCGTCTATAATACAGCGAATATGTGAACATTTCTCATTTATAATTCCAATATATTTAGAATTTACCAAAAGTTTAATCGTATCAAATAAAAATATATAAAGAAAGAATTATGTTTAATTTTATTGTATTGAATGTTCAAAATAGTCATTTTCATTACTTATAGAAAACATCATTCTTACACTCTTTTTCTGCAATATTATTCACTACCTTGCAAACTACTCGAGCCAGGAAGGAAAATATGCCAAATTCAGTAATATATACTCGAATTCTGGAAGAGAAATATTCATCTATTCACTGTATTATAAATTTTGTCTAAAAAACTGCTAGAATTATAGAAAAGATATTTGGTATATATTCATATAATAAATCTTTTCATATGAAGTATTTTATAAAAATTTAAAAATCGTTCTACTATTACTTATAGTTCAATCCTAATTATATATTAATAAAGTTATTTACATTTGATTAATCTAATCTTTTATATTGACATTCTCAAATATTTTTTTTCAACACAATTATGTCAGAAAAATGAATTCAATAACTACATAGATTAAAATAGACTAAAAGCATACATCTTTTAATCAATTTTTCATCAATTATTCTTACTGTTTATTATAAATTTTGTAATCATGAAAATTTAATTTATTGAACTATTTTTAATTCATTTTAATTTCATTATTTGTCTAATTTTTTTACATCGAAAATACTATTCGATGTTGCCATTTTCGATATTTTTTCTATCATTCGATAATATTTATGAATTGTAGAGAAATAAAAGAAAACCTGAATGTAGAATTCATTACATACGAACAACTTTGATGAATGATGAAATGTCTAATTTTATTAACAAAAAAAAAAAACAAAATGTTTATACAGAGTACAAACGGAGAGAGAGAAAAGACATTCAAGAAGTTCAGCTACTTATTCAACTGAAAATATAGAATAATTGTAATAATGAAAAGTAACTAGGGAAAAATAAACACATCACAATAAATAGTAGACCAACGAACACGTGATACAATAAAGAAAAAAAAGAAGAATATATAGAAGTAAGAGAAACAAAAAAAAACATAGAATAAAAAATATAAATATAATTTCTAACGACTACGACGAAGTGATTTTCGAAGGTAAGAAACATGATGAGCTCTTTTCTTTTCTTCATCATCTTTTTTGAATATATTATGAATCTTATCCTTAACATGAGAAGATTTTGAATGTTCATGTACGTCTTCATATGACTTGCTCTTATGACTATGTGTTCTATTTGATTTTGGTAAATTGTCTGATGTTTGAGGTTCGGAATATTTTGAATATTTTTGATAAACTGGCTTTCCTGTCATTTTTGACCAAAAGTTATTAAAACATGTTCTGATCACATTAGCAACTGCTTTTGTAAATGTTTGAAAAGGAGATTGATGAAATCCGAGTCGTGTCATAAAACGTTATTGTATAAAATCTGGTTAATTTG
This sequence comes from Macrotrachela quadricornifera, assembly GCA_022393335.1. Lineage (NCBI taxonomy): Eukaryota > Metazoa > Rotifera > Eurotatoria > Philodinida > Philodinidae > Macrotrachela > Macrotrachela quadricornifera. The sequence continues at coordinate 506,138 of JAJEKB010021144.1, read as the reverse complement.
TTTATTTGCATCAAGAGCAATTATATATATATATGTGTATGGTCTGTTTTCATGCATCATATCACTTAAAACAAAATGTGACAAACATGATAAAAAATAATACGCATTTTTTTCTATTCATTTATTGTATACATATAATGTATGTGTGATGAATGGTGTAAGCATATTTTATAGGTGATCTATCCATACCTTCACGTGATTGTATTTTCAATGATGACCTTGTTTATGTAAATAAAATAGATTTTGATAATGAATTAATTGTATTCTGAATAAAAATGATTTTATACTGTATTTTTAATTAAATGAAATTTCTAATAGAAATAAAAAATATTTCGATTTTAAAAAAAAATTACTAGTATAATGCTTATTTGTTAAAACTAAATATCCAATATGTGTATATTATAGATGATAGTCATATTGATAATTTTCATATCTAATATAATATGGTATAAACAGAAACGAATAGGAAGTAGAATATTAACAATGTCGAAATGAAGTTTTCTATGAATAATTATATTTCTCATATGTTGATATCAGTAGTATAATTGTCATTGTTAGTAATTAATAAAGATTTACTTATCAAACTAATGTGCATAGTAAACACACCTTATTGATATTTAAAGCAAATTCGGTATGTTTTAATGGTGTTGATTCATTATTTTCGAATCTATTTTGATTAATAGTCCGCATGATTTTACTTTTATTTGATGTTAAAAACGAAATTATATATTGTATTAGTGCTGATGGATGAATACAATTAGATTGAATTATTTAGATAATAAGCAATAATCATTGAGAAAGTAAAACTATGCCTATATCGGATCAGACAACATCAGTTTTTCTGTCATCGTGTTGATCATAATAATCTTTTTTTAAATAAATTAACTATATATTTTTGAATCAAATTAATGCTTAAGTCAATCCGAAAGTTCTATCGTCATTATCATATTTTTATATGGAAAGTTTGAAGAAGTTTTCTATTTTTTTTGTAGTGATAGAGAAAACAATATTCTATGTTTTTTCTTGCTATTTAATCATTCTTCAACTAATGTCACCATAATGAATTAATATTCAGTCACTTTGCATGTTGTAATAAAAATTAAGATATAACAAAAGATGGAATATGAAAACTCTATCACTTACATAATGCCGCTTATTTTATAGTTGCACTATTTGTTTCAAAATGAGCAACATTATGAAGAACCAAATTTTGACTGTGCGAAAATCATATTTGTGTGATACAAGTTGAATTTGTTTTTTCTTATTTTATCTTTTTGTCACCTGTATCTGTTATTTATTAAAAAGAAACGTATATTACAAAATGCAGTCTGAAAGCGCTACCATCTACAAAAACAAATCTTATTTTAATTGTACACTTCATATTTTTAAAAAAAAGAAAAATTTTGTACCACTAGTTTTCGCCACCTTAAAAAAAATATTTTTTTTTACATTAATGAGACGTTTTCTTTTTCTTATTTACTATATAAAACAAGCAATACTATATAAGTTATAGAGCTTTTCATTTTGGATCTTTTATCATATTTTGATTTTTATTACGAAATATAAAATGATTGAAAATTGAAATGGAAAGCATAGCCATTGAAACAATTCTTATCAAAATTTTATTATTGTGATATTAGTTGCCTAAAAGATATTCTAGAAAAGCATGAAGCTTTTCAAAAGTGATCTATATGCTTCAAGCTTTTTGTAAAAGAAATTTTGCTAAACAATTATTAGTTTAACAATTTCAATGTTCAACCAAATCAGCATGAATTTTTATCTATTTTCAAGAATGTTGATTGGCAGATAGCTAAAGAGCATAATGAAAACGAGCAGCAACGAATCTAAAATAAAGGAACTAACTGTTGATTCGTTTAACAGGCGTTGTCCTATGAATCTAAATCCGAGGATAACTCGACCAAGTGCAATTTTTACCACGAGGACAAAACGAAGTGTTGGTGTGATGAATCTTCCTTTGCTGTCAATTAGATGATAATCCAAGAACAAATGACACACACTTGAGTGAAAAGACATCCGCTATATATACTCTCAAAATGGAAGAAAAAAAATGTGCGGGCGGTAGAGCAAAGCATATGGAGGATGGCGGGGGATGTATACGTGTGTGAAGGCGGAAAAATGTAAGATGGACATGACCGTTGAAATGAATAGAACAAACTCATCTATTTTTTCTTATTGATCGTTGAACGAAGTTAATACTGTCATTTTTGTAGATGCTTCCTGGTAAATGATTTTGGTAAAATTGAGAAAAATCAATCAAACCATAAACGGAAGCAGCAATGACTTTTCTCAGACAGAAAATCAAAAGTATCGTAGTATATATTGTTAATATGAGGAATGTTTTGAACGTAACTAAATCGTGTAAACACTGGAAAAAAAATCATTTCATCTTCAACTGCACCATACAGAAGTTAGGTGCGAAATAAAACAGAAGAGTTCATAGTAGTCAGAATCTTAAAGAAATTATTAATAACGTTTCCAAATAAAAAACAAGAGAAGGTAAAGTTTCTTATGTGAAAATGTCTGTATCCTTTAGTTTTTCCTATGAAAACTAAAGAAAATATTCTATATCTCCTATTTATTGATTAAAATGTTGAAGTATGATTCTCTGTCAAAAATCAACATAGACCGAATAAAAATAATGAACGATGCAAATGTTTCTTACACAGATGTCAGACTGTTATATTTGAACGGAATTTCATGAAATCATAATTATTTTCTCCTTTGATAGAGTATGATCTCTAGTTTAAAAAAATACGCATTTCAAATTTTATGTGGATAAACAACAAAATATACTTGGTTCTTGAAAGCTTATAAGAAGTTTGTTATAATATTCAGTTACATTATTTTCCCTGTATGTTGCAAAAAGTTTTATATATTGGTTTAGAGCTAATATTCTGAATAGAATTTTTCAGCAGATATGCAAAATTGTATCGATTTCAACCTAGAGAAATCATTTACATATTTGATATTTTTCATTAAGATTCAATATGAAAATAGATAGCAACTTCTGCTTTTGGGAATGTTTGCATTGTGTAAAAGTCAAATATAAGGTTATATTCCAGACGGCATAGAATACATAGAGCTAATATTATATTTAATAACATATACAGTTGAGTAGACTAAGCTGATCAGTTTCTAAACTGAACCTCTAGAATATATACTTTATACATCCATATTTCTTCCCTTTTATTTAGAAAATCTTGCAAAAACACGTTCAACAAATTTAATATCATCATCATTGGAAAAGAAAACAAATTTACAAAATGAAATTAGAATATTTTTAAATATCAAATAATTGACATTCTAGTAACAAGTTTTCTGATTTATTGAACGGATTTCAGGATTAAATGAAGAAAATAGTTACTTAGAATACTGATTCTATACAAGACTCTTATTGAATAACACCAAAGTTTTTTGATAAGATATGCATTCTTGATGTTTTATTTTGGATAAATATTTTTTTGAGCCCGCAATTAGAAAGATTTGAGCCCGGTTGGTTTGATTTGAGCCCGAAGAAAATTCACCGGGCTCAAAAAAATGTTGCATATCTCGTGAGCTCAGTTATACATTGTTTTGAGCCCGGTCGTAAGATAGTTTAGATGACGCTTGTAAAACTAAGTTCAACAATACGCTAGATTATCGTGATGCGTAATTCGTGTATTCAATATTTTTCGAACTTCTTACACATTTCTTCATGGCCAAACGAACGTGGAACTTTGTCGACAGATTTTTTAGTGAAAATGAACTTCAATCCTATATTGTACAAAGTACTGTAGCCATAAAACGTACAGAAGAGACTGAAGCTGGAAAAAGGATCATATATCGGTTTTCAAAGTACAGAAAATATTCTGAATTTGATTTCCAAGTTGAAGCTATTTTTTCTTATGACGGTGGAATAACAGTTTCAACATCCAATGAAGGCATATGTATGCAAACATGCAGTTGGTGCTCCAATTCATTTTAGGTTATAAATTATATCTAATCCAGATAAATTAGAAAGTTTAGAAAAACGACGTGGACGATCACAGAAAGCAGAGCCAGCTTCATCTCGTTAACTTTTTGCATGTTCTTGTTTTCGTTATATATATAATTAATAATTATGTTATTTCTTTCCAAACTAAATAAGCTATAGCGGGCTCAAAACAATGGATAGCTGGGCTCACGAGATATGAAATTTTTTTTGAGCCCGGTGAATTTCCTTCGGGCTCAAATCAAACCAACCGGGCTCAAATCTTTCTAATTGCGGGCTCAAAAAAATGCTTGTCCTTTTATTTTCTCCTTCTTTAATTTAACCCAGCAAGAGTAACAAAGGATAATGCGAAATTGATAAATTAATTTCTTCATTAACACTGACTTAAAATCAATATATAGTGAGTAAATATATAATTGTTAATTTAATATGTCAACGAAAAGTGTTTGATATTACTTGAAAAGGCTTTATCAGCATTAAGACATTATATAAATTATTTTATTTTAAAAACAAATGGTTCATTGATTTTAATAACAATGAGAATATTGAAGATAGTAATTAAAGATGACCCTTTTGTCACGAATGTTAATCTTCTAGCTTTTAAAATATTGAAAACCTAATTCCAGTCTATCGCTGACGTCATATACTGAAGAGAACACTTTTACCAGTTGATAAAAATTTTGCTTCTGTATCGATTCTTTTCGAAAAAAAACAAAGTAGTCATCAAATGCAGCTCATGCTATTTGTTGAGAATTTTTTGCTATTGAAGACAACCATGTTCACGACGACTATTTAAGGGCAAAACGCTTAGAATGCAAAAATAAGATGAAAAAAATTCATTCGGAGCTATCTAAGTAGCTTCTTTTAGTGAAGAAAACAGCTATGATTCGATGATAATCGAAGTATTTTCCGTTAAGAGTATCAATATGTATATAAATGCATTTATTCATGTTATTTCTCCATTAAATCTTCGTTGTCTTCTGAAGTTTTGGTTTGTCTTTTTTCCAGATAATATGTAACTACTTCTATAAAAACTTCTTATTACACTGTTCTTATCATATCTTGGTAGTTACATACAGAGATAAGAAATTGAATCCCAGCAAGATATTCAATGATAAAAAAACACATTTAAGTGAAACATATTCATGTTACAAACAACAGCATCAATCTCTGAGAAGATGGCTACATCACTTCAAACATTGCCGGTGGAATTGGTTTACCGAATTCTCGATAACCTTGAATTACAAACAATTTTTTTATCATGCCGTAATGTTTGCGCAAAGCTCAATACAATTATAGATACGTATCATCGGTATCAGGTAATTCCAATACTTCATTTCCTTTTTTCTAATTATAAATGAATACATTTCATACGACAGCATATTCTCTAGGTGAGATGAATAAGAAAATTCATAGGAATTTCATAATGCTCTATAAAATGTTGGAAAATATAGAAACATAGATATCAATTTTTGCGAGGTGTCGAAATTACTTTTTTTTCCAACTAAATAGCATTCGAGTTTCACTAAATGGCGAAATTTAGTATGAAGCAGATCTTGAAATGAGGTACTCGGCTCAGAAAGTTCTTCTTCAGAAGTGCGTGAGTCTAAATTTATATTGGGTCATCCAGCTTGAACTTTATTTCTTTTTACACGGAAAATTTTCCACATAAGTAGAAAGAAAAATTAACTATAATATTAATTGATTAATAAAGACTAAAATAAATTGAAATCTATCTTTAAATCTCAACAAATGAATGTTAATCAAAACTAAATAGCATAATTTTAATCGCATTTATTCTATTTTTCATCCAAATTCTTGTATGGCTGATGTGCCTTATAATTGATGAAAATTAAAAAGCTTTACTATACCAATACTTTTATATTCCCTCGTACCTCATCCACGCACTAGACCGAGCGCACTATCAATGGTATGAAGCTATAGGAGTATTACTGATCGTAATAAGACAAGTATTGAGAAAAAAGACATGTTTTTTTACGAGTAAAAAAACCGTACATTTTAAGGCGTTGCGAATATTTTTTAAGGAAAAAGCACGATAAATATTAGAAAACGAATAGTTATCTACATAGATGAGTGTGAAACAACCATCACATAGAAATATTTTTAAACATTGAGCATTTAATTAAAACTTATATGCAACGATATCGAGTAGAAACAGTTTTCTAGAATTGGTTGTCGCCCATCCATTTTCTTTTGCTAACAAATAGGATTCATTCATAGTTTGAATAACAATCTAAAAAAAGATTTGTGCCATTATATCATTCTTTTCAAATTATACCTATTTTCCTGAATTTTCACTCTTCAGCAGGATATTACGAAGAAAATTGCAATAAAGAGTTTTGATCTGAAATTTCATACAAAAACATATCCCATAATCCTTACAATATTCTGAAAATGCCAGCTAAAACGTGTTTTCTTCTTAAGAAGTCAGTTTACATGTCATACGTGAAAGCTAAATTCAACCATTCACGGTAAAAGATATGTCACTTGTTGAAGGTGCCAGGGAAAAACACATACAGGATATCTCATTCACCGATAATGCTATGAAACTGTTGCATCCAACGTCTTTATGGCTGTGGGTGATCTGAATAATAAATGCTCATGAGTTGTCAAAGGTCATTTAGACAGGATGAAGCACTAATAAACTTGACACAATTCGCATAAGGAAACCACTCAAAACATCTAATTTGCCGAAGCAAAATTTAAGTCAAATTTTTGTCATAGAAAGATGCGATGAAATCTTCTCATTTAGAATGTAATTCTGTGAGTTTTTGCAGAACAAACAGTTTTTGATGGACTTATTGGTAGAAACTTGGACCTACTATCATGCTGTTTCAATGAATTTTCGTATTTTTGTCGTTTTTCTGAAAATTAATGTTTTTGAGTATGTCGTTTCCGTGGATCAAACTTTTTTATTAACGACTCAATATGAAAGTGGTAAAGTTCTTTTTACATAGCAGACAGTTAGGATTAGACTTCAATAGAGCCTAAATTTTAAATTTCTCCTTTACTAAAATAAAAAATATTTATATGATATTGCTTTGAAAATAAATGAAAACGATGCGAACTAGGATTTTACTAATTATAGGACTAAGCAATAAATCATGATAAAGTTGTGCTGAATAATAATTATAATTCACAGTAGCACTTTATTATAATAGTAGTCACAAAGTCTAATATAAAGTTTGAATCGAGTTTACTTAAGGGCAAATCCCCTGCCTCTTTTTTGTCGATATCCAGATCTCAAATTGGTGCAGTCGTCCTAGCTGAAGCTTTTAGCACAAATAGAACATCTAAAATGATTAGACACATGTTTGTGAAAAAAATTTTTCCGTGGATTTTTAGCAATTTTTTGGAAAGTCTTTGGGTTTTTAGAGGTCTATATCTTGCCATGAACAATCCCTATTAGAGTTGATCCGACTGAGCTAAAAATTTTCTTGCAGGCGCTTATACTTACATCTCAGAGGTTGTTTTGAGAATTTTTAAAAATCTCGCTTTCTTTTTCGTTTTATTAAAAAAATACTAAAAGGTTCTTGCAAAAACCTGTTTTCTGACTTTCAAAACCGTATAAATCTGGATCGAATAGAGGGAATTGAAAACAATTAACGCTGCCTCTGAAAACTACTTCGAAGTATCTGTGGTAAAAATTACAGCCCAATCGGACAAAATTAGAGAGTAGTTGCCTGTGACATAATCATTCACTTTGCATGAAAAACATTTATGAGAGAAACATAAAATACGTTTGATAAATCCTAAGATCATTTCTCAACGAATATATGAACAGTTTATTATGCAGAATATGATACTCATATTAAAACGTTTTTCTGAGATGTTTTTCTTCAAATCATAGATTTGCGTGAGCATCTTGTTTTTTCCTATATAAAAATCAATGAATATATTTTTGAGATAAAAACAATAAGAAAATAAGTATTTTTTAACGAATGTTTTAAAAGTTTGAAACATTGGCATAAGCAGAATGTGAGTAGACAAAATTTTTCTTTTATAATTTTATAAAATACGATCTAAAAGAGAGTATTGAAGACTTTAATGGAGAATTTAAAAGGAGTGAGTGTAAGGTGAATGTCTCGAGATTGACAATAGCTAGCATCTTTCAGCTTTTACCAACTGCAAGAGAAGTCTGAACGCCTTTTTTTCTAGTAATGTATAGCATGAAACCATTGTAAAAGTAATCATGTTCAAAAAACAAGAAAAAGAATATATGAAAATGACTTGCCATCTAGATGAAATTTTGATTTTGATCTTTGATTTTGGTAGAGCGACCTAAGATGTATAGCTCAAAATACAACACAAATTCCTGTTTTATTACATTCTAATATTGAGCAAATAGGATCATCATTTTACATACACAAATAATAGAGAATTTTGGTGATTTTTTACTCATTTTTCCCATTTCTTAGCATAATAACTTAACTTCTTGTTGAAAATATAATGAAAGATAAGAAGACTTATTGCATCTTGAAATATAAACCCCAAGTTCCTCTACCTAAGTCGAAGATCAAAATCAAAATTTCATGCAGATAGCGAGTGATTTTCATATATTCTTTCTCTTGTTTTTTGAAGATCAAAACTTTTGAAAGGGTTTTGTCTTATACATTATTGAAAAAAGACGTCCCCACTGCTTCTCTTCCAATTAGTAAAAACCACAGATGACTAACTATTGTCAATCTCGAGACATTTGCCTTACACTCACCTCTTTTTAATTATGGCGCCGGCAATAATTACGCCATTGGGCAAACCGATACAGACAGGCTCTAGAAACCATTATAAAGTGTGAGAAACGTTGATTAAAGGCTGTCACATACCGTCAGACGTCATATTTAGATCAAGCCTAATTAAAATATCGATAGAGCATTTTCTTGTTAAAATTATATGCTCAAAATTAAGGCATGATCCTGAAGTATACTCAGATATACATAACAAAGACAACTTTTTACGGAATCAGCAACAATACATATATCTTGTTTCACATTTTAATTCTGCGGAGATTGCGCTAACAACTTTTTCATATAGTATCTTTATTTTCGATAGCCAGATCACATATTCTCATATTATTATTCATGAGAAAAAGTATAATTAAGATATTAATATCGTCTGTTATCTATCTATCTATCGCAGAAAGAATTCTTCTTTTCATTCAAAATTGATTTGTTTTTTTGAGTAGCAATGATTTTCATTTTTGTATTTTTTTGTTAAAAATATCAAGGATAGTTTTATTGTGATATCGTATGCAGAAATTTTCTATTTGCATTTATTGTATAAAGTGAAGATAATTAAACACTTGATTTTTAAGTCTAGCAAACCGTGTAAAAATATTAGTTCATGTGATTTATGAGAAGAACATCATTATCGAGCGATGTATGGCCCACTATGTGTTATATTTAGTTTTCAATCAACTGACTATGGGGTTTGAATCTCAGTTCAAACTGCCACTGTAAAAATTGCCATTCCGCTTTCCACAGTATTCGAGTGTTACATCATAGTTCGCTATAGTACGTTGGTTTGATTTCGTCACACAGTGATAATTATCTTTTAATTTTTTGGGGACAAATCTAAACGCGTTAGGTTACAATGCATTAAACACTTGGAAAAACGTTACAAAATGAAAACTCATCACATGAGTAGTTTCAATTTATTTTTTGTATACTAGTGCTAAGTATTGTGATAAATATTTTACAGAAAACGATAGAATGAATAGTTTAAATGTGAATACAGCAGACAAACAAAATTTTATTCTCTTTTACTATTTCTTAATAAGAGTAGTTTTTTTATTGGTTATAACAAAAATTACCTAAACAGTGTTTTTAATCACCAAAAACCGAACATGTCAACACTAGTTAACGTTATAACGAATCCAAGGATTGAAATAGGTTACAAAGCAATTTCATATAAATTACTTCGATATCTTAAGAATTTCTTCATCAAATCATACAAGTAATAAAACGAAGAAATGTATGGGAAAATCTACTGACTTTTTATGAACATATAAAAATTTATTTTTTTCCTCAGTTGCACAACTATAAAAATTGCCAAGAGTATTCCACAAGAACTATTCAAGCAAACTTTTTCAATTTTCAATATTTACCAAAAAATATTTTCGAATTGTGAAGAAAATTCTTAACAATATGTAATGTCCGTATGGGAAATTATAAAGAATTTTTTTAAAATATTAGTCAATTTCCATCTTATTTAGTGAACTTTTCAAATAATCGTAAAGCTTGGAAAAAACACTAAGTAATTTCACTAATGTGAAAAACACAGAAAAATCCAAAAATATCATAAAAATATTTTAAAAAACCTCTTAAAGATTCCAGGCAACTGAGTTTTCACAATATCTAGCTCATTCCTTTCCAAATAACAAGGTGCAGGGGCGGCGCGAGCGAGGGGGGATAGGGGGGTACCCCCTCCTGCTTTTGAAAATTACGCTGGAGCTTTCTCCGATTTTACGATTTCGTAGAAAATTTTCTCCGATTTCTCGATTTTCGGAGAATCTCCTCCCCCCTGCTTTCTTTTCTTCGCGCCGTCCCTGACAAGGTGATTCTCATTTCCGCTTCTTCATCTCTCTCTCATATTTATTTTACTCTCTATTCACAGACACTCACTAAGCTCTATCTTGCGTACAATCAAATTGGAGATGTTGAAGCACAGCATCTCGCTAATGCCTTACGAGATAACAAGGTGATTCTCATATCCTCTTTATCCCTCTCTTATATTTATCTTTCCCTCTATTCACAGACACTCACTGAGCTGAATCTTGGGAGCAATCAAATTGGAGATGTTGGAGTACAACATCTCGCTAATGCCCTACGAGATAATGAGGTGATTTACACTTCTTCTGCATCTTTCTCTCATATTTATTTTACTCTCTATTCACAGACACTCACTTCAATGAATCTTAGTAGAAATCAAATCAGACAAGTTGGAGCACAACATCTCGCTGACGCCTTACGAGATAACAAGGTGATTCT
>JAJEKB010021144.1:468518-495130 GCA_022393335.1 Macrotrachela quadricornifera | reverse complement strand
AGATAACAAGGTGATTCTCATATCCTCTTCTTCATCTCTCTCTCATAGTTATCTTTTTCTCTATTCACAGACACTCACTCAGCTCTATCTTGGGGACAATCGAATTGGAAATGGTGGAGCAAAACATCTCGCTAATGCCTTACGAGATAACAAAGTGATTCTCACTTCCTTTTCATCTCTCTCTCATGTTTATCTTTTTGTCTATTCATAGACACTCATCGTGCTGTGTCTTTGGCAGAATCAAGTTGGAGATGTTGAAGCACAATATCTCGCTGATGCCTTACGAGATAACGAGGTGATTCTCATTTCCTCTTCTTTATTTGCTTCTTATATTTATCTTTCTCTCTATTCACAGACACTTGAGAAAGTCTATCTCTTTCATAAGAACAATATTTCCTCATCACTTCAAAAACAACTGCAGCGAAACGACAATCGATTAATATACTAATTGCTTTTGTTGTTTTTTTAGATTTTCTCCGTAATAAATAATTGCCTTCGAACTCTTTTTGTTCTGTTTCTATTCTATTGGTGCCCGCATCGACCAGAGACATCTCTGGATTAGGATAGTGCGATGGCCTTACACTATAGACAAGTCTTCACATCCTCATGAGAGAGATAGGAAGACTAAATGGTCTATGGTGTTATCCTAATCGGTCAGTGTCTCTGAGTCTGATGCATTGCCCCCATCGGGCAGGGCTCTGAAAATAAGTATTCTTCTTCTTCTCCTTCTCAACTATTTAAGACATTAAGATAATCTTATCTTTCATGAGGGTGATGATGATTTGAAAGAGAAAAGAATATTAGATTAAATCTAAAATGTAGAAGAAGAAAAAGAAATAATTACGTTGTATTGAATTGTGGTCATCAATTCATTACAATGAAATTATTATTGAGAGAGAAGATAAACTTAATTCAGAAAAATCGATGAATTGAATGACTTTATTATAATATATTACTCCTATTTATAGGCTATTTTTGTAATTTTCAACATTAAAAAATCATTTAAAAGGAAAATATTGTCTAATTAGAAAAACAAAGAAAATTCATAGACAATATGGTAATCATTTTTTAATTAGTCGATAAAACAAATATATAATAATTTGTTTTATATTGAATGAAGAAAAAAATAGGTCGGTCTCCGTTTTGTTTTCTTTTTTCATTCTTCTCTTTTGTATGCGCATTTGCTCTCGAGGGTGGACAAAACTTTGACGATAGACTTAATTTCATATATGAATTAGAATTTAATCATAATTCTAATTTTCTAACAGAACTCTTGTATATTTTATAGATTAATCAATATATACCAGTAAAAGTTCTGTATAAAAATTCTATTTCACAAGCAAATTTATACTTTAGAGAATAAATATAAATGTTAAAGAATAAAAGACGATATCTTTTTATAATAAATGAATAGATAAATTTCTAGTAGAACAGTAGAATGTGTTAATAATCAATATTCATTTCGATATGTGATCTTATTAAAAATAAAACGAAGGAAATATAAAACAAAATTTTTATGTTTATTTTATTTCTACCTAAAATAAAATACCATCTTGACTTAAGATGGGCTTTCTAGATATGTTTCATGTTTATTTTCATCATTGTAATGAGATAAAATATCTCCAACAAGGTGTTCTATTTTGATTGAAAATAAAAACAGTGACGACGGAGCCTATGAGATCCATGAGGCTTGAGCCTCACGTAAATTTTAGTTGTAGAGGCTCTGTCTCACTTGATTTCTGAATAAATATCAGTGATCGTGGAGCCATTGAGGCCTATGAGGACCGAGTTTCACTTGTTTTTGGCTAATAGAAGTCCAATGTCGCTTACGTTAGTTTTGGACTTGATATGCTACAAGAGTGTATAATTTCTAAGCTGAAGATGACCTCATTAATAATCGAAAATTGTCATATTTTCTTTTCTAGAAGATTATATTTTTTATACGATGCGATGCAATGCAGGAAACCTACTAGTTTCTTCGCGACAATTTGAATTAAAACGATTGTTCCCAACAGAACAAGTTCTATAGAAATGCCAAAATTTGACCTTTTCGCATCGAACTTGGTTGAAAGCAACAAGATTTTTCTTACATTTTAGACTAGAGAAAAATAAGCACAAATGTCGATACAACAATATTTGACCTCGAATCTTAGAAACCTCGAGACACTTCTTTACTTGAGATAATTTGCTATCCAAGAAGGAACAAAGAAAACTGAATATTGAAGATCTTGGTCATATCTCTTTTGATCTGTTCCTTTTGTGGGTTTAGTAGGGTTGAAAAATATATTTGCTTGATGCTTCACTAAAAGTTTGACCATTGAATTTCGGTAACAGAGAGGGAGAAATTCTATGAGCCTCACTTACATTCAAGACGCTCCGCCGCCCCTGAATAAAAATAATATAGATATTATGGAAAATGAAACATATGCGGTTGGTTTGACAATACTTTATAATAATCGTAATTAGTTGATAGCTTGATTTAGTTATTAAAAATTGAATTATAGTGAAAATGTGACTGATCAGATATCGATTGATGTAGAAACATGACAAACCGTTTTAGATGTTAATCAGGGATATTAATATGTCTTGATTTTGCAAAATAAAAATAACGAAAATTTTTATTCTCGAAAAATAAATATAAATAAATAATGAATCCTTATTATTCAACAAATAAAGATAAATATTTTGTTTATTTTCAAAAACAAAGATAAAATTAATAATCAACAAGTGTTTTTCTCTTCACGATAGGTTAAGAACTAACAAGAAAATGCGTTAATAAGTATTCCTTTGTATTAAGAATTCACCCGAGCGTGTCATTTTGTATTAAAACAGTAGGTTGGTTTGTAAAAAAATTATGAGAAAAATGTTTCTGTATACTCGATTTTTTATTTATGATATCACAGAATCTTTTGTGAGCTAGATAAAAAAATTTTATGATTCAATTATTTGTTTTTTTTTCACTTATAAAAACTGTGCATATTTATTTTGTAAATATAAAAATTTTCGTTGTATTCATTTTCCAAAAATCAAGATATTATCTATTTAACGTTTTTAATAATAAAGATTATAACATAGTAGCACGACATCGGCTATCAAACAATGTAAAATCTATTCGAGATTGAAAAGTGAGAGAAGTACTATTTATGACAAATCATATGTTGTTGTATTTAGAACTTTTGAATTCCAATTCAATTAAGTTCGAGCATATATCTTAGTTACCTTTGTCCATATCTCGTGACCAATAGAATACATAATGTATATATTTATCGAAAACTTTATCGATGGCCACCCTCAAGATTGAAGTCATACCTTCGGTTATCATCTTTTCGAAAATATATTGATAAGCATTTGAAGGAATTTTAATACGATCTTCTGAACTCGTTCATACTTTAATAAGATATAAACATAATAGTTACTACATTTATTATTAAAATAAATTTTATCGATTGTAATATTCAGTGACTAACAAATTGACTTTATATAAAGCTTTGTGATGATGTCAGATTTTTTACTGTTATGAAAGTCAACAACATTATAGACTTTCCACAATTGTTTACATTCTTTAACAATTACATCAATAAGCATTATTATTGGATAGTTTATTGTATCAAAATGTTATAATATGATTAGCGATTCAAATTGTAATAAATTAGTTTTCTTTTTCTATTAGTATGATATCGATATTTTGACTAATACGAATGTAACAAAAATATCAAGTATGTCATGTAGGATAAATATTTGTCTTTAGACAAACCTTTTTAGATTTGTTGCATTTGCAAACAATGTAGAAGAAAAAAACATGAAAAGCTGAATTTTCTATTATAATTAATGGAACTAAAATTTTCGATAGGTTGTTTCGTTAATGTAAAAAAATTCATACTTTTTAAGATGTCTATCTAATACCGGACCTTCTGCACAAAGAATCTCAAAATATATGAATATTGGATGAAATGAAGCATATTTTGAATTTTATATGGATCTCTTCTGCTAACTTTATGTTGCCGAAAGTTTGAAAACCGATCGAATATCGAATTTACATCATTAATAAGAATTAAACAATATTTAATGCAAGAACATTTGTTAGAAATCATTGAATGGTAAAAAAATATAGATAAACTATAACAACTATGACCATTACTGAAAATTTTTTTGTACTATCTTCTTTGTTGTCTACAATATCAATTATATATATTAATTTTTATATATTAATAAAGCTTTTTATGTTAATGTTTTCGTGGTGATAGTTTTCCATCGATAATCATTTAGATTTTTCATGAATTTTTAATTAATAAAAATTTAGTTTGCTGAATTATTGTTCTCCATAATCTATTAAAAATTGTTTCAAATTGTACAGGTTCAATTGATTATCATTAGATTATTTGTCTAGCATTTTGCTATGAAAAATGTTATTTGTCATTAAGATTTTCAAACCTCTTCTCTTCCCTTTTAACTACCAACAATGAATGAAGAGAATGAAAGAATAAGAAAATATATTCATCCTCTTATTCAACTAAAAATATCAAGGTCTTAGTAATGAAAAACAACATTGGCTTAAAAAACATATCATAATAAAGAATCGGTAAACAAACAGGTGAAAAAGAAAGATAAATAGAACAAAAATGAGAAGTAGAATAATATATGACTAATTTACCAATACTATATACAGAAACATTATATCATCAATTATCAATTTGAAACTAATCGATTATATTAAAATGTTCCTAATATATTACTATTTGATAAATTTCATTTCATTGTATGTAATGCAAAATATAAATCTAATTTCTAATGACTATGACGAAGAAATTTTCGAAAATGAGAACTATGATGATATTTTTTTTTGAATTTTGATTAGTTTTGAATGTTTATGTTTGTTTTCTATGTTTTCTAAATAAATGATGTGATGATTTCTTTTTTGGATATTCTTTTGATTGTGTGTAATGAATTTCATTTCCTGTTAATGTTAACCAAAATTTATGAGGACATGTTCTAACCATATTAACGACTTTTTTTGTTAATGTTTGAATAGGAGATCGACGAAGTCCGAATAATATTATAATGTCTTAGAATATATAACCTGTTTAATGTATCTATTTACATCAAGACCGATTATATATATATATGTGGTTTATTTTCATACATTCTGTAACCTACATAAAAAGAAATGCGACAAATATGTTGAATATACCACGTTATTTTTTCTTTAATCATGTATGATGCACACATATTGTACACATCATGAATGACGTAAAAATACTTTGCATGGCCTACATACACCTTCGCGTGTTCGTATTTTAGATGATTGCTGTATTTACGTGGATAAAATAGATTTCTCAGATTAATAAAAAATAAATGATAGCTGAAGGCTTTTCTTGGTAGTAGTAGATATCTAATACGTGTATATTATAGATGATAGTCACATTTATAAGTTTCATATCTTATATAATGGTATAAACAGAGAAGAACGGTAAGGTAGTGTTGAAATAGAAATAGAAAGTTTAATGATATCGAAATGAGATTTTTTATGGATGATTGTGTAAAAAACACATCTCATCTGTATTTTGAGCAAATACAGTATTATTTGATGATGTAGTTTTATTGAATTTCAATTTATGTTAATTAAAGGTCATTAAGAGTTTACTTTTACTTGATGTATGAACTTACACATTCATGTTGATTATTATAGTATAGATCTGAGGTAGTTCAAGTTCAAAGAATTGTGACTATCAAACAGTATTTTTTGAAAATAAACTGTGACGAATGAACAGCTTTTGTCAACAAGGAACTGTGAAATAGTTGTGTAAAATTGATATTTTGTGTTCACAATGCTTATGTTTCTTCTAATAACGTTTCTCTCAAAATGAGTGAAAGTGAACCTAGTTAAATATCAGTTTTACATAACTTTTTCGTACAATTCTTTAAACTTGAACTAGTGTAGAATTGTTATAGCCTTAATTGTATGTATCAAACATTACTTCGGAATTTGTTTCGATGTGTTATATTTCGCAGACATCTTTTCTGTTTTACGTTTCGAGCTATCCGGAGTTTAAATAACTCACCTATTTCGTTGTAGAAATTTTTTTGATCCTACTAAAAATTACGAGGAGAAAAGTGTTCTTTATAAAAATATCTGTTGTTATTTTTGAAGGAATATGTATACACTATGAGAATATATTTTGTTTGCAAATAAAACTTTTGTCTAACACGAGAACCTTTTCAATTGATAACTTCCATTGTGGTTCATATTTCACTCATAAGTAGGGCTTACAGCATATATAAAGATCCTAAAAGATTTTATGCCAATGCAAGAGGAATAGCACGAATAAAATTGCAATAAGGAATTTTCAAATGAAAATTTACTCAAAAATAAATCTTATAATTCTTATGATGTCATGAAATTATCAGCTTGAATAGATTTTTTCTTGTCTAAGATATTGGATACGTAGTAAAACTCCCTATTTTTGAAGACTTTATGAGAAAGTAATGTTGTTTTGCACCCATCTATTTGAGACAAGAAATATTCGTATTAGCGCTGAAAAATTCAAATAGTTATAAGAACCACAAGATCTATTTATTGTTCAATGAAATTTTAGACAATAGTTCTTTATTGCAATTCTTTTCGTACTACCTTACTCTATGTTTTATATTCAATAAAATGATCAGAACTCGAGAAGAGAAGCCTAATGATACTAAATCTTCTTTTTTTATATACTTCGATTGTATAGTCGAGTAAATCCATGTAAGTGAATTTAGCAGTCAATTTGAGTAATTCATATTACAATTCATCTACATTCATGTTCCCAAGCTCTTATTCTTATTCCAAGTGCAAGTCAATGAGTTCTATTGATCGATATGTTAAGATTTTTTTTATCTAAAATTATATCTTTGAAAATTTCGAAATAGCTTTCACAATTATCAATACTAAATTGCAATTGACTCGTTAACGTAAACAACTATAATGATACATTAGATTTTGCATTATTAAACAAATCGATTTTTACCATTTTTACTGCCATCATCATAACAGATGAAGACACCATGGAAAGACTGTTTTGTATAATTTCTAGCAGAATTTATGCGAGTGAAATCACTCGAACTCATAAAGTAGCAAATATCAAATGGATAAAAATTTTTAGAATTTCTATAAATTATAACAATTCATAGAAATTTGAAGATACTTCGAAACTATACAGAAAACTAAATTTCTGGTTAAAAATTCAGAAATCACAGATTTACTAAAAATCTAATCATTTTGCAATTAACCGTATAGGTTATTATTTTACCACTATAATCATTTGTTTTTATTCAATGATCTTAAAAGTGTCAAGCAAGTCGATAACTCACATTTTTATAGTGAAACTTTATGTCAATAGAAAGTTAAATCACTATTTATTTTTCTTCTCTACAATGTATCGAATATAAAAATGATCTGTTATCTGTTCAAAACCAAAATATTACATGTAATTCATCATGTTAAATTAACATTTTAAAGATACAAGAAGAAATCTATGCAGTCTTTCATCGAAATGTTGATTCAATCAGTGGTATTGCTCCAAGATTATTCAACACAATATTCTAATTAACTGACAAATCGAAATTTCGGATTCTTATATCACTTGTGCAAGAAATCTTATATTATTCTTCCTAAAAATCGTTTACAAGAGTCTTGATATAACAACAAAGAGAAAAACTTCATGACCGATCTTTTTTCTATGAAAATTCTTGTATAAATAGTCACACATGTATTAGACTTCACCACCAAGATAGTTATAGATGATCGATTTCTATTTTGAACAAAAGTAAAAGTCTTTGTGCGGAATACTGGGTGACTATAGGATGACTTTACAAAGATTTCGGATCCTCTTTCAACATAGAATTGATTAAAATCTATGTAAAAGATATCGATTTCCATTGACAATGAATGAATAAACCAATCAAATTTTATCAATCTACAGCAATAATAATTAATACTTTTCGTGAATTTTTAATCAATGAAAACTTGATTTGTTGGATTATTTTTTCTTCATAACCTTTGTTTTTATGTGAAAAGTAGTTTTTGATATTATTCGTTTCAATACTTTTTTCTATTATTTGACGATAATTTTGATGAATGATCAAATAGTTTATTTTATTAACAATAAAAAACAAAGTATTTATATAAAGAAGAAACAAAAAGAGAAAAAGTCACAAAACTTTTTCTCTTTTCTTTCAACTAACAACAATAAATAAAGAAAATGAAAGAATAAGAAAATATATTCACCTTCTTATTCAATTACAAATATAAAATAATCTTAATAATCATAACTAATTAGATTAAAAAACATATTCACAATAAAGAGTATATAAACGAATAGGTAAAATAGAAAGAAGTAAGAGAAATAAAAGTATATAAATAATATATCAGTATTTTATCGTCAATTATCAATTTGAAATTAACTGATTATATTAAAATGTTCATGATATATTACTATTTGATAAATTTCATTTCATTGTATATAATAGAAAATCTAAATTTAATTTCTAATGACTATGACGAAGAGATTTTCGAAGGTAAGAAATATGATGGGATCTTTTTTCTTCATCATTATCATCTTTTTTGAATATTTTATGAATTTTTTTGTTAATTTTGCTTGATTTGGAATTTTTATGTTTATCGTCATATGAATTTGTCCTTTTACTATGTCTTCTATGTATTCCAAATAAATGATGTGATGATTTCTTTCTTGAATATTCTTTTGATTGCATGTTATGAACTTCGTTTCCTGTTAATGTTGTCCAAACTTTACGAATACATTTTTTAACTACATTAACAATTGTTTTTGTTACTGTTTGAACAGGAGATTGATGAATTCCAGATCGTGTCATAATGTATTATAATATATAATCTGTTTACTATGGTTTTTCATATGAAGACCGATTATATATATATATGGTTGGTTTTCATGTCTTGTGTCATGTATGTAAAAGAAAATGCGACAAATATGACGATCGAGAAAACGTCATTTTTTGTTTATCTATTTATAGTATACATATGGTGTAGAAAGCATGAATGATGTAATGTGAATATGTGTTGTGAGTGGTTTATACACACCTTCGCATGGATCATATAGTTGAAATCTATCATGTGTAATTGGATAAAAACGATTTTGTGAGTCAAATGATTGTATTTTGAATAGAAATTATTTTACACATCATTTTCAATTAGATGAAAGTAAAGATACTTTATTTTTATATTAAAAGATAAATGATGGTTAAAGGTTTTTTTTGGTGTTACTAAATATTTAATATGTGTATGTTATAGATGATGTTCATATTTATGAATTTCATCGCTGATATAATGGTAGGAACAGATAAAAATGTTCGATGACTGTTAGTATCTGTAGTGAGAGAGAAGGAGGGATTTACTTGCATGTCTAGTATAACTAGTGGCGGCGCGAGGGGTGGGCTCACCCCACCCGGGAAATTTTCTAACACATTTAGATAAACTCATTATTTTCAAAAGAGACGTTTGTACTTTACAAAATGTTTTAACTAGTTTAAGGGACAACAGAGATTTCGATTATGTTTAATTCCTATTGGTTCTACCTTGCAAACGATTGAGTAAATTTCTTTTCTTTGCATACCGCTTAGAAAACTACTTTATATAATATGAAATATGTTATAGTATGATTCACTTATGTTCAATATTTCGTTCTTTTCTTTCTATTCTACTAGTTAGACATGCACCAGTCCTAGTCCTGACTGGTGGACTGGGTGTGTACTTATTAATAATATATTATTGTATTAATGTATATTCTTTTGTAATGGTGTGCCAAATATAGTTGTCGAATAATAACCTCAATATTAGTCACAGAAAAACTGGGCGTTCTGCTATCATGAATGTTCTTTACTAAATTTTCAATCGTAATAATAAAAGTAACATCGCAGTCATGTAGTAGTTTTCTTAGTTATGTTCATATTTTTGTGTTCATTGACAAAGATACGCTCGGACAGTTATAGTTAGTTTTGTCTATCTTTATTCCTATTTACTAAACTAAGTTCCCTCGACTGAAGGGAGGGTGATACAAAAAAAATGGAAATGCGTTTGTCCGTCTGTTTATCGCAGGTCAAAAGAACACAAGCTCAAAAGTTAATATGATCAGATTTTTTCCCTCGACTGAAGGGAGGGTCATATTGAAAAAACTAAAATGCGTTTGTCTGTCGCATTGGCGGATCCAGGATTTTTGGGTACGCTGGATCTCAGTTTCAGAGCATGGGACTTAGATGAAACTTATGGAGAATAATATTGGACCCATATGATGGGTTTTTATAAAAAAATTTTTGCGATTGAAGTTTGCGAAAAAAAAATTTTCTTTTTGACCGCCGGGGGCGGGGAATTTTTGTTTTTAGTTATATTCCGTTTTTTAGAATTTCATCGGAGAATTTCAAATTTCATCTAAAAATATGCATTCGTTGAGGAGCTATAGCATTTTGAATTTTTTGAGACGTGTTGTAAAGAACAGAACAAAAATTCAAAATGCTATAGCTCCTCAACGAATGCATATTTTTAGATGAAATATGAAATTCTTCGATGAAATTCGATGTAGATTACGATGAAATTCTAAAAAACGGAATATAACTAAAAACAAAAAATTCCCCGCCCCCGGCGGTCCAAAAAAAAATTTTTATTTTCGCAAACTTCAATCGCAAAAATTTTTTTATAAAAACTCATCATATGGGTCCAATATTATTCTCCATAAGTTTCATCTAAGTCCCATACTCTGAAACTGTAATCCAGCGTACCCAAAAATCCTGGATCCGCCACTGGTCTGTCGCAGGTCAAAGGTCAAAAAAACATCGTCTGAATCAGTCGTCAAACTTTCAACAAAGGTTTTCGGAATCGAGGAATCCATTGGCAGTATTAGTTTTTTGAAAATTTTTGAGATGATTTTTATACCAAATATACCTTTTTTTGAGAAAAATTTTTTTTCACAAAAAATATTTTTTTACGAAAAATGTTTTTGGACCCAAAAATTTACTTTTTCACTCAAAAAATTAATTTTTTTACTAAAAATGTTTTTTTCACTCAAAAAATTATTTTTTTACGAAAAATATTTTTTTGACCTCGGAGTTCCGACCAATCAGATTCCTTGGCACTGGGAAATCAGTCAATTAGGGTTGATAGTGGTTTTTGTAAGCAAAACTCCTGTATCTGTGTGTGTAGTTCGATCGTAAAATTAAATGGTGCGGTACAAGTGTTAGCAATTGATTACTTTAGAAATATTGAAGAGATGAGAGGATAATATATATGATCTAGAGCTTCACAAATTTTTCTCATATTTTTACGGACAGCATCTAAAATTAATACTAGCAGTTCCACGTCAGATTTTAGTAGGATATAGATACATTTAGTCAAACGAAAGGAAAGATGGAATATAACACTGTTTAATTTCAATATATATCAGTTGTGGAAAAACAACATTTGAATTCCGTAGCAGCGTAACATAGATGCCGACACAACGTTTTCTGCTCTCAGTATTTCGTATCGTAGCGCTACTTTCTGAATTTTAAAGTGAGAAGCTTGTTATTGGAAACCGCTTAAGTTTGTTGGAGAAAGCCAAAGATAAATGGCGTAGATTCTAAAATGAAGATCTACCAGGAGCCGTGGAAGCAGAACTACATATTGGATCGGCTAGCCGTGAGTGGCGCCCCGAAGGGGCGCCAACGAACGACTAGTCGCTCATCTGTATGATTAAGGATGAATAAACATCTGAAGAGAAAAAATGACTTTATATGCGTATACATGTATAAAACACCATCGACTTCAACATAATCTGAAGTATAATAAGTTCATGCTGAAAGTGTTATTCGTAGAAAGGAAATTTATGAAAAGTTGTTAAGGTTAATAGATATATATCTTGTTATGAATAATTGACAAGTAACCCTCATTACTTTAACTCACTTAAGCCCCCCCCCCCCCCTTAGAAACGATTTGCCACTTAGAAAGGTCCGTTTGAGCTGAAATTTTCAGGGATGAGTGATCTTGATGAGATACGCTTCTGGTAAAAATTTCAGCTCTCTAGACCGTACCAGACCGGATTTGTAGCTGATTCATAGGTCATTTTTGACCTCCAGGAGAGCCTTAATAACTCCGCTCCGAGACGAGGTATAGAGCTCGGGTTGGTTTTAGATTGGAGCCCATGTCGGTACGCATCTTTTTATCTACCAGAATTTTTAAATTGTGTGTTATTGATTTTTTATGAATATTTTAGTAGACACGTGTTGAGATCAGCATGAAAAACGGTGGTCCAACGACAGTAAATTCCACTTTTCTCGGCCCAGGATTCGAATTTAAAAAAACTGGTAGATAAAAAGTTTCCTCTTGTTGAGACCTTCAAAACAAAAAAAAATATTGATTTTTGGCTGAGCCGAATCAAAGTTATTAACACTTTTCTGATTGGAAACTGTGTTCTGAGAAAAACGCAAAACAAGTTTTAGAAATGAACTTTTTTCATTTAAATCCAAAAAATCATATCATAACGGCATATGTTCACTATACTTCATCGAACTTTTTTAAAGCCCGTAACAGATGGAGTAAGTTAACGCTATCAATCACTTTCGGGTGACTCACAATTTGCCTCAGAACCGAACATGTCCACAAGAAACGTTCAATAAAGTTAATCAACTCATCTTCAATGTTCGACAACAAAAAAGAAAAAAAAGAAAAAGAAGTATATGAGCTACCATCATTAATCAAACAAATTATCCGAAGTTTATCTCCATCCAGGGGCGTAAGTTAGTACTCAGAGCAGGGGGGGTGTAGAGACGCAATATGAATAAAGTGTATATTTCAGCAGGAATATATCCAGCCTGTAAATCTAGAGAATGAAAATTTTGCCCTAGGTACTGTTGTAAAAATACTTCTTCCGACGCCCCTTTTCTATTTTGCTTTGTATTTTGAAGACGCTCAGGCAGTCAGGAGCTCATTTTAACGCGTAAAACGTGCTTTTTTACCAATTTTGTCTGACTGAGCAACCGCGCAGCGAAAAACCTCTGTGCGCTTGCACAAATCAATCCCTTCGTAAATGAAGAAGAGTGTTGAGTTCATGCCGCCGAAGGCGGCTACTTTTTGGAGTTTTATTATAATGGTTTACACCGAAAATTTCTAAGTCAGTATGGATCAAGTGGAAACTCACTGGTGACAACTGCAAAAAATTAGTTTTTACATTTTATTTCGCCGCCGAAGGCGGCAATTTTTTGAAAATTAATCAAAAGTTTCGAGCTAGATAGTTTCAAATTCAATATGAATAAAGTGGGTTTTCGTATTCTATAGTAGCAATGGAGGAAAACCGTTCGATGCTTTTAGTTTCGCCGCCGAAGGCGGCCACGCCCCAAGTTTTTGCGCTGAAATTTGAACATAAACTTGAAAGAAATCATAGTTTATATATTGTCCAATGTAAAGTAACGAAGAAACGAGAATTATCAAATTAAAAAATAATTGAAAAATCTGATACGCGAAGCGAAAATTTTTTTAAAATACGAGAAATTTGTGCGTAAAAAACCTATTTTTACTAAGAAATTTCTCTTCAACAGTTGATAAATCAGTCTCCATGCCCGGTTACTACTTACACTCCTGAAAGTGCTCTAGATTTAATAGTGGGGGATTTTTTGTTAACGAACTTCGAAGGCTTAGGGGTGTAGCCTAACTGATTTTCAAAAGCAGGGGGGTGTAACCTAACTGATTTTCAAAAGCAGGGAGGGTGTAACCTAACTGATTTTCAAAAGCAGGGGGGGTGTCGCACCCCCCTCCCCCCCCCCCCCTCTATTTACGCTACTGTCTCCATCAGACATCGATGACAAAAATTATTTACAAAAGCCAGGCGTTATCTTCACTCTGAAAACATTTGTTGAACTTTTTCGTACCTAATTTATGCTTTTTCACTTCTTTTCACTTCGTTGTCCATTTCTTATAGTTATCTGAAGAACGTGCCACTTCTATAAAAAGAACAGCAGTACAACTGATCAACAATAGATTAACGGAATACCTTGGAACAGATTGAAAAACTTCATTTTCAAAAAACTTTAGGCTTTTATGGTTAGATACCTTTGCAATATACTTTAACTATATATGTTCAGTACTAACGATAAAATTGAAATATATAATCCTTATCTTGAGTGTTGGTACACTGTAAAAAATAACAGTTTAGTACAAAAGCCTTGTCTTTTCTTTAACATTACATAAACCTTGCAAGGATTTATAGACGTCACATATACGGAAAAACCGTTGATGTGATCGTGGGTTTTTGAAGCGGACCATTCTTGAGACTTTAAAGGGTTTTTGTTCATCATATCTTTAGACTAACGTTCGTTCAGCTACGATACAGGGTAGAATAATCCACGCTTCCGAGGAAATCGAATTTGCAAATACGATCCAGAGAATAATGCTGTACGGCTCCGAAAGTAGGGTTATTCCAAATACTATTGAGGGAACAGTAATCTACGGTTTCATCAAAAGGGTTTTTGTAAATACTGTCTAGGGAATTGTAATCCACGACTACAACAGAAGGATTTTCCAAATACTTTTGAGGGAATAGTAATCCACGATTTCATCAAAAGGGTTTTGTATTCTTCGGTTAAGGAAGGATCAATATACCGATGACCATGAAAGGTTCTATGTTCTTCGGTTGAGAGTACATTAAACTACTGATGGTCACGAAGGGTTCTGTACTATTCCGCTAAGAATAGATCAATATACGGATGGTCCAGAAAGGCTTCGCATTCTTCGATTAAGGGTGGATTAATCTACGGATGATAAAAAGGGTTTTGTATTATACGATTACGGGTATGTCAATCTATGGATGATAATGAAGGGTTCTGTGTTCTTCGATTAAGGGTATATTGATCCGCGGATGGTCATGAAGGGTTTCGTGTACATCGGCTAGATGTAGATCAATCTACGGATGATCACAAAAAGTTTTGTGTCCTTCGGTTAGAAGTGCATCAGTTTAAGAATGATCAGTAAGAGTTTCGTATTCTTTGGTTAGTGGTAGATTGATCTACGCATGATCACAAAGGATTTCATGTTGGAGACCCAAAGATAGTGTTGCGTATGTTTCGACACATGGAGTCTATGGTATGAAAGTGAGTTAATCGCATTCACTTTTTCGTAATAGTTCGGGATATCGTAGGATTTCTCTCAAGGATTGAGTGTATTATGTATCAACAGTGGCTTCTGGAAGGTTTTTGCTGTCACAATCGTTTGCGATGAGGTAGTTCATTTAGATGATATGGATAATAATAATGAAAAATCCTTCTTTTACAAACATATTGAAGATAATATTTCTCGAGTTTTTATTTATGCCAATTAGGAAATCTCTTCTCATGCTCTTTGACCGTTCCTTTTAGGCACCAAAATCTTTGTACTTTTATTTTGTCTGTGAAAAGTGTTCATTTCTTCTTTATAACAAAATTAAGATAGATGTCTTGCAACACTTCTCAAATGAGTGCTACAGAATGATATCCTTCACGTCACATTCACACACGAATCAATTCTTCGTGAAGTCTTAGTTTAGCTCCAGTTAATGCAATTCTTGATGTTAGAACTTTCGTGCCTCCTCGACAAGTAGAATTGTCTCGATTAGCTGCATTATCTTTTGAACAGTGTAGAGCACAAAACAAGATTTCATTGTGTTCTGAAGCGATTAAAGCTCTCAGGCACTGAAAGACTTTCATAAGCCGTAGGAAGTCTCAATCATTTAGTATCCTAGAATAAGAGTAAGGCTGTAAATATTAGGAAACTCACGAGACTTCGAAACATTTTAGACAACTGTAAGAATTTCTACGAAGCAAAGTAATCTTCGTTAAGATCAAGGATTATCGATCTAACATTTTATTGTAGTGAAGAAAAGGAGTTTTTCGTCTAGTTAGGTTTTAGGTAACATGGTTTAGTTTTAATCAATTCACTTCGATGACACTACGCTAACTAATGTAATATCCAACGTATATCAAACAATGCTATTGTAGTGTAATGTTGGTGTACTTACTAAATCGTTCTTTCCTAAAAGCTAAGTGCTTTTTTCACCATAGTTGAGCAGCAAGTGTCAAAAGCTAGCATCAGCGTGTTATCCGAAAATTTATCTCGCGTAGTTTTAATCAAATAAAGTAACTTCCTCTTTTTCGTTTAGTTAAAAAGAAGATACTCCTTGATTCATTTTATGGAATGAATTAATGCATCCATAGATATATGAGAACATTCACAGTTCTTTATTTTCTCATTTATGTTGAGAGGAAAACGTGTCTGTCTTATTGTGAGATTATCTACACTGACCGCGCACAGTGTATTCTGCCTTATCACACAAATTCTTGTTCTTTTATTTAGTTGAGAAATTGCTTTTTTTCAATCTGAGTGTAGAAACACGCTTCAACTCTTCTGTTTAATCGATATGTCGAAATCAACTCTTTTCTCCTTTATTTCAATTCTGATAAATAGTTTCTTATTTATATCTTTAACTTGAACATAGATAACAGTATATATCATTGAGCTGCAATATAGGTATAGATTCTTCAATTTTCATTCGTTGAGATAGAGAAGGTAATTTTAATCTTTTTTGCCACTTGCAGCATAGAAATAGACTTCCATTTTCTCATTTATTCGCGTCGCAGAGAATTTTTCACTTTTAGTTTGTCACTTATCTACAAAGAAGTATAGATTTTTGCTAAATTGACACATAAATATAGGTATTTTAGTTTCTTTTTTAGTTGACATCTAGAAGCAGATTCTTTTGTCCTTCCGTAACTTAAGTACAATAATGTCGCTTGTTTTCAGCTTTGTAAAGATATGTCCGAAGAGAATTGAGTTTTTCCATGCATTAAATCCTACCTAAAGCTTGTCTCTTGTCGTTTGATAGAGTTATGAAGAAAATTCTCCTTTTTCTGTTTAGTTAAGTCATTTAAATATATTCTTTTTTCCCTTTATTTTGGATAGAGACGAGAGTTTTATAAACTTCCAAAAATCCATCGTTGTTTTTCTCTTCACTTCGAAAACAGTGTTTCATACTTTATTGAGTTCACATATAGAAATAGCCTCAGCTTTTTCGTGAGCTGGAGGATGTAAAAACCACCTTTATTTCCGCTATATAATTTTCATTTCATGAGGACATAGAAATCATTTTTTCCCTTTAGTTTAGTTCCGCCAATCAACTATTTTTGATCTTCGTAAGGTTTCGCTGTTAGGTTTTAATTCATTTTCAACTCGTGGCTTTACGTATTTTCTAAGACTTAACACGTCGTGTCCACATCGGAAAAGACTCATGAGTCATGACTATTGATGATCTATATTGAGAATCGGTAGTATTTCAATCCTAATCATAATGATCATTTGAAAGATGACTAATGGTATAAATTATTGTTGAGTATTAACGTTTTGAAGCGTTTATTGGGTATGGTAGCATATCGGCGAAAATTTTTTGAGCGAAAAGTTTTGAGCGAAAATACTTAAGCGAAAAAAAAAATCAGCGGAAAAGTTTTGAGCGAAATGATCATTTAGCGAAAATTTTTTTGGCGAAAGTTCTAGCGCGAATAGCGAAAGAGAAAATGGTGCAGGGTAAAATAGACAATAATATTTAATTAGTATCAAGAAAAGAAATCAAATGGAGAAACATCATGTGACATAGAGGTATAGACTTAAAAATGAAGATTTTGAATTAGTAAAGCACAAATCAGTTGAATAAAGAATAGAGCGAGCTAATTCTTCTTCATAAGTTTTGGGTATAGAAGTCGTTTCATGTTCTACCTTCTTCTTTACTATGTTTTTCATATCTCGAAGCTCAATACGTTCGGATGCAGGCAAATGTTGATGTTGCCCATTGGCGTTAATGAATTGATCGTGTGCATTGGCATGAACATTTGCTAGGTAGCTATTTGATCCAGAAACCCAGTATTTAACTTTTTTCGTCGATTTTGTTAATCGATAAACATATCCTGAATAAATAAGCACCAGTTTATCTCGATTCGAAGTGGTAAAAGAGATAATAGTAGAGTCAGTCATAGGAGATTGGTGAAATGGACTAAATGAATACCGTGTCTATCAGCAATGTAACAGCACTCATGGACGACAACATATCGAGAAAAATAATTTAATAGAATAGACAGTTCCGTTTTTAAGAGGAGAACGAACAGCAGCTAGCATGAAGATATATATCTACTTACAAATGTGATGATTCACCGTCACCATAAACAACAGAATTTACCAAAAAAATATTTCCATATTTTCGACACCCACTGATTTTTTTGTTAATACTATATTCTTAAATTTTCGCTGATTCTCCTTTCGCAGTTTTGTTTTTCGCTATTGATTTTTTTCGCTGAAATTTTTTTTCGCTAATATTATTTTCGCGTATTTTTTTTCGCTGAAAATACTTTTCGCTATTATTTTTTTCGCTGAAAATACTTTTCGCTATTATTTTTTTCGCTCAATGGTCACCATATCATTAAGTTTAGCTGGAAATCAAAACAATCTATTACTTTTGATTTCAAGTCAGCTTGAAATCCATTAAAATCATTATCTATGATTTAGTTTAGATGGAAATAAAAAAAATCTATTACCCTTGACTTCCAATCGGATTGAAATGTATTGAAATCATAATTTATGATTGAGCTGAAATTGAAATCGGAGAAATTAGTTGTCTTTGATTATAAATCTGATTGGAATCTATTCAAAGCATTATCCATGGTTAAGTTTATGTGGAAATCAAAAAACTGTGTTACCCTTGATTTCAAATCTCATTGAAATCTGATTGAAATCATTATCTATAATTAAGTTTAGGTGTAACTCAAAAAAATCTATTACCCTTAATTCCAAATCTGATTGAAATGGATTGAAATCATTATCTATGATTAAGTTTAGATGGAAATCAAAAATATGTGTCTAGAAAGCAAAAACATATACACCTGCATGCTCTCATTAAAACTTCAGCTGTTAGATTTCAACTTTGTAAACAATTTTAAAAACCTCCATTCGTATGCTCATTACCGGACAGGAAACGATAGGATATGATCCGTATCCGACCATTCATAAGAAATCAATGAAATTGCTATTAGGAACCGTACAGGAAACGATAGTATACGATCCATATCCGGTATACCGTAAAGACCACAGGGAAACGTCGTCGGGAACCGTTCCGGATACGATAGCCGGATCCAAATTTCACATCCGAAGTCAGTAATATCCAGGAACTAGACCGGATACGGAGACCGGAACCGGCGTTAAAATCCTGCTTCAGGAATACACCGGAATTTTATCAGATCCGGCCAGTTCCCGCCGTACAAAACTGACATGGGAATGAAAAGATTTTTATTCAATGCGAGATTTTTGACAATTTACGAATATCTTCTAATGTTTAATTAATATATTTTATTCAAAGCATAATAATAACATATATTATCACTAATATTTTGTTCGTGAAAAGAATATTAAGTTGACCGATACACCATTAAGAAATTCTAATCGAAAATATTAGACAGAATGAAAATTCGTTGTCTATTCAGTACTCAAACATACTGAACTAATTGAAATTGTATAAAGAAATAGACATGACTTTTTTATCTAGAAATGATAATTCTATTGATTCCTCGATTTTCAATTAGCCTAGTCAATTCGTTATCTTCCTGATAGAACAAGATGACGGCATCGAATATTTGGTCGTATTCTACACACTGGCCCAAATAAATCGAATTAACCACTAATTCGTCTGACAAAAATTATTTAAATGTGAACGAGCTAAGTACTTCGGTTAATTCAGTTTGATTTCGTTTTGTGTGTCCCAGGTGATCATATACGATAATCAGTAATACAAATATATTTGCATGAATACTTTGTATAAATTAGACATGAAGAATGATCGCAATATAGAGGATATATCTGATGAAATTTTATTACTCATATTTACAAAACTGAATATGGTTGATGTTTTTTATTCATTAATGAATGTTAATCGACGATTTAGTCGATTAGTATTTGATTATGTTTATATTCGTGATCTTAATATGACAAGAATTGTTAATATAAATTCGATTTATGATCAAACTTGTTTATTAGATGAAAAAATTTTTTCAAAAATTTTTAAAAAAGTCTTATCTCACATTCATAATAAAGTATATAAACTAACTGTTGATCAATATTCAATAAAGGAAGTATTTTCTTTCAATTATGATCAACTTTATTCATTATCACTTTGGAATTTTGAAGAAGAAATACTTTATCAATACTTATCGGGTATAGAATTTTATTTTTTTTATTAGGATAAAAACATTGTTTTTTATTTTTTTAATTAAAGATAATTTAATTCTTCGTGATATTTTATCTAAACAAATAACACATATTAATATTGATTTGAAAAACACAAGAGAATTTAACTCAGAAATTGTTCCAAATATATTTCAATTAATTTTATCTTTATGTAAAAAGTTAATCATTCTCAATTTTTGTGATATATTTCCAACACATAGATATTTTGTTCCTCTTTATTATCTATTACAGAATAGTTATATGCCATCTACTTTAACCAAATTAAAAATCAATGTTTCAATATTAACTGATTGTCTGTATCTGCTTGATGGACCTCTCGTTTGTTTATCAACATTAATTATTAATATTGAATCTATTTATCATCCAGAATTTTTAGAAAGTATTGATTCAACAGTAAGTTTTATTGTTTATAAAATTTAGAAAGATGAATTGAATTATATTTAGAAAAAACTTCTCAGATTAAAATATTTTTCATTAACTTCATTTAATAATACATATGAATATGATCGTCTAATTGTTCCATTACTTTGTCGAATGATAAATCTTGAAGAATTGAAATTATACTTATTAGTAGGAAGATATGATTCGATTTATGTTGATGGAAATCAATTATATCATCAATTTCTTATTTATATGACAAAATTAAATAAGTTTTCATTTTATATTAAAACACAAATCTCATTTGAAAATATTACATTTGAACTTCCAACAAATGAAGATATTCAACGTAGTTTTATTGAAAGAAAATATCCGAAAGTAGCTTCATATGTTTATACTGATTCATTTCCATGTGATGGTTTATGTCAGATTTATTCACTTCCATATGATTTTGAATACTTCGTTGATCTTGACAATCATTTTCAAAGTGGTAATTTTAATAAAGTTCGACAAGTGGAAATGTTTGATACAATTCCTTTTCAACATAAATTATTTAAACAAATCTCAAAAGAATTTCCTTTTCTTGAATTCTTAGATATAAATAATATTCATTCACAAGAAGATAATCAACATTCATCAACATTAATAATATTTCCTTATCTAACATATCTCAATCTAAAAAATGCACATGTTGACTATGCAAACTTATTTCTCCTCAAACAAAATATGTATTTACCTCGATTATTTAATCTCTCCATAAAATATGATTCACTCATAACAATAACAAACAATTTTACCAATGATCCAATCTACTTTAATTTTGATAAATTAAAAAGTCTTGATGTATTTCAATTATTTGTTCGTCCAAAATGTTTTCAGAAATATTTTCCTTTGTTATAAATTTTTTCAATAAAATAAATTGAAGAAAAAAGAAATATTTTCTATCTGTATTTATAGATATACAAAAACATTGACAATAACGCTTTAACCATTTGAGGACTGTGGGACATACGTTGTCCCACAGTTTTTTCAATAGAGAAAAAAGTCTTCAGTTTACATAAAACTAATAAATATGTAAGGTTATTAAGATCATAAATAATTGCATTTCTCATCTCGCACTTTTCTTTCTTTCCTTTTCTCATACAAATTCTTTTCGAATATATTTTGTTCTTGCTGCTAAGGCACACTGACGTGATAATTTTCTTCTCTTTTGATCATTTGTCTTCGAGAATATTCTTATGCCCTATTGTATATATATTCCCATTCTCGTTGACGAATTTAGATTGTTCTTGAATTTGCAAAACATATCATTTCTCTTTCGAACTTATACTCATTTATTTCTTTATACTACATGATTTCAGTGGCAAAGTCTCTCTGCTCCGACGGTGAACGAGGAAGTCATGGAAAACCTTCTTCTGACAAGAAGTCTCAAGTAGCATCATCAAAAACTGTCCTTAATTTTGACGATGAAATGCATTTGCCTGTGAACGGAACACGTAGAAGATGTGATTAGTGTAGGACCAAGGAAGCACGTTTTCGATTCATAACATCGAGTGCTTCACTTGCAAATTGCCATTTTACTTAATAGATGAAAAAATTGTTGTTTTGGTTATCATAACGTTTTTATATACCGTTTTTCAGTTAAAATAAAATAAAAATGTTGAAATATATTTTTTTCGATTAAAAAAGTTCGGTTCTCAAAGGGTTAAAGGGGTTTGTAGGATTAAAAAAATTTAAAAATGAGAATGTTTTTTATGTCAATAAAATTTGATTATAAATCTTCTAAACTGATTTTATAAAAAATGAAAAATATAAAATAGATCATAAGAGAAAAACATTCCTTATATGTCTTGTGTTGAGTTTGGATGTTCATCAAAATCATAAATGCATATTAAATTATGTTCACCTTCTGGTCGAACAGTAAATAAAGGATGCAAATGAAAAAAATATGCATTGATAACCATAGAAGATCTATTAGCAAATGTTAAATTTTCATATTGTAATTTTTTTATGTGCATCCATTCAATATAAATTTATTTATATGAGTTTGAATATAATTTTATTGGTTCTATTCAATAGTTTAAAATGATAATAAAGGGGAAAAAAAGATTTGATTTACTGTTAATTTTTGATTTCCATATCTCATCATAATCAGCAATCCTTTTGAATGATCGACAAACAAGTGAAATATTAGAAAGATCATGTACAGAAAGATATTGAATTATTTCTAAGCTGATTTCATGAGCAATGTTGTTAAAAGATGTTGTAAGAGCATCTCATGTTTCATTCTATGGCTAAGATATATTTGATAAAACAAATTCGTTTTTTGATGTATCAAGACTATTCCCCATGTTTATTTCTGTTTTCCTAAAGTAGTTAAATGAAATCTAAAGGAACTACACAATATATTTACTGGAAAAAATCATTTCAATTAAATAAAAGACACATGCAAATTATAATTCTTTTGTATATATATCTATATACAGTTACATATAACAAACTTCTATAAATAATGATAACATATTCTTTGTTTTCGGCTCATACACTAATCGACGATCTTGTCCTCGATCTTTCCAGATTCTTGAATTTCTTGATTTTCAGTCAAGATTCTTTTAAATCATAATATTCAGGCAAAGTTTCTTTTGAGAGAAAAGAAAAAAAGATTCTTAACGGAAGTTTAAGATGACAAGAAACTTGTTTGATTACTCTGAAGTAAAAGAATCAGGCAAGAATTACAACATATTAAAGAATTTTTTAAGTTTAGACAAGAATCTTTTTTCTTTCCTCTCAGAAGAATCTTGACTGAACTTTATGGCGAAAAGAATCTTGGCTGATTGATCGAGAAAACAAGAATCTGGAAAGAGCCTACAGGATATATATGGTTTCTTGAAGTTCAGGCAAGCTTCTTTTTTCCTTCTTTTAAAAGATTCTTATCTGATCTTCAAGATCAATAGCATGTGATCTCATTGTTTAAATACATATATAAATACAGTCGTATAACCTTTATATATTCATTTATAATGAAAGAAGTGATGTTTTCACTACACTTTGAATAAGTAACTTTTCAAGATAGTCGAACGTATTGAAAAGACATCCACCTATTTTCTTTTCCTATTGAATCTGGAGAGAAGATAGTAAAACACAACAATGATTTGTTTTTTAAAGAATTGTATTTATCATTAACATTTTTTTTCATTTGTAGATATTTTTCTCATAGAAATCAACCACGAACATTCAAGTAATTTTTTTTCAGCAATATTATTTTTAATTTCGATAGTAGCGATCTGTACCTATAATATTCTTTTTCTCGAGCCGCATATTGTTTTTTTTTTCGAATCATCATCTCATACAGTAAACCAAAGGCGATGGAGAACACATCACAAAACAACAAACTCTCTCAACTTAATTATCTTTACTCCTTCCAACTGTAGAACAATTTCTAGTAACGAAAGGAGACAATCGTAATGTTGTAAAGATAAGCGCCATTTACGTGTAAGGGTGTCAGCCTAGTATTAGTATTTCATTAGTTTAATGCTAACTCTAATACTTTTGTATAACGATCCTGAGGCAACAGTATTACAGTTTGTACTGATTAATGCAACGTTAAAGCAATACTTACATCTCTGTGTGATATCAATGTTCTGTATCAAAAACTATTGATATCAGTCAGAGATGGAAACTTTGCTTTAACGTTACATTAATCAGTACAAACTGTAATACTGTTGCCTCAGGATCGTTATACGAAAGTATTGGTGTTAGCATTAAATAAACGAAATGCTAATACTAATCCGACACCCCAATTTATATCACAAAAACCAATCAGGAACTTCAAGAAAAAGATTCAAACAAGAATTCAAGAAAATAAGAATCACGCAAGAATTGTAAGAAAAAAGAATCAGACAAGAATCTTGTCTGGTAATGAATTTCTTGCCTCGCCATACAAGATTCGGTCTACACGAATCTTGACAGAAGATCAAGGTGTGTTTTTCCAGGCAAGATTCCTGTATAGAAGAAATAATAAAAAGAATCTTGCTTGATTGATCGAGAAATTCAAGAATCTGGAAAGATCAATTACAAGATCGTCGATTAGTGTTATTTAATCAATTAAACTTCGTTCAATAGGATTACTTAATCAAATATTAAGTAGTATTAGGTAAGGCGAATATGACTGCTGTGACATTATATTGATGTCTTCTTGTGTCAAATAATTAATAACATCAGATGAGTATGAAGCCAACGATCATCTTCAAGCAATGTTGTACATTTTGAACCTAACGTCCATGTTTGTTTCCATATTTCATTGCAAAAAGGTTCAGATAATTTTCAATAAAATACTTGTGATCTACAACCTCGCCTTTATCTACACTCATGACTGTTGAATTTAATGAATATACTAAACAAAGTTTCGCCTCACATCTGTCGCCATGAACAATAGTCTCTGAAATTTATCTTCAATAAGACACTTAGCATCAGATGACTTATGACCAGTCTATCTAAAGTAAAACCATATCCCGTTACTACTAATGCCAGAATGCAATTGGAATGATTGAACAAAATTCCACTAAGTTTTTGGAACAAATGAAATATGATTAGCTCGTGTAGTATCCAAGGTATCTAAAATTTTTTCCGAAAAAAAAACGTTAAAAAAATTTTTAATAAATTATTTGAAAGAATTCAACTTGATATAAATAATCATGGCAACTATCCTCAATATTTAATGAAATAAAATTCAAAATATCTCTGCATCTTTATATTTTTACTTAATGGTGACAGAACTTTTGGTCAAACCTAAGTACATATGTAAAATAATAATGCATACTATGAAAATTATTCAAATCAATCTAAATAGAAGAAAATTGGTTGTCTCGAATTGATGTTTACTATTACAGTTGTAATTGTTCTGGTAATCAATTTTAAAAAAAAGTTATTTTTTGATTTTTTTTTGGTACAGATAGTGTAAGCAAATTCTATTGTTAAGGCTTCTCTAAAAAATCCATTTGGATCTTGATATGTTTAACTAGCATAAAATTTTTTAGGCATGTTTAATGTGGAATGAGGAAATTATGATAAAATTTCTAATTCTATATATAATCTGATGTTTGAACAAGATACTTACTAAATGAGGGTTAAAAATAACTCAATTAGAGATGAAACATTCGCTATTCAGGATCATTCTGTATATTTTATTTTTTTTTTTTGTTGTTTAAGAACAAATCAGAATATGGAGCACGACAAAATCTTTTTTTTAAAATTCTTACTTTTTACCTAAAAAAACAAGACGCAATAGTTAAAAAAAGATTCTACCATGTTGTGTATCTTGACACGCGCTCTCATATAAAAAAAATATATATAGAATGAATCTAGGCAGAGAAAGTTTGATTCTGTGATAGAAAAACATTAAAAATTTTGAGCAAAAATGAAGTATTAAATTAAAATTCATTTGTCTACAAAGTAAAAAGAAAATATTCATGAATAACTCTAATATCATCCAGATATTATTTTCCAAAGACATATGGTAAAATTTTGTGCAATTCCCATAATAACACTTTAATATAATCATTTAGCAAAAATATTCTGTCAATCATTAATACTTAAATAAATATATTTTAGACGTTATAACTAACGCATCTACTATTTTATTCTATTAGTTTGACACAGCATTGACAGAAAGAGAGAGAGAAAGAAAGTGAGAGAGTGAGAAAATGAAGTAAAAGTTATTTTTATCACATTTAACAGAAATTAAAAAGAGAAAAAAAAAGGCTTTAAAGATATATGCATACAGAAAAATGAAATAAAAGAATTATTTGAATCATTCTAAATGTGTTCCCATATGATTCAAACCATTACGTGCTAGTGTTTTAGATAAAAGAGATAATAATGGTTGATTAGGTAATTGTGGTCGGTAAAATGCATCGACTACGGCGATCTATAAAGATGAAAAGAAAAAAAA
>JAJEKB010021144.1:400556-413518 GCA_022393335.1 Macrotrachela quadricornifera | reverse complement strand
AACAAGGTGAGTATAACATTGGAAGGAAGTACATTATACATATTATTACTTATACTATAGTAATAACATGATTGATTTTTTCGATGTTTCATTTATTTTTACGCTTCAATGAGTTTTATTATTCGTTATGAATGAAACATCAATATTTACTGCTGACTATTTTTTATTGGAATGTATCAAAAGTAGATAAAATATATTTCAATTTTCAACATCTATTTCAGTTGGAAGATTATTTTATATGAGTATTAAAAAAATAAAATTATACCTAATCTGGTGTTATTACATTCGGAAAAATAACGGACGTCTATATAAAGCTAATATTCGAATGAATGTTCTGATCTTTCAGATTGATAAACATTTAATTTACTAGTTCCTTGTGTATTGAAAAATCCTAATATTGCTGACATTAAAATTAACGGAATATTCTATTCTTTTACATAAGACCAACGAAATGAAATCTTTTCATTTATCATGTGCAATGATTTTGTGCCATACATACTTTTATTCTTTCTAATGCATGTATTACTAAAAAGTGAAGAGAAGAAGTTACACGGATACGAGTAAGAGTAAGTGGAGAAAGATAAAAGACTGATCAAGAGTCAGAGTGAAACGAAAAGTTGTCTACTTCAATAGTTGAATATTTGAAATAATAGTTAGTTGATTTAATTCAGTTGTCAACTGTCACACTAGTGATTCCTTGTGCCGGGTTTCACTCGCAATAATGGTTGCTAGACCCACTCCTCATCCACGTATAATAGAGATCCCCTAGTATTTCTGTCATAAAGATAAGAATTGTACAATATAATTTTAACTTGTTGAGAGTTTAGTTTTCACCAACTTAATATAAGTATTTCTTGCTTTTTCGTTTCGTTTCGTTTGCATTTGAATTTAAATGTTTATTGTTTTGCTGTTTCGTGTGCCTTGTTTGTTACTTGTAATTTACGTGTTTCTCGCTCAGTCTCTTTATGTTTTTATATTGCCATTCGAGCACATACTGAAAGTATGCTCTTTAAGTGCTGATTGGTTTATTCTCATAGTTAATAAACAATTACCTACTCTCCCTCTTTCCTTACCACTCGAGTGTACATCTAAAAAATATTTTTTTCAATATGACTGCTTTGCCTGGCTCCATGACTATTTTGTTTTATATTTAAATTGCTCACATTAACAATGTGTCTTTATTGCACGTCTAAGACGAATAGATGCAGTTGATTGTCTTTATCACGATCCTCGTAATGAGCTCAAACCATTCTTACATTCGTCTCATTCATCTCCCTTTCTACCTCTTTCATTAAGTTACACTAACTTTTACCTAGCGTGGTTCTGTTGCTCGATTCTGTTTTTGTTCTTATGTTAATTGTCTTTCTCTAACTGTAGTAGATCTTAAAATGAGCCGAAACTGAGTGGATCATAAGTATACTTGCGTAAAAAGGGATTTAGTGATCGTCGAACCAAAAATTCAATAACTAGCTCCTACTTTCTTTTACCCTTGCATGTAGATATCAAGCGTAGAAGAGTAGATCCTAGCAGATCTTGACAAAGCTCAATGGTCGCGAATGAGTTCTATCATTTTCAAGGGAGAAATACGGATCCTAGATTTATTGAATCTTGATAATTCCTTGCTACTTCTAATGTATCTTCAGGAAGAGAATCAGAATTCACTTACAGAATTGCGTGTACACAATAATGTAAATGAGCCAAAAATGGGAGGACTAGAAGCATTACAAGATGTTATTGCTGTTTTCGAATCCGAATGTGCGGCATTCAGTATCAAACGACGACTTAGAGTTGAAATTGGATGAAATGCTTGCTTACGTATGCAAATACTATCAGTTATTCGGGAGAGAAATAATTTGAGACTTCCCTATTGTGAAAATCATTTTCTCTGTTCAATCATAGTGAATATAAATGATACTACAAAAGACTCTGGTTGTAGATTTATCGGTAGGTGTACTACTGAAGAAGTCAAGATTGTGGCATGGCTAAGCTCTTCCATAACTGTTGTGCATTATTGCTTTGTCTCAGTATTCTGTTTGCTATTATTCCATGTACAATAACGGCGCCATCACCACTCATTCAAGCCTTATCTATGAAAAAGATTGGTGACTAAGTATTATTTTGCCTATTTAAGCTTATGACAATCTGCCTCCTCCCATGAAGCCTTTAAATGCTTCGAAACACTTCACTCTTTCGCAGTTGTATTACTCTACTCTAACTCAAATAATTTTAGTTTCTGGTATTGTTCACCTTCGAAATCGTCGTCAACCACTCTATCTTTGCAATGGTGTTTATTATGCCTATCCTTACGCTGGTTGTACGTATAATGCTCCTGGCACTGCTACTATTCCTGGCACTGCTACCATTCCTGGCACTATTACCATCCCTAGCACGGTACAATATTCCTGTAATGGCGTCGTATCTTCGATTATGTCTACTGCTTGCACATATCCTAACTTGACTCCCGTAAACGGTATAATTATGGGTGTGCCAGTTTCTACATCATCAACAACTTATCTATGTAATGGTATTTATTATACCTATCCTTACCCTGGTTGTACGTATAATAATCTTATATCATCTGTACCACCATTATATTTATGTAATGGAGTTTATTCCACTTCTCCTGGCCCTGGGTGCGTGTATGCATCTGACAGACGTCGTCGTAGTGGCAGCTCTTTTCAAGAAGCCTAATCTGAGGGGCATGTGAGCAGGTGTTCTTGGAAAAATTATATTCGCTTTTGGAAGAGAACTCTTTCTACGTTTCATTCACTTTCATTATCTTTGTATGATTAATTTTTTAGACAAAGGATTTTGTGCACTTCACACAAAAACAAATGTGTTTCTCTCAAATATTTTCTCAGTCTTCTTAATAAACGATTATTTGTGCATCACTAGCTTTATTGACGCACTTCAAATTAAAGAGTACTACAGAAAGAATATATTGCCTAGTAATGTGATGATGTCTTTCTTACTATTCATTTATTGAAATTTCTTTCAAAAGAGATTTTCACAATTCTCTACAAAATAGTTATATTATATTCTCATTCTTTTCACCGTCTGAAGATGTAAGTATCCATCGAAATCCACTCTTTCTACGTATATACTTATTTCATCGACAGTGATTGGCAATTGTAAAATACATAAAAAATATTATTTCATTTCATCATATTTACTCAAGCATATATGTGAAATCGAAATGATCACAAACATTTTGCTATCTATTCAGTGGGAAGTCATTAAAAACATCTCATACCTTCTGTTCAGAAACATTACATATTTTTCAGACCATCGTCTCATTGTGTGAACTAGAAGCAGACAGTATTAAGAATGGATCAATTTTATTTACTTCTCAACAACTTATCAAACAACATTATTATAGAGCAAATAAACATTTCATTTGATCTCTTCATGGAAACTATGGAAAGGAATTGAGGCAATTCAAATTTTGCTGCTTTTAATCTTTAACTAGATATTAAATTCTGTGTTAGAGTAATTAGATTACCATTGTATTTGTAAAATATCTAAAGTATTCTCCTGGATAAGAGTGAAAATCTGTCACCATCTATAGAACACTTTCAATAGACTAGAAAGATAGAGCTTCAAAGTTAAATCCAATATGAAAACTACTAGTGCTCTATAAAACGAGATATTAATCATGTTTACTGATAACTTCTCTCTCAGATTATGTAGGGACAAATAAGTACAATAAATATATAATTCCTATATATTTTATAAAGATAAATTTTTATATTTCTGTAGAATTATATTGTCTTCAGAAAGTCAAGATGAACAGAATATCTTTATGATTAAAAACTGTTTCAGTTCACGCTCCATTGATCTATATAGTTTTCAGAAAAAAATTACTGAGAGGGATCACATCGAATTTTTTACTTGAAAAAATTCCTTTTGCTGAACTGTAATTGATATGAGGTAGTTTTTTGTGTTGATTTCGAATACGATATTGATTTTGTTCTAAAATTGAAATTAGATTTAAGGCTTAGTATGAAAATAGCTAAAATCCATTGTACGATGTTTCGAGGAAATGAACTTCGAAACTACTTCGATTTTTCTGAAAACTGTATAGATCGATAGAGTGTGAACTAAAATAATTTTTAATCATAAAGATTTCTTTGTTCATCTTGACCTTTTGAAGACAATATCACTCTACAAAAATATGAAAGTTTCTCTATGTAAGATAGAAATCGCATCTATTATAATACATAATCTGGGTTTTCATATTAGATTTACCAAAGAAAAAATTATGAACACCATATTTATTATATCAATTATTTAAAAGTAATACATATGTCAAGAGTATCTAGTCTTTGGAAAATTGTTTTTGCCTTTAACAAAAAACGGTATAAATGTGCAAAATTTGATGCTTTGTCTTTCTAGTCTATTGAAAGTGATCTATAAATGGTAATGGACTTTCGTTCCTACTGAACGAGATCCTTTAGCAGTAAGTTTAGTTATTTGGCATATAAACATAACTCGGTTGTTAAGAAAGGTCTTTGTTTACAGATGAAATCAGAACCAGACGAGAAAGTGTGATTTGAATATCTCAAATTATGATCTTTTGAGAGCATTTTTCAATTTCTTATGAATTAATATAACTTGAAGACAATTTTGAGCGAAATAATCGAAAAATTAAGAAGGTTTCCTACTATTTGCCAATAGTCAACATAATGCAACTTATAGATTACTCTAAAAGTCTTTTCTTATATATTATATTATTTCATGGAACATTGAACCACATAGACTAGTTTTCGTGTTAATCTACATCATCACTAAACCTATGTCTATAAAGATTAATGTCTTCTTTAGTCCTTCAATACTCAAGAGAAAGCCTCCAGAGGTATCCAACGAGTTTAATCTTCATCTTTTGACCATAAATGGGTCTCGATGAGATATGAAAATACCGTAAAGGATTTGTGCCCTCATGACTTTGCTTCCAAGGTATCAAATTTTGACCATAAACTTCGCTTACATCAACCTCCCAAATAGACAAGATTGTGTACAAAATTTCAGAGCTTTTAAACTCAATCTTTAAGAAATATGAATGTTTCAAAATAACCATGTTTTGTACAGTATCTGTAAAAAACGACTTTTGTATGATCAATTAATTTCTCTTGTGTAGTAAGCACACTTTTAGATTCTTTTCTCTTCTAAAAACTTATCGCTAGAATTCGACATAAATCTTTATATTTTGTTTGTGATTATTGAATCATTTCGAACAGATACGAAAATGTTAAAGCCATTTAATAAGACTCGTAAACGTATCACAGCAACTTTCTCCTCATCTATACTTACACTCTAATAATTGTAATGGTCACCTTCTGTTTTCAACTTTTGATTCGAAGACTTTCGCCATTGTCAGATTAGTTTTATTCTATTTCTTTTTCTTTCAAATGTATTTTATCAACAAAATGACGAAAGTTATCGTGTACATAAATGAGTCAACAGTCACTTTTCTTTCCATTCCTACTAGAAACTTTCGCAATTACTATTTGTTATGAAATTACACTCTAACAAAAATAATATAAGTGACAGAATTTCATTCTCTCTCATTCTTTTATTCTTATCATGGCTACTTCTTCAATGGCAATTAATATGACTACATTCTATGATGATTTAATGAATCTTTGTAGTCAAGATGATACTTTTTATTACAAAGATGTTCGTTTATATTCAGTTAAATATCGTATATTCAATTATCGTCTTTGTTCTTATGCAGTATTTCAATCTCGTACAGCAGCCTTAAATTGTCGTGGAACAATGTTTAATATTACAAATCCAAAAAATATAGAACTTGTTTCTTTACCATTAGAGAAATTTTTTAATTATGCAGAAGGTTTCGGTCGAAAGCAATTTCATGAACATGGTCAATTTGGAGATAAAATGGAGAAAATGGATGGAACATTAATATCCACATTTTTACATGGAACAATCTCAAAAGAAGTTCGACTTAAATCGAAACAATCACTAACATCAAAGCAAGTTACCGAAGCAATGCAATTATTTGTTGGTATGTACATTAATAATTTATTTTTAAAAGTATATGAGTGAAATTATTCATCATCTGTACGAGGGAAAGAGAATTATGTTTTATTTCACACAGAT
Source organism: Macrotrachela quadricornifera (assembly GCA_022393335.1). Taxonomy (NCBI): domain Eukaryota; kingdom Metazoa; phylum Rotifera; class Eurotatoria; order Philodinida; family Philodinidae; genus Macrotrachela; species Macrotrachela quadricornifera. The sequence continues at coordinate 407,398 of JAJEKB010021144.1, read as the reverse complement.
TGATCCACTGCTCTAGTCACCAGTATTCTATGATTTCTTTTGGTTTCAGCTGATTCATTATTTTTATTAACGAGAATGTATCGAATGATTGGAATGTATAAAAAGTCCTTAGCTCTTCACTCAATAATTCTCTGTATACGTACACATGTATTCTTAAAAAAATACAAAATGTTTCTAGCTGGACAATAAAGAAAAAGATAGAATGGAATATACTTTTCTTTTCCTTAGCAGAAAGACAATGATGACGAAAAAAATCACTAAGAGAATCAAAATATAATTCATTTCTAGTTAATATCTTGAATACTTCTCTTTAAGATGATTTCAAATCTGAAATTGAACAACTAGTACATCTCAATTACACTGTCGATATGGAATATACATCACCTTCCAATCATGTTTTCGTTTCCTATCCACAATCTCAACTCACTGTTCTATCCATTCGATCTCATATTGATGGTCATACTTTATTTGGTACTCGATTAAAAAAATTTCTTCTTGAAAATAATTTTTCCACAATTCTTAATCATCTTGTCCCATTTGAAATTGTACCATCCAATGTCACACATACACAATTACTTCAAGACATTTATCAACAACCATATGGCGAAGGCTATGTTGTTGAAATCATCCAACCTGATCAATCATCATATCTTGTTAAAATTAAAACACAAAAATATCTTCGTATTCATAAAGATGGTCAAGATGCAAATTCTCAAAGATCACTTTTTGAAGCTATTATTAATGAACATGCAGATGATCTGATTGGATTATTTAAAGATGATACAGATATATTAAAAAGAATTAATGAAATGGAACAAAATATAAGACCAAAATATAATCGAATAATTGAATCGATTGAACAATTTCATCGAATGAATAAACATTTATCGAAACGAGACTTCATTCGATCAATTACAATAAACGAAAATATGAAAATTTATTCACCATTATTGTTAAGATTGTATGCAGGTGAAGAAAATGATTATAAAGGTTTTGCTATGAAACATGCAAAGGAATTATTCGGCATTGTTGGTGATGGAAATCAATCAATTGCTACAGATCAACATGACTGAGAACAAAAAAATTGGATTGAGGTTATGGAGAGGTGTAACCCCAGGCTGTAATGTACAGACTTCATGTACCAATAATTGATGCTACCGAAGAATAGCCTAGTAACTGCCGACGTGCATTATAGTGATGTCATTATCACTGGAACTAAACTGTTATCTCGTATTCTTGTTTATTTTCTTTCCTTCTTTAAACAATGAACAAAAAGTGGTTGTTATTTAAATAAAGCAGCGACTTAGAGAGAGAAATAACTCGTATGATAACTTAAATTGACATTAGAAATTATTGGTTTAATATCGCTTACTGCAGTATTATTATTTCAAGAGATTAAAAAATCCTTAGAAACTAAAATTGAATGAAAACTGAACACACGTTATCATAATACATCCTTTATTGCATCAATCAATATTCGGATTCTGTGAGATGAATTGGTCATTCCGAACGTTCCCAATCTTTTAACAGTGCAATATATTGAATAGTTATAAAAAAATCTATGCTACGATAGATAAGAATCATTTGCATTTTTCTCGACTATAACCTTCATTATTATTCATCTATAGAAATTGTAAATATTCTCCGACATGAAATAGTATTAAAATTAATAGCACAATTTATTGATGGATAGAACTTAAATAAATTGTATTGATATCGACCTTCTTCTTCAATGCTGATATTTATCACAAAAGCTAATATTTAATATACAATAAAAAAAAAATTTCTGTATAGACTTGATATTACCAAATAAATCAGATATTCTTCTCCCACATAGAATATTTTTTTTCTTGATTACATAGTATCAATATGTAAATATTTTTAACAATTAAATTGATTTTTATTCCTACTAAGTCGAATATTGTAAATAAATAAATAAACAAAAATTTCAACACATATTTTATTTTTTTTTTATCATCAAACTTCTTTTATACGACTAATTGATGGTAATAAAATATCATGATTTTTAATTAAACTAATAAATATTTTCATTGGTTGCTGTTTAAAACGTTTAAAAATTACTATCCAGTGATCAATAAATCGATCAATCGTACCATCTGTATCATACGGAAAAAGAAGTTTTTTTACATGTGGATATAATGGTTTTGGTACATATGGTAAATCATAATAAAGTATATTTGCATGCCACATTAATAAAGTAACACATAAACCAAGAAACATATCAACAGAATAATGATGTAATTCAATAACAGCACGAATCATTCGTTGAATAACTTGCATCCAAATAAATAAACGTATTAATAAACGAAATAATCCAAATGGATATGATGAACAAAGAATTGTTACAGCTATTGCTGATATTGTATAAACAATAACATGACCACTATATAATAAATCATTACATGCACCACCTAAAGAACAAATAAATTTATAGATATACACTTCTTATAAATTAATACATATATTTTTTAACCTGGACTTAAATTAAATGGATCAATTGGTCCAATAAATTCACAATGTGGATTTGGATTAGGTAAAACAGTTATTGAAAATGTTATTACACGAAGTGCTCTTGCTAATGTTAAACATCGTACACCTTTTTGTAAAACTTTTAATCCTTTTCTACCATGTAAAAAACAATAAAAAATCCATAAAAATAAAACACTATTTGTATCAACTTGATATGTATCTGACCCAAAATAAGCAAAATAAATATATATTCGATTTCTATTACTTAAATATTCTTCAGCTATATCACGAAGTGGTGTTCGATTATGTTTTAATAATGATATAACTTGTATCATTGTATTTTCTGTAAGTAATTCAATACCCATAAATATAAGATCACGGAAACTTTTAAATGCATATATACTCATTTCTGGTGTAAAATGATCATGCCATAATTGTAAAAAAGTTTTAAATAGAAATATTAATGAAAATGGATTTTCTCGCTCATATTGAGCGTAAATAGAACGACGATGAGGCATAATAAATATATGTATTGCATTCATAGTCGCGCATCACCAATTCAACATTTCTCTATCATAAAAAAAAAAAAAAAAAAAAACGAAACAGAACAAATCGATAGGGCTTGTGCAATACACGATACACGATACACGTACACTTACGGAGGCAATGATAATGATCAACGAGGATGGACCAAACATGTCGTTGACTATGTGTCAACATACAACAATGTTTAATCTCTTTTTTTCTTTTTATGTATTATACATCTCAATCATGTGTACAAACATTTTCGTCAATACTAAAATAAATATTAGAATTAAATAAAAAACAAATTTAAATGTTTTTTTCATTAAAAAGAATATTGAAATAAGTATAAATAAAATTCAATTAATTGCGTCAAATTTATCCTATTAATTTAAGATTTAATACGAATGGTATATATACTAGAAATATTGAAACAATAATTAAAAATGATACTAAAGACGATACATAATTGTGGAAAAGATGTATTTTAGATATTCTATTATGTTCGTATTCATCTTGTCTGCATGCTGGAAAGAATGTTAGTGAATATATTACTTTATAGTTTATAGTAACATATGAATATTAAAAAAAAAATATCAATTAGATTTGGGGAAAATGTGTTTTGATCACATAAATTAATTAAGGCAATATAAATCAATTAAAGTCGAATAGAATGTCCCGAAAAATGAAACTCAAGTTTTTAATTTCATTTAATTGAAATGAGATTATAATTAGCTCAAAATCGTTCTGTACTACATGACATAACGAAAAAATGTCAAAGCAAAAGTGGCAATTATTATTTACATCACGTTCTTATGAAGAAGCAGTTACATTAGTAAAATCTCAATATAAAGTGTGTCAATACTGACGTCTAGATTTAAGGAACCGGACAAAATACTTATACAACGTTTTGTTGGTTAGAACTATATCAATCTGGTCAATATGGATCATTTGAAGAACTTACCACTTGAAAAAAATCATATTGGCTTGTATCGTCTCTTACATCACACGCTTGTACATTTGTCCTTAAACAATATACATGCAAGCACTCAGATGGACTTGCCGTTATCTTCCACATGTATCAAGTCACAGACAAAACTCGTTGTGAACCATTAGGTAAAAGGCTCTATTTCTGTAAATTTTTTTTAGATATTGTGTTTTTGTTATTGATTATTTATGTGGTGTTGTTAATACATTTTTTGCATATGTTAATCTCGTTTTCGTTTATAATAAATTTGATGATCAAAAGAATGCTCACCTATCAGATTTTGATGTTCAATGGCAAGATCATACTTTCATGAAATCTATTCATCAAAGAATAAATATTTTCATTGTATTTTTCAATAAATAATGAAAAAGAACTATATCCATTTATTGTATTAAAATACTAAATAAAGAGTGAACGACTTCATTCATTATACAGTTATTTTTATTTCAAATATATTATACTATTCATACGAACGATTCGTATATTTTGTGGTATTGTGTTAAATCATCTTCTTGTTATTATTGAAAGTAAGCAAACAAAACAACAATACGATCATTTTACTTATTATTTATTCTTCTCCTGGCACCATATGTAATGGAACGAAGAAAGATATTTTTCAGTATGCATAATTTTGAGTTTTAAGAGAGAAAACAATAGAATCTTGATATATTTTCATATTGTCTTTCACGAACAAATATAAATTTATATATTGAATAATATTAAATTTTGTTTTTCTTATTATCATTCGTCATCAAATATAATATATATATGAGATCTTATATCCTTGATTTATGATTATTCAATATGTCACAGCTGCTCCTTTACTTTTTAATTTATTCATCTTCGACTATATTGAAGTAGTATAAAATCGTACTTATGCATGCTTATATTGTTTGATTTTAGTTAGATCCAAATAAAAGATGTACCAAGCAATTATTCGCATCTTAGTTACCATGTGTCTTCTTGTTACGATTGTTGGAACCAATAATGTTGAAGAAGATCGTTCGTCATTAAAAAAAATAATTTTAAGAAATGACAATAATAAACGTGTTATTCTTCCAAGACTTCAAATTTCTCCAGATGCTCCTGCTAATAAATCTCTTCAAGGTGTTTCAGTTGAAGATTCACAAGTTAACCAAAATGTTCAAGAAAATAGAGTTAATGGAATTGGTACCGAATCAGAACAAGAAATAGTCGAAATTGAAAGTGAAAGTGAAGAAGAAAGTGAAGAAGTTAGCGTTGATGAACCCGAATTGCCTTTAAAACAATAAATATTAACACAGATGTGTGTGAATAAATAATCACTAAATAATAATATATGATTGTAAACTATCTCAAAAAACTATTGTCCATTTCAAAATAAAAGGCGAATAAGTATTTTTTTTGAATAATTTTTGATAAGAGCAAGATAGAAAGCTTGCGATTTTCACCATTGGAAAGGAGATGCGTCAAAGCAACGTTTTCGAAAACGAACATATTTCATAAGGTCACTAATGTGATTTTTCAATATTTTCTTCTACATTTGCTCCGCTAACAGAAGAACTATAGAATTATACGCAAGACCAAGACTTTTAAGATCTATTCGTTCAGAAGTTATATTTATCCTAGTAGAAATTTTTAGCAAATTTTCTATTTATTTCTGTGAAAAACCTCACTTTTTTTCGTGTTCTTGCCATAAGATAAGAATCCAATTTTTCAGCATTCTTTTTAAAAAAATTGATTAAGAAAATTTTAAAAATTCTTCTAGTAAAACTGTATTGCACGATTTAATGTGTCTTCTTCTTCTCTTTTCAATGATCAAAACCACTGCTGTCTATTTTGCTTCTATAAAAGGTCATTTAAAACAAAAATATTCATTCACCTTTTATATTGAAATGGACTATAAAATCCTTAATCCTTATAAGTACTAGCATATTTTCACATTGATATTCGCTTTAGATTAATTAATGTTAAGTACCAAAAGAAATTCTGAGCATATCTTTTAACCCTTTGGGACCAAAATTATTTTTTAATTGAAAAATGGTTTTTTGTCGGTTTATTGTATTGTGCTCAATATGATTACGTACAAGTCCTATGATAATGTATCAAGATAAGAGAGGAAGTGATCATGGTTGAGGGCGTGGCAAATCTCAAACTGGAACCAGTTTTTGTTAAACGACCATCTCTTAGAAATTTCTTCCCACTGTAGAAAATAAGATATTTACTTTTACATGAAAGTTTACATTATTTCTGTTTAACTGCTAGTGTGACCTGAACTTTTCTATATATATATAGATATTCCCAGCAGATAACCAGATATCAGATATTTACTTTTGTATGAAAGTTTTCAATATTTCTGTATAACTCCTAATGTGACCTGAACTTTTCTATATGCATATAGATATTCGCAGCAGATAATCAGATATCAGATATTTACTTATATACGAAAGTTTTCAATATTTCTGTATAACTGCTAATGTGACCTGAACTTTTCTATATGTATATACATATTCACAGCAGATAATCATATATCAGATATTTACTTTTATACGAAAGCTTTCAATATTTCTGTACAATTCATAATGTCACCTGAACTTTTCTATATATATATAGATATTCCCAGCAGATAATCAGATATCAGATATTTACTTTTGTATGACAGTTTCCAATATTTCTGTATCACTCCTAATGTGACCTGAACTTTCTATATGTATATACATATTTCTAGCAGATAACTAGATATCAGATATTTACTTTTGTCTGAAAATTTTCAATATTTCTGTATAACTCCTAATGTGATCTGAACTTTCTATATGTATATAGATATTCCCAGCAGATAACCAGATATCAGATATTTACTTTT
>JAJEKB010021144.1:369703-399600 GCA_022393335.1 Macrotrachela quadricornifera | reverse complement strand
TATATGTATGTAGAAAGTTTCAGTTCACATTATTTATTAACTGTATAGTAGCATTCGAAACTTTCAACGTTTTTAACTCTAATAAATACTCAATGAAAACTTGAAACTTTGAAAGTTTTAACAGCGTGAAACTTTGAAAGTTTTAACAGCTTGAAACTTTGAAAGTTTTCACAATCAGTTTTTCAAACTGGTAACAGTTTGAGATTTTCCACCCCATGTCATGGTTCCAGTTAGGGCCCGCGAAAGGGGCGGGGGGGGGGGGGGTAGGGGAGGGTGTACACCCCCCTCCCCAATAATTTGGAAAATTTTGTTTTTTAGCGACGGGAGCAGATTTGGGGCAAACTTTCCTGTTAAGACCCTTTTACATGCCTTAAAAAAATGTTTACATCCTTTTAAAAACCACTACATCCTCTCTCCTAATCTTAGGCCTATCGCGCGGGTACTAGCGTCAGTCCATAGAGAAGGAAGAGAAAAGAAATGCATGCAACAGCAGCTGGAACAATCTATTATCTTACAGTTAATAATAGCTTAATGAGAAATAAATATTTTCCTTACTGAAAAACAGGTGGTCCAACTCTCGTATCACTGGCTCTAAAGGGTTAAGAATCAAGAAACTGTATTTCTATATAATCTGATAGAGAAAAGAATACCCTTTTTTTCTATGCTATATGTGAATACTTTGACTAATATTGTGATAATATATTTTTGATAAAACTTTTTTCTTTATCATTTGTGTTTGTAGTGCTAGATTACAATAGATGAGGCTGGTTAGTTTTCAGTCTCCTAATACATTGTACTAACAACTAAGCTATTAAAATATGCAGCGCGAAGAGCTCTACAATCTTTACAACAAAGCTCAATGTAATTTTTTTCAAAACAAGGAAAATTCTGTGCGACCAGCTTTTGTAATACCTCTAATTTGGTTCCTCAAAACTTTGTTCATTTTAAAAACAAGAAATGCAACTATAATATAAACTGTTCTTTGTAAATTGTAGAGCTTTTCACGTTGCATCTTGTGATGGGCTCAGTCTCAAAAGAAGTACTTTTTTCCGAATATATAGCGATTTGAAAATGTTTTGCAGAAAAAAAAATTGTGACATTAAGTAGCCAGCACTATTTAATTTTTTCCATCGCTACATGATCGATATCAATAGTTATTTAAAGTTTTGCTAGCTATTTAATGTATTCACCAGAAGGCAGGTGAAAAAAATTAATCAGTTTCAACAAGTTTAAATAATCATCCATTGTTAAACTGCATTTCTTGTATTTATTACACAAATCTATATTGTTAATTTATTATTCGCGTGTATATATTCAAAATACTGATAGTTACTATTTCTTACTCAATTTAAGGTAACAACTCCGATTTGAGCACGGAAAAAAATACATAATTCAAGTTAAATAATTTCAAATAATCATCCGTTTTAAAATTATATTTTATTTACTAAACAAAAAAAAACTATATCACCCCATAGCCACGCATCGGTCATTCAACACTGAGAAAGGTTTGAATTCAAAAGTGAAGAAAGTTAAAACTATTGGTTGAAAGAGCACTATCAATAGTATTTCGGACAGATACCGTTCGCTGTCGTATACGTAGTTTTGATGAGAAAACAATATTATTTTTCCTTCAATAAGCTTCTTTGAAAAATATATGATTCAGTCATCATAAATAGACTGTTAATATGTATAGATGTCTAAGTTTGATGAAGTCAATATTCGTGTTATTGGACAGAGTACAGTGTATGCTCGTAAAATATGAACTTTGAAAAAAGCTTAAATTATTGTATACTTAATTTAAACATTTCTAAATCATCTGGTTCTTTTATGAAATTCCGTAATGAAAACTACGTCTAGTGTGTTTTACTCGATTCTCTTACAAATTAATTTTTAAACATCCTCATGACTAAATAGAACTTTCTGAGAGTCTAGGGGGAAAAAGCGGACACTGGATCCGCTTTTTCCCTCTTGTAAACATGTGAAAACCTTGAAAAATACTACTGTTTATTTCTGTTGAATATATGCTTAATTTGATCTTGTAATTGTATTGTAGTCTATAACTAGATAAATCTTTGATGGATCTGAGAGGAGCCTAGCTAAAAATGTCATAAAATTGTTTCATGTCGTTGTGCTAGTTTCCTGGCAGGATCCTGAAAATTAAATTGTGGATACCTTCTGAACATAAACTCTGGAAAGGTCTCGATTAGTACGTTGTATTTTCTTGTCAAGATCTTGATCACACTTACATGTTTTAAGCATTCAAATTATACGCTCTTGAACAATTTCACTTAGAATCCACTTATTAGGATCCGGCACAGATCTTAATTCAAACCTAATGAAATCATGGTGAAATCCTCAGTGTACTTTATGCCAGGTTTTTAACAGGATTCACTAAAGATTCCAACAGTGTCTTGCAAAATATATTCAGAAAAAATTCGAGCAGAAACATGAACAGATTCTAGTAAAAATCCTGAACTGGACTTGACAGGATCCTTGAGATTTATGATTCTCCAAATTCCTTCAAGGTTCTTTCAAGAAATAGGCACAGATAGATGGACTAAGTAGTAACCTGTATAGATCTTTACTAAATTCTTATATTTTCTTATTAAAGTTCTAATTATGGTTAAGACGGCAGTGGAAGGTTTGAACACGAATACTCTTAAAAAGATCTTATCAAGATCCTGGCGAAAGCTTAACAGGATTAGGTTGTTTCATATTCCAATTAATCTTGTTATTTTCTTGTCAAAATCCTCATCTGATATGGCAATCATTCGTGGTAGGATCCTGATATGAAGATTTAATGTATATCTTGAAGAGAATCTAATAAAATCTTGGCAAAATCCTCTCTCATAATCTTGAGTGGATCTTGATAGGACCTTGAGTAAATCCTGAAAGATCCTTCCAGGGCTTCTCAAGGAATGAACAGGATTGAGACTAGGGTTTGATTATAGTTTTGTAGAGAATTTCATGCGCTATCTTTTGCCAAAAAGAAGTGTTTAGACTAAGCAGATAATAGAGGAAAAATTTCAAAAATACGCAGACGGACATTTAACCTGGTACACTCGTTAAAATTAGCTAGAATTCAACGAAAAAAGTTTTTGCCCAGATTTTATTATAATGCTCGTAGTTGAATACAGATCGATTAGTATAAAAAAATAGAGCATCTTTCGCTCTATCTATTGGTAAAAAAAGAAATCTTTTTTATCTATAAATAAGAAAAAAAAAGGCCTCCGCCACTACTTTTGGATAACCCTAAGTAGTAAAGAGAATCAAATAAGGAAAAAACAACATTTCGTAATCCGAGATTCAGAGTGACACGACACTCAAGTCTTTAGTGATTAGCTAAGCAAAGTACAAAATCAATATTTAGATCACTTACATTAATTCTTGCTTTCAAACAGAATCAAAATAAACAATGTTGTTATTCAACTTTTTATTACTACGTAACATGATTCTAAGTAATGATTATACTGACATTATATAACAAAGATATTCCTAGCGGCGCGGCAACGACAACATTCTTTTTCAAGTACATTGAAAAAATGCATAAATTGAATATAATTTCAATGTTTACAAATAAAACAAGCTGAGATTGAATGAATGTGATAGGCTACCAGCAATACTTCTAGTTTAATATCTAATGATTTCGATGTTCCTCCACAAACAATGATAAGCTGATCTCTTGCATCTAACTTATCATTGATCCTCCACAATAATTCTTTCTGATTGGTAGGTTAAATAAATATTAAGTACATACTGCTAAGCTCAAATTTTTTACACATTCAATGTCAGAAAACCATACGGCAGCTACTGTAGTTGATGTTAAAAACTGTTATGATGCTTGCAAATTGTGCCTTCTCCCTCAAATAGATATTTTATATAGCTTTCAGTCTACATAGATAGAATTTCAGAATCATTTATTCTTTTGAAATTATTTATTTTGATGATACCTGTAGTTCACAATGTTTTATCAAAATTTACTCAAGCTTTGCGATTATATCTGGGAATTTGAATACAAGGTTTTCTAAAGCAGATTTTACTCTACAAAATCTACTATCTCATTTCTCCGGAACGTAGCCATCTTGAGTAATGTTACTAAACTTTAACAGTTACCGAATGAAAGTTATCATCGTATAATCATCAAATTCATCATTTCTTGCACGTTAGCATTTGGTCTATCAGAATATATAACATCAATAAAAATTCAACAAGTAATACAAAATAACAAGACATAATGATGAAATATTCTTCTATGGAGAACTCGGTTTTCGTAATTTTCGGATTTTCGGTATTTTAACTATAGCATAGCTATTTTTTAGGGGCAGCTAAGACTTTTTTTACCAAAATGATCGGCGAAGAAAGCTCTACAAGGTATATATGAAAGAAGATATTTTGGAAACTTTGCTTTTGTTTGCAGTTGAGTACTTACCCATAGAAATACTCTTTTCGAAAGAATATGGGCAAGGTCTCCCAGGATATTTCGTTAAAAAAGTCTTTTTTGAAAAAGCTTTTATTTTTCAAATATATGATTTTTTTAGTGACATACTATCATTTCTGAGCAAGAAAACGGCATTTCAAACTTCTTCTACCGAAGTTACCAAATGATTAGGGATTTCCCTGCGATGTTTTTGATTGAAAAATGTTTCCTTTGAAAAGGCTTTTATTGCCTTAAAAAAGAGTTCCTCAGTGATAGATTGTCATTTCTGAGCAAGGAAATCGCATGTCCGTCGACTTATGCGAAAGTTCCGCACTGAAACATGCACCCAATTTATAAGTAGTATCTCAGGATATTCAGAAGCGTTAATCTAAAGCTCAATTGACAGATGAGGCCCGGTTGTAGTTGTTGCTGATGTCATTGGTGTTGATGACGGGGATGCTCTGATTGTAGTTGTAGAGGTTTCTGGCTTTCTCGATGCAGAAATGGTGAATGTTAACACAAGTGAGAGAGTACCTGAAAAAAATTGTTAGAGTAATTAAAAAAAACATGCTAGTGGTAGCAAGTCGACGACGAGGTCATCATTTGTGTGACCAAGAGATGTAATGGTGACGGTGGGTCATTGGTCTCGATATGCATGTGGAGGCTAACGATGAATATATGATAGGACTACGATAATCTTACGTTTTTATTCCTAGGAGAATAGCTCAGCCTAATCACAATCAACGAAATCATGAGAAATAAGTCTTCTCCGAACAAAAAAACCAAACTTGCGACTATTGACAAACCATTTGTAGATGTGATTTTCTTGCCTCGAAAAACTGCCAGTCATATGTTATACAGATCATTATTTTCGAAAAATAATCCTCTTTGATTGATACAACCAACATCGATTTCAAGATCATCGCAGTTTTATCTTCCATTCATTGTTAGTCGATGTGTATATCTTCCAGTGATTGGATGAGTACAAGTACAAGTACAAATACGTTTTACTTTGCTAATGTACTGTGGACTTATATTCAGTACAATGTGTTGTAGTACATCGTGCTCAGTATTTGTACTAAATACACGTATACTGTAGTACAATGTACTAAAGTATCGGTACTCAGTATAACATACTCCAGTACTAGTACTCGATACTTTCTTGTGATTTCATGTTTTGCATGTACTATTATCATAATATGATGACCTCTACTGGAATGAAAAAAGAAAAGAAAATGTTGATATTACAATATCATGTATTAATTGACATAAGATTGATATATTTTGAATTATTGTAATTAGGGCTTGTGCAATACACGATACACATACGGAGACAATGATAATGATCAACGAGGATGGACCACACATGTCGTTGACTATGTGTCAACATACACAATGTATAATCTCTTTTTTCTTTTTATGTATTATACATCTCAATCATGTGTACAAACATTTTCGTCAATACTAAAACAAATATTAGAATTAAATAAAAAACAAATTTAAATGTTTTTTTTATTAAAAAGAGTATTGAAATAAGTATAAATAAAATTCAATTAATTGCGTCAAATTTATCCTATTAATTTAAGATTTAATACGAATGGTATATATACTAGAAATATTGAAACAATAATTAAAAATGATACTAAAGACGATACATAACTGTGGAAAAAATGTATTTTAGATATTCTATTATGTTCGTATTCGTCTTGTCTGCATGCTGGAAAGAATGTTAATGAATATATTACTTTATAGTATTCGTCATTTTAAAGCAGATCTAATTCTATCTACCTTATGAAGAAGTTTTCTATATCGATTTTTTATTTTATGTACAGATTCTATACTCTTATAGTTTATAGTAACATATGAATATTGAAAAGAAAATAATATCAATTAGATTTTGATATTTCATGGCAAGATCAGATACTTTCATGAAATCTATTCATCAAAGAATAAATATTTTCATTGTATTTTTCAATAAATAATGAAAAAGAAATATATCCATTTGTTGTATTACAATACTAAATAAAGAGTGAACGACTTCATTATACAGTTGTTTTTATTTCAAATATATTATACTATTCATACGAACGATTCGTATATTTTGTGGTATTGTGTTAAATCATCTTCTTGTTATTATTGAAAGTAAGCAAACAAAAAAACAATACGATAATTTTACTGATTATTTATTCTTCTCCTGGCACCATATGTAATGGAAAGAAGAAAGATATTTTTCAGTATACATAATTTTGAGTTTTAAGAGAGAAAACAATAGAATCTTGATATATTTTCATATTGTCTTTCACGAACAAATATAAATTTATATATTGAATAATATTAAATTTTGTTTTTCTTATTATCATTCGTCATCAAATATAATATATATATGAGATCTTATATCCTTGATTTATGATTATTTAATATGTCACAGCTGCTCCTTTACTTTTTAATTTATTCATCTTCGACTATATTGAAGTAGTATAAAATCGTACTTATACGTGCTTATATTGTTTGATTTTAGTTAGATCCAAATAAAAGATGTACCAAGCAATTATTCGCATCCTAGTTACCATGTGTCTGATTGTTACGATTGTTGGAACCAATGATGTTGAAGAGGATTGCCCATTGTTAAAAAAATTAATTTTAAGAAATGAAAATAATGAACGTGTTATTCTTCCAAGGCCTCAATTTTCTCCAGATGCTCCTGCTGATGAATCTCTTCAAGGTGTTTCAGTTGAAGATTCACAAGTTAACGAAAATGATCAAGAAAATAGAGTTAATGAAAATGATAACTCTGAAACAAATAACAACTCAAATGACGATAATGGAGTTGGTACCGAATCAGAACAAGAAATAGTCGAATTTAAAACTGAAAATGAAGAAGAAAGTGAAGAAGTTAACGTTGATGATCCCGAATCGCCTTTAAAACAATAAATATTAACACAGATGTGTGTGAATAAATAATCAGTAAATAATAATATATGGTTGTAAACTATTTCAAAAAACTATTGTCCATTTCAAAATAAAAGGCGAAAAAATAGATAACTTGTGGTTTTCACCATTGGAAAGGAGAGATGAAGATGCATCAAAGCAATGTTTTTGAAAATGAACATATTCCATAAGGTGATTAAAGCGATTTTTTTAAATAATTTCTTCTACACTTGATCTGCTAACAGCAGAACCTACGAAACTATATGCATGACCAAGACTTTTAAGATCTAACCGCTTAGAAGTTATAAAAGTCGCTTCAATAAGAACAAAAAGATGAAGTACGAGATGTGAAAATAATAATGTATGCATCTAACAATTTTCAGTTGTAAGAGACTTCGATTTTATTTAAAACCAATGAAAATTTATATGTCCTTTGATATACTGAAACAAGAAATTAGTCAGATTTGTTGAAACTAACTGATATTACAAAGCTTTAGAAAATGTGAGTCACTTATATTTTTCTAGGAATCGTACGATGTCACGTTGCTTATTGGAATAATTTAGCAAATCTTAATGCAACTTTTATCATTTATTTTGCTTATAAATAAAGACATAAAATATTTCTCTATGTTTGAGAAAAGAAACGGTGTTGTATCAGTAAACTATAAAGTGAAGATATTCAACTGTGCATAAGCGAGTCTCACCAGTGAAATCCGCCGTACCGAATGTGTTAATACAGTTGTTTTATTTCTTACTTTTGCAAATGTATTGAATATAATTACTATATAATTTGAAAAAGTATTGAAAAAAAATTTTTATTTTTCAGGGATGATTAAATTCATTCTAGAATAGCATGAGCATCAGTAATGAATAATAATACAACAGTTATACCAGTTTTTTTTCATTATTGATCTTTGAAATGATGAAAAGACAGCCTTTGAAAATACGTGTCATTAATGTAAGCTAAAAAAATCAAGACGATATATAATGACATCTATTCAGAAAATTATAATAGCGTCTAATAAATATTTTTTTTTATGTTATAAAAACATTTTAAAATGTGAGAAAATATTGTATAATAAAACTAATATATGAGGGATATGTTGCAGAATTTTATCAGTCAATAATTCTATTCAATAAAAACATATTCTCGAAATTTAATGACTCATGGTCATCTGCTGTAAATAAATGAATATGCATAAATGAAAAATATTTATTTCAAGGATTTTTTATTTGAATTTATTGCATGAGAATGATAGAATAATAAGAAAACCAAATAATAATTTATAATTAAAACAAATTTCTATAGTAAAAATTTCAATATTTATTTTTATATTGTATTTTAGATATGGTTACACTATTTGAAGATTTTCCCAATGAGTTATTATTTGATCTTTTTGAATATATATCTCTTCGAGATTTATATTATGGTTTTTGGAAACTTAATAGACGAATTAATTATATTATTCTTTCACTTAATAATCTATCATTTATTTTTTATAAAAATGAACCAGTATTAATACAAATGTTTGCTCATAAAATTACTCATTTGACAGTTCATAATGTATATGATGCTATAAATTTAACTCAATTTCCTAATTTACGATCTCTTACAATACATCGAGTAAATGATAATCAATTAGATCAAATTCGATATGAATTTATGCCTAATCTTATTTATCTTTATATTTCATTATCATGTATTACATTATCATCAACAAAACTTACTGAATATGTATTTTCTAATAAATTCCCTTCTCTTCGACATGTAGATTTAGGTCAAATACGTATGTCTAATTGGTCTCTATCACTTTCACTTTATTCAGTATGCATTTATTGTTTTAAACCAATTATTATTCGATTGATTCTTATCTCATGTCCGAATCTCAAACATTTTCAAGTACAATTAAACGATACCAATCAACAAATAGATCTTCCAACTATTCCACTTAATCATCAATTAAAGTATTTTATTCTTGAATGTGTTTCTGATTCATTATCTTTTGAAACAATTGATACAATTCTATTATATATACCACATATAAAACAAATATATCTTACATGTTATATTGGAGATATGTTTTTTAAATTAGCACAGATTCTTTCAAATCGATTAAAATATTTAGCAAAATTCGATTGTTTAATAACTCAACGAGCAAGTTATTATGAAAATAATAATATTGATATTATACGTCAAATTCATCCATGTTTTAATCATATTCAATATACAGTAAAATCTAATGGTGATAGTCTCTTTACAACAAATAGATAACTTGAGAATTTTTTGTTTTAATTATGAATCTAAACAAGAAGAGTGAATGATATTTTTTTAAACTGAAAAAAATAAATAAAAATTGATATACTTTTTTTTCAGTGAAGTAATTAGGAACTTGCGGACTGGTTATGATCACTTTTAGTCATCGAATTCTTTTTATCGAAACAAAAATTAATAAAAAGACATAACATTATATGAACAATGTTCTCGAGAAGAAAACTCTTAAAAAAATTCTATTAGATATGTTCGATGAATTGTTAATGTAATAATAAAAATTAAAATAAGATAAATCATTCCTAAGTCCTATTTCACTGTTTTCTCTCTGAAATACATGATTTATAAAGTGGATGACTTCACAAAAAAGAATTTCGTAAAAAACAATCCTACTGTATATTTGAGTTGAACATGTCTCTATGACGTACGATGTGGTACATATCGGAGAAAAGTGCCTATTAGAAAAGTCAATATTTCTTATATATTTTTCTATTTTTAGATATGTATACTTTATTAGAAGATCTCCCAAATGAATTAATTATAGAAATATTTAATTATACAAAAATTCAAGATTTATCAAATGCTTTTTGGAATTTAAATAAACGTTTTAATCAACTTATTAAATCTCTTAAATATTTATCATTAATATTAACAAAAAAAGATTCATATGAATGTATTTTATTTTCTAAACAAATTATTCGTATTGTTATTGTTACATTAGATATTATTAATTTATATCCATTTAATAATTTACGTTCATTAAGATTAAATTTAGCTAATGAAAATCAATTAATACAAATTCGATCTGATATTTTACCAAATCTTGTTTATCTCTCATTACCACTTACATTTAATTCTCAATCAAAACAAAAATTAGCTACAGAAATATTTTCTAATCAATTTTTATTTCTTCGTTATATTGATTTAGGTATAATAGATATTCATGATATATTATCATGGTCTCAATCTCCATGTCTTCGATCAATTTCTATAAATTCTCCAAATATAAATATAATACCATTAATTCTTCAATCATGTATTAATTTAACTTATTTTCAAGTACGTATTATGAATGAATATGATTTAAATATATCATCTTTACCGATAATATTAAATCATCCATTAAAAAAATTTATTTTTATACAATCACATAATTCAACATATGTTTATGATATAGTTAAAATTTTATATTTAATACCAAATATAAAATATATAGATTTACGTTTATGTACAAGATCATTTATTGATTTAATTATATTTATATCAAATTATTTAATTTATTTAAATCGTTTTGATTGTCATATTATTGAATCACCAAATAAAGATGAAAATATTAATATTAATATAATAAAAAATATTCATCCATCTTATTCTTGTATAGAATGTACATTAAGAGAAGATTATTTTTGTTTATATACATCAAAACAAAGTAAAAATAAGAAATGAAATTTTTTTCTAGTGAATTTTTGTTTTTGAAAATAATAGTGAGTATTTTGTACCATATGATTTGCAGTGAAATATCATTTTTTTTATATTATTAAATGTTTTTTTATAGAATGATATAATATTTACCCTTTTTTTTTTAGATAAATATTTATCTCTTTCTTTTTCTTCTGTATATAATGGATAATTTAATTCAATTTGAAGATTTACCAAATGAATTAATAATTGATATATTTAAATATCTTGATGCTAGAACAATATATTATAGTTTTTATAATCTTAATTATCGATTTAATATTCTTCTGAAATCTTTAACTAGACTTTGTCTTGTTTTATCGACATTAAAAAATGATTTTTATGATGATTTATTTGCTTCACGTGTTTATACATTGATTGTACATTGTGATATTATATTTACTTTATCTCGATATATAAACGTTCGTCGTTTAATTTTATTTAATTCAAAATATGATCAAATTTCGGAAATTATGATAAAAGGATCTCATTTAGAAACAATATCTCTTATATCACCTCGATGTTTTTATACAACATATACATTTCATGAAATGATATTTTCAAATAAATTTCCTTATTTAAAATCATGCTATTTAACAACTGTATATTTACCATCATATGAAATTCGTCAATTATCATGGAAACAATTACCATCACTTCGTGTATTACACATATCATCATATGATTCACTTATACATATACCTATTTTAAATGCATGTCCAAATTTATATTTTCTTCATTTATCTTTATTTCAATTAGATTATACATCATTAGATAATCAACGACATAAAAATCTTAAAAAATTAAAAATTTTTTTTAATAATCATATATGGCCAATAGATAATAAAATATTTGAAACATTTTTCTTTTTAATACCATATTTAGAATATTTATATATTCAACGATCAATATATCTTTCAGACAAATGTGATGATTTAATTCAATTTAATTGGATTGAAAATATTATTAAAAAATCTTTACCATATCTTAAACAATTTATATTTTATATTCATCTATTAAATTCTCATCAAATTGATCAATATAAACTTAATCAATATATATGTCAGATAAAAAATAATTTTCAAAATATTTTTCAAAATTATAAAAATTATTATCTTTATATAAAGAAATAGTATAAAATAATAATAATATTTTTTTTTCAGATTAATATTTAATAATAATGAATAATAATTTATCAAAATTCGAATTCTTACCAAATGAAACTTTTATTGAAATATTTCAATATTTTAATATAAAAGATCTTTTCTATGCATTTAATAATCTTAATATACGTTTTAATAATCTTCTTCGATCTTTAAATAATCTTTCTTATAAACTTTGGGATAATACTTATATACAAAATAATGATCTTATTCCATTTATTGATACATTAATTATTCATTCTTCAATCGATATTTATCTTAATCATTTTACACATATTCGTCATTTAAAAATCATATGGTTAACAGATCAATTATTAAACCAATTAAATATTCATCAACTAATATATTTAGAATATTTATTTATTAAAAAATTATCTTGTAATTCTGCAGATATTTTATATAATAAAATATTTTCAAATGATTTCCCATGTTTAAAATCCTGATATATATCATTAGGTAGTGTCATACCAACCAATCATAATTTTACACAACTTCCTTTATTATGTAACTTAGAAGTCGGTAGGATCAATCTATCTATTTATAATATTATTCTATCTGTATGTCCAAATTTAAATTTTTTTAAATTTCAATTAACAACAAATCAAATATCTATTATTATTAAACCACATTATAATCTTAAACGAATGATAATAAAACTTGTAGATTTTATTCAATTAAATAATGATTATGCTATTGATAAATGTCTTTCATGTGTACCTAATCTTGAACAACTTTCTATTAAACAAGATTTTTTACAATTAAATATTCCACAATATATAAAACATGATTGGTATGCATTATTAATTAATCGTTATTTACCATTACTTAAACGATTCAATTATTATTTTCAAATGTGGTATAATACAGCATTTGATACAACAATTAATTATTGTTTTGATGATATAAAAAGTAATTTTAAATATGTACATAATGATCGATATCAATCGAAATTATTTTTTAATTTAACATGTTAAATATTTTATATGGTTTTGTGATATATAAAATTAATATGATGATAAACTCGAATATTATTTTTATTATTTATTTAAATATATTTTTGTTTTTTTAGATATATATATGAAAAATAATATAATTTGATTTTGTTTTAACCGCCCTCAGTTTTTGCCTTTATTAACTGTCGAAAAATATTTTAGGATAGAACGAATTCTCCTGTTTCTTGTTTTAGTTTAGTATAGAGTAGGGAGTCGATAAATAAAGTATAGCTCTTGATTTACGAATCATCAAATCTTGATTTTAATGCTATTGAGTTAATATAGAAAATTGAAAGAAATAACCTAAAGTTATATCTTGAGTAGAGAATGTGATCGATAAAGTTTGCAACAGTCTATTATTAGACATTACCCAAGTATGTATTAAAAAGAGTATATATACATATATTAGATTATCCAATAAAAGAGCTACAGATGTTATGTATTATGTTTTTGATAGAATGAAATGATAGTATATGAAATATGGTATTAATTGATATCTGCACAACTAAGCTTTGTTTTAGTTTAGATTCCAATAGGAAAATGCATCCGTTGACTTTTGATATGTGCTACTAGAAGACCGTGCCTTTCAAAAAATTTGACCTGGATTTGTATGCATAAAAAGAGAGATGGGGAAAAGCGGAAAATTTCGATTAATAATATACACACTATATTTTCCTTCATCAAATATATGAGCTTCACAGAATAGGGTTTATAATCGTTTTATTGTTGATAATTACTCTTAGTTATGATCATATTTTTCTTTTATTCTTTTTAGAGTAATATGAATGCAATGAAAAGTAATTATTCTCGATTAGAATTATTACCTAATGAAATTTTATTAATAATATTTCAATATTTTAATGCTCATGATTTATTTCAAGCTTTTTATAATCTTAATAATCGTTTAAATGAATTAATTAAATTATTTGATGAACTTCATCTTGTTTATGAAATAAAAACATCTAATGATAATACAAATAATATATTTCGTTTTTATGTTTATACATTAATTGTTGATTCTGATATTGATATTAATTTTAATCAATTTCCAAATATTCATCGTCTTAAAATTCAAAATATTTCAAAGAACAAATTATCACAATTAAATTCAAATATTTTACCTAATTTAGAACATCTTATATTAAGTGATGAAGGTATAAATATTAAATAAATTAAGTTTTAATTTTCTTTTATGAATTAAAATAGGTATATTTAAAACAACACATCCATATATATCATTCCCACCATTAAATGTTTTGAAGCTTGGCTGTATTAATTCACGATATTATTTAGACATCTTATCATCATGTCCTAATGTGAAATTTCTTGATATAGGTATAGTAGCATATCATAAAGGCCCTTCGAATATAATTATTCATACTAATCTTAAACGAATGATTATACGAATTGGTGATATAGTACCTAATTTGATTAATGATGTAATGAATAATTATTTATCTTGTGTGCCTAATCTTGAACGTCTTAGTGTTCATTTAGCAATATTTGATTTAAAAGTAGTAGAATCATTTGTTAATTATGATTGGCTTAGATCAATAATTATTAATTGTTTACCATTACTTAAAAGATTTACTTTTTATTTATATATGAATAATTTAAATGAATTTGATGAAAATAAAAAAACAAATATGATTAAACAAATGCATGAAAATTTTCAAATTATTCATAATAATCAATATCAATGTCAACTTTTTATTCGATAATATGTGCTTTTTTTTTTTAGAAAATTTTAGTTTATATTTAATTTAATATTTATCGTAATTTTTATTTTTCTAAAAATATATATTTTCGTATTTTTTTTTTCTTTTATAGATTTATTTATATATTAATAATCGAATTATTCATTCGAAAATTAATCTAACAGCCTGCGATAAAAAAGAAATGCAAATATCAAAATTTCATCGATGGATTATGTGAGTAAGATTTTTAAAAAACTCAAAAACGTATTTTTTCAAGTTCTAGAAGATTTTGTGGAAATTGTTTTGTAATCATGCTATATTAAAGAGCGTAAAAATTCTGAACATTTCCACAAAAAATACGATTTTCAGTTTTTTAGAAACCTTACTCACATTATCTATCGATGAAATCCTGATATATAATGTATTAGATAGAGCTCTTCATTGACTATTTAAATTTAAATCGATTTTCATGCTTATTTATTTAATATTTTGCGAGTGGATAGCTATCTCTTTAGAAATATTAATATTAAAAGAAAGAAATATTTGATATAATATTCTGAATCTTTTTATTTTATCTCTGTAGATATATATTAAAATGAATAATAATCTATGTCAATTTGAATCTTTACCAAATGAAATATTTTTAGAAATTTTTCAATATTTTAATGCTCGTGAATTATTTCGTATATTTTATAATCTTAATTATCGTTTTAATATATTAATTAAATCATTTCATCATCTTAATCTTATTTATCATATGGAATTTTTTATTGATAATCAAATAGATAATAATCATATATTTCCATTATATGTTCATACATTAATTGTTGGTCGTGCAATAAATATTGAACTTAAAAAATTTTTAAATATATATTATCTTAAATTAGAATGTCCATTAAAACGAGTATTAATACAATTAAATTCAAATATATTACCAAATTTAAAATATTTATCAATATCTCATTTAGGTATTTTTTTTTTCGATATTTCATAGTTAGATTATACAAAAAAATGTAATTACAAAATAAGCAATCTGTGATATTTTGTAGAGCTTTTCACACTACTTCTTGTGATACTTTTTATTTTTCTAATACAATGCATTAAGTACTATTAAAGTAAAATAAGGTGTTGAGATCACTACTTTTGGTATAACCTAAATAATAATATTTGATTTAAATAGATATATTAACAACAGCAGATGAATGGACATCATTACCATCATTACGTATATTAAAAATATCTTGTATTACTTCAATAGTTTATAAAGCTATTTTAACAGCATGTCCAAATTTAGTATATTTTCAATTATCAATTTTTAGTTCGGATACATCTATATTAAATATTGAAAAACATAAAAATCTTAAAAAATTAGTAATTGATATTGTTGATGTAATTGTACCTTGGGATGATCATGTATTTGATAATTATTTATCTTGTGTACCAAATTTAGAAAAATTAATTATTTATCGATCGATATTTATTTTAAAAATTCAAGATTTTCTTCTTCAATATGATTGGTTAGCATCAAAAATATCTTTATATTTATCATCAATTAAACGATTTTATTTTTATTTTAAAATTATTCGATCAAATATATTTATTGAATCATTTATTGAAAATATATTAAATCAAATTGAAAAAATTTTTTTAAATAATCATCATAATCAATATCAATCTCGACTTATTATATATGAATAATTGTAAAATTTATTAGTTTTCATTATAGTTAATGTAAATGTTTGTTTTTGTAGATTAATATCAACAAACTTTAATAAATTTCTCAATTATTACAAATACGTAGATGGATTAGATAGAAGTTCTCAAATAAGTTATGCATGGGCTGTTATATCCATATAGATAGGAGTGTCAAGTCGCGTGCACAGTCATTATTTTTAGATCAAAATTTGATATAAACGAGATTTTTGGGTGCGAGCAGGTACAAATTCGAGGTTTTATTTGAAGTACCTAGATTTTAGTTATTCATAGATGACTGTTAGAAAAAGATTAAATTTATAATTGTATATGATTATTTTTTAGATGAGTAAATATATATCTCGATTAGAAGATCTGCCAAATGAATTACTTAATGATATATTTAAAATTCTTAATGCTCGTGATTTATTTCGATCATTTTATAATCTTAATTATCGATTAAATCAAATATTAAAATCATTTCAACATCTTCAACTTATATATCATATAAATTCATCAAATATTTCAAAAATAAATAATGAAATATATTCATACTATGTATATACATTAATTATTGATCCATGGATAACTTTAAATTTAAAATATTTTCAAAATCTTCATCGTCTTAAATTAAATAATCCATTACCAAAGTTATTAGAAGAAATAAAAGGTGATATTATACCATATATAGAAGATCTTTCAATTTTTTATACATATAATATGTATGAAATGAATCTTGTACATAAAAGAATATTTTCAAATGATTTCCATTATTTAAAATCTTGTGAAATTTTATATGATAAACAAACATTAATAAATATTCCAGATCATACACAATCACCATCAATACATATATTAAAAATACAATTTATTAATTTATCTATATATAAATTAATCCTTGTATCATGTCCAAATTTATATTATTTTAAATTTGGTTTATATTCATCAAATGATATATCAACATCAACAAATATTCAATTACATCATAAACTTAAACATATCGTAATTGAATTTTATGAATCTGAATGGTTTAATGATGATAATATTTTAAGTAATTATTTATCATGTGTACCTAATGTTGAATATATTGAAATACATCGAAAAAATTATTCGGAAAATCTTTTTGAATATCTTGAAAATTATGATTGGCTACAATCAATAATAACATATCGTTTACCATTATTAAAAAAATTAAAATTTTATATTCATTTATCAAATAATGAAAAATTAATTCCAAATATAAATAAAAATAAATTAATTCAAATTCAAAATGATTTTATTAATGTATATAAAGGACAATATAATGCTCAACTTATTATTGATAGAGAATTAATGGATATTATTTGAAATGAAATATTATTTTACAACTGAAAAAAAAAAAGAGACAAGAAAAACATTCGTGATTCGACTTTTATTTTTATTTTTTAATAAATTATTTTTGATAGTTCATCAAGATCTTATGTGAATATATTATTTCATGAAATTTTTTTTTTGTTTTGTTCAATTTAAATAAATAGTAAAATAATATTTTACTTTTTAGATTAGGTATATATATAGACTTAATAAAATGTTTATATTGGAATCTTTACCTAATGAATTAATTATTGAATTATTTAAATATTTAAATACTCGAGAACTTTTTCAATCATTCTATAATCTTAATTATCATTTTAATTATTTAATTCAATCTGTTAATCATCTTATTTATTCAACAAATAATAATAATAAAGATCTATCTATTCTTTCATATCCATATATTCGTACATTAATTATTGATAATAAATTTGATGAGAAATTAAATTATTTTCCTAATATACATCGTCTTATTTTGGATTATATTACAGATGATTTAATATCACAATTAAATACATATAATTTACCTAATCTTGAATATATATCAATTAATTATAAAGTTCATCCATTTTATATGTCAATATTACGTCGAAAAATTTTTTCAAATACATTTCCTAATTTAAAATATTGTTATATATCACGAATGAAACCAGCATGTACAATACATATATGGACACAAACATTATCATTACGTTTTTTAAAATTAAACGATATTAATATACTTATTTATACATCAATACTTTCTGCATGTCCAAATTTATATTTTTTTAAATTTAAATTATTTTTAAAAACAAAAATACAATCAAATATTGTATTACATAATAATCTTAAACAATTAATAATAAATATGAATTATAATGAATGGCCATGGGATGATAATATATTAGAAGATTATTTCTTATGTGTACCGAATATTGAATATTTAAAAATATCTCGAACAATACGAGAAAATTTAAATATAATAGATAAACTTAAGTATTATGATTGGTTTTCATCATTAATTTCTAGTCATTTAATACTACTTTATCGATTTCATTTTAATTTATATATTACCCGGTCTAATGAATTAATTGATTTTAATGTAGAAGAAATTTCTCAAGATTTAAAAAAAAAATTTAATAATATTTATAAAAATCTATATCAATATCGATTACTAGTTTTTTGAGAATATTTTAATGAATTTAATTATTTTTATATGCATAAGTAGTTTTTGCTGAATAATCATTAATAATATTTTTGCGAAGATTTTGTAATATCAATTATTATTTTAATAAATTAATTTAATCATTATAAAATCTCTGAATAATATAACAAAGATATGATTTCAGTCACTGAAGGTAAATGTGGTAATGTCTCATATTAAAGATAACAGAAATCGATGCAACAACTAATGCCATCTATCATGTAGAATTTCATTCATTTAATTGATCAACTGTTTTCTACCATTAGTAAACTTTCCTGTTGTCAATTTGTACTACACATATTGCTATTTTTCACATACAAAAAAAAAAGACGCTAGATTTATAAATTTTATTCGTTATTCTTTTTATTTAGATGTCACAATTATTTCGTCGTTTTAATTCATTACCATTTCAATCAATTCGTTATTTTCATTCATTTGATGAAATAATTCCAGCAAAATATATATCTACTCGTCTTCAAAATGGTATTGGTTCTCGATATGTTTGTCAATTACAACGTTTAACTATTCAAGTATGTAAAGAATTTCGTTCATCATATGGTACACGAGAATGGATTACTAATGATTTAACAAAATTTGCTCGACAACATCCATATGTTGTTATTTATATTCAACCACGTCGTCATCGTCCACCAAATTTAATTGGAGAATATTTAAGTGGTGATCGTCAATGGATTCCACTATCAAATAGTAATCGTGAACAAGTTAATTGGTGGATTAATTCATTATTAACACAACAAGGTGATTCACAATGGAGATTAATAAAACAAATGCATACAGATTCACCATCAATACAAGGTATATGGACACCATTTACAAATAAATCAATTGATCGAACAACAAGAATATATCCAGATAAGGATCTTATTGAAATAGAATATCCACAAATGACAGCAACACAACAAATACAAGAATTATTTGAACAAGATAAAATAAATAAAAAACAAAATTAGTTTGTTTCTTCTTTTTTGTTATTAAATTAGATAAAATTCTTTCATAAGAAAAACAATAGTATTATTCAAATAAATACTTTTGTTATTTTCTAGAATTATAATATATATTATCTGAATATAAATGGTCTTTATGTGACTAAATATTCACGCGCCTTGCTTTTGACGTTATATACAATGTTTTCAAATAAAACATCAAAATTATCGAATATTAAATGTCATTATTTTATCCAATTATTATACGACACATTATTCATCGTCTTATTGAACGATGTTCTTCAATAGATTTTCGTCATTATTTAACAACATTATGTCTATTTCTTCTTCTTTCATTTTTTACTTCTATTATTATTAATATTCTAATACCTATTTTATTTAATAAAACATCATCATTAATATCATCATCATCATCATCGTCATCGCTTAGTTTACTTTCAACTAGTCATATATTTTTTCCATCAGATTCAACATCATTACAATGTTCATCATCAAATAATCATGAATTACAAGCACATTATCCACAACAAGATTCTTTAGATACAAAACGAAAATATACTAAAGATCAATCAAAACAAAAAAATATTTCTAGTGGTAAAAATAATTTAATTTTTTTTCCTTAGAATAAAATAATAATCTTCTTTTTTTTTTCCCTGTTATATAGATCTTCGACAAGAAGCTGAAACTGCCCTTCATTTAGCACTTCGTTTAATAAATGAAAATAAATTTGAAAAAGCACGAAAAGTTTTTGAACATGCTTTAACACTTGATCCATATAATTCTGAAATACTTGTTGAATATGGACAATTTCTTGAATATCATAATCAAGATTTAATACGTGCAGAAAATTTATATACACGTGCACTTGTTAGACAACCAACAAATCCACGCGCATTAGAATTAAAAAAACGTACATTACCATTAGTTGAAGAAATTGATCAAAAACATTTTACTTTTATTGATAATCTTTTACAAGAACTTTATCGTATACCTGATACAAATCCATATTTACGACGTGCTAAACGTGATGCTTATTATTTACATATATATCATTCAAATGCAATTGAAGGTAATACATTAAATCTTCGAGAAACACGACATATTGTTGAAACACGTATGGCTATTGGTGGTAAATCACTTATTGAACAACAAGAAGTACTTGGTCTTGATTTAGCATTACAATATGTTAATTGTACATTAGTAAATCGTCTTGGTTCAATAACACTTGAAGATATATTTGAAATACATCGTCGAGTATTAGGTTTTGTTGATCCAATTGAAGCTGGAAAATTACGTAAACATCAAGTTTATGTTGGATCATTTACTCCACCTGCAGCTATTGATGTACCAGGTTATCTTAAAGATTTTCTTATTTGGCTTAATTCATTAGAAGATACTCGAGATCTTCATGCTATTGAATTAGCTGCTATAGCACATTATAAATTTGTTTATATTCATCCATTTATTGATGGTAATGGTCGTACAGGACGTTTATTAATGAATTTAATTTTAATGAGATCTGGTTTTCCACCTGTTATTATAAAAAAATCTGAACGTTTAGCATATTATTCATATTTAGATCAAGCTAATGATGGAGATGTTCGACCATTAATACGTTTTATTGCTAAATGTACAGAAAGAACATTAACAGAATTTATTCATCATTCACAACCACCAACAACTACTGGACAAGAATTAAGACTGAATGATGATGATGATAATGATGATGATATTAATGATGATGATGATGAAAGAAATTTACTTGAAGAACGAGTTATTATTGTATAATGAAAAAAAAATAACAAAGTTAATACAGTGGAAATTATATATATATATTTATTTTGTTTGTTTTCGGTTTTTTTATTCTTGCTTTAGTGTAACGGGGTACCAAAAAAAAGAGAATTATTTAATAAAACTTTATGTGAATAAGAAGAAGAACAGATACATATATATTCAATTCAAACTAATCTATTGTACAAATATTTTTATGTACTTGTTATAAAGGAACATAAACTTGAACTTTAAAATATAAATGCGTTAGTATTAGACAAAAACAGTGATTTAAAGAAATAGTGTCATATCGAAGTTACACCGGTCGACGGAGTTATCTGAAATCAACTAAATATCAAAAGTTATCAAATAATTGATGATATTGATATCAGAATATATATTTAGAGTGAATATCTGAGTCTGACTAGCGTTCAAGTTGTTTTCATATGAGTGATTCTCTTTAGCAGCTGCAGAACTTTCAATCCGCTAAAGTGCTGTAGAGTTGTTTAAATAAAATTTAGATAACTTCGTCGACCAGTGTAACTTCGATACGACATATACATATTTTTTTTTCTTTCTATCGTCCGTCTTCGATTCTCATAAGATTATATATATATAGAATGGAAGAAAAAACACGTGATATATACATCTAATTGTTTATAAAAATGTTTTGTGGACGAGGATATTGTACACAACCAACTTGTTTTCCTGTTTTGGGTTCTCCACCTATACTTGTTTTTCTTTGTAAAACACATTGTCGACATATGTTATGTTACAGACATTGGTTATCTCATCAAACAAGTGAAACAGTAATATCAGACGAACAAGAACAAATGAATCAATCATCTTCAAGTATATGAAGAGTGAAATATAAAAAAAAGATATATAATTGATTTATTATTTAGCTGTTACTTTAGATTCCGATAATGATGAACAAGAAAATGTTCCTGATCTTTTAAAAGAATGTACAAATCAAGAAGAACATCATATATTAGAGAAAAATTTTTATAATTCTAATCAAGATGAAAATGATACAATTGAATCAAAAATGTAAAAAAATTTTTTATTTTAAAATAATTTAATTTTTTATTTTTAATTTAGATATAAAAAAGAAATTGAATGGTGGAATGAAATAACACCATGGAAAAATAGTGAAAGTAAAATATTTTATAATAAAAATATAGATATCATAATTATCAATATTTATTTAGATTTTAATATTAAAATAAAAGAAACATCAAGTGATGAAGGTAACAAAAAAACAAAAGTATATTTAAATTTAAAAAAAAGAATTTACTTTTAGAAACTGATTCTATTGAATATACAAATAAAGATGGTGATTTAGATTATAAAATAAAACAAAAGAAAAAAGTATGAAAAAATTAAAAAAATTTTTAAATAATTTTTTTTGTAATTAAAATAGATTTCTAAGAAGAAATTTGAACGATCTATAACATATCGTTCTTATTCTGGTGAATGTCCATTAACATTTGATGGTGCATTTGGTTTAATTCAAGCATATCATCAACATCAATTATGTTCACCAACAAAAAATGCTAATAAAAAAATATGTCTTTATCAACATTTTCATTCCAAACATGGTTTTAAAAATGAAATATCAATGCGTCTTGTTCATGCAATTATTCATCATGAAAATCCATATGAAACAAAATTATTTTCATCTATTAATGATACACCATTAACATTGTATAATCCACATCATAAAGTTAAATGTCCATTATCAACAAGACATGATATTATAAATACACCATGTTTAATACAAGAAATTACTCGAAAAAGTATTCGAAGACATTTATCTGGTGTACATCGTTTAGATCATCAAACAATTGATAAACTTATTAAAGAAATGTTTAAATAGTAAAAATACAAGTAGATATTTTTTTTTTGTTTTATTGTATGTAGTTATTTTTTGTTCATGTTTTATACGTTGCATTAATAATAGAAAAAAAAACATTTGTATGATAAACGAAATTATATATTTTTTGAATCAACATGTTGATGTTATATGTATTTTGTGAAAAAAAAGAATATTTTAAACATATTGCTATTGTTTGAAAACGAAAATTTTGATTATATATTTTATAGTTAGAAAAAAAAGAAATGAAGATATAATAATAAAAATAGTTATAAACCATTTCTATACTTTTTAAAAACACGTGCAAGCGATCTTATCATATCAACAAAAATGTCACGAAGTGGCAAAAGATTGAAACAAAGAATTATCTACCGTTCATGACACTCCTGCATATCATTGTTGACTAAAGATAAGAAAAACTTCATCGTTCTCTTCTCATGATTATATGATTTCATCATAGATATGAAACGAAACTCTTTGCTGTTTTTCTTTACTATTACAATACAAATCGAATAAATTATATCAATTATACGAGTAAGAAACAAAATAAAGCTTAAAAATCATGTTGTCGTCATATATATATATATATAGAATTTAATAATGGCAATACACGTTAATGATCAAGTATCACGTCGTTTTCTTGATGGAAAGGAAGAGCCGAACAAATTTCTGACACCTATCGAAGGTTATGAAGAAAAACAACTGGTATCTCTTGAAGAATCTATGCAACCAATTAAAAGTTTAGTACATCACAAACAAACTAAAGAGTTATTCGGGAATCAATGCATTGAAAAGTTTGTGAAAGATCTTGACAGGAATATATGGATAGTCAAACATAACTCAAGCGAGCCAAAGGACAACCTTACTCAAGATGAATCGGCTGCTATTCGTCTCTACACGATGCAGTGGCCAGATTCAGATAACAGTTTATGTACTGTTCTTAACAAAGTACTTCGAGCAGAAAAAAGAGATATTCTCAAGCCATGGTTTTCGTATCTTAAACTTATTCTTACTGCATTGTTTAAATTACCACGACACAAAGGAATCATTTGGAGAGGCATTCGTGACGATGTTAGTGATCAATACAGAGAAAATAATGTCTGGTGGGGTTTCACCTCCTGCACCGCCAAAATGGGCCAGATAGATCAGTTTCTTGGACGATGTGGTAAACGTACCATGTTTATGATAGATTGTATAAATGGCAGAGCTATTCGTAATCATTCGCAATATCCAAATGAAAATGAAATTCTTCTTATGTCTGGTAGCTATTTCAGTGTGATAGATAAACATAGTCCAGCGGAAGATTTATATACTATTCATTTGCAACAAATGGAACCTCCTTATGAACTTCTTAAACCACCTTTCAATTCAGACCTAATATCTGGCCAGCCACATGTTATATCCTATGTTGGAATTTCCTCGAAAGTTACGACAAGTAGTCCTATAACAACCATCAAATCACATGGTATGAAATTTAATATTATTTCTCAGAACAGTTTCGCGTTTTATCGCTCAGAAAATTGCTTTTAAGAAAAATATGTTGCACTATATACCATTCAGTGTAGTTTGATACGCTCATTCTGAATTTCCCCTTAGCCTTTCTTCAAAGTGTAATATGAGTGTCCAAAACTGAATTTTTCGGTAAAAATCCTGTATCCGTTTGTTCCCATCAAATTCTATCAAAAATTGACTTCCACAAAAAAAAACTCTTTTCATATATAGTTTGATACAACTCGACAGGCTGATTTCGAATATCACCTTAGTTATTCTTCAGAGTCCAGTACAGATGTCTAAAACCAAATTTTCGTCTAGAGATTTCGGATTCTTGGGCACCATCTACAATAGCTTAGGGAAGGGTTCACGATTTGGCACTATTAACATAGTTAGGATACATATTCCAGAGTATCTTGTAAAAATACGTGCTCGATCAGACGTGATCCCTTCATAGAGTTTTTAACATACAGAACGATAAGTTTTTTCATCACATAGTCCGTAGGTGAACAAGTTTTTTGCGATATTGTTTGTTTGTGGAATATTGTGCTATAATGTTCTGCGACTTGTCTTTCTTGCATTATGATAATTTCTGCGTTTAAACTTTGACAGGCTTTTTACTTGAGCTCTACAAAACTCTGAGAATCACTAGTTTAGACTGTGAAAAAGAATATTTTCGGATATGTTCACCTGGCTCACATTATGCCTGAGAGGTATATCTGCAGTGAAAATTTGGTGACAAACAAGGAGCCATTCAGAAGTTATTCATATAGTAATTGTCAAAATTTTTTTCTATAAAGTGAGTCAAATTCAGATTTTCAAGAAATAGTCGATTGTTTTCACCGAAAAGGACAGTGACTCAGAAGAATTTTTGCTTATCATTTTATTGGTATTTCAATTGTCTTTCTTTTATCTACTTCCATTTTCCTTCAACTTTACTTAGACGAAGCAAATCAAAAAATAAAGTGATTCTATACAAAAATGACAGAGCATCTGCAATTAATCACTAGGAGTGAATGCGTTTGTGACAAGAAGAAGAGAAAAAAATAATAAAAGCTCTATCATTAAATAGATCATCTCAGGCTCATTGCGACACATGCGACATATAATGCGGAAAATTTTATTTCAGTGTGTAGTTCCAGTACAGTTCTTTGTCTCGTTTTAAAGTAAAAGATTCACTTATCAGCTTTTCGAAAAAAAACTGGTAGAACAGTTGTTTTACAAGGAAACATTTCCAGGTGCCTATTCGCTTTTCAGGCGAAGCTTTGTGGATCTTGTAGACTTTGATGAGTTATGTCTACCATAAAAAAAAAAGTTCGTACCCATGGTGTGTTCCTGATGAGATATCCAGTTTTTAGTAAATTTTTTCTATAATCGTCTACTTTTGCAGAAAAGCTATGTT
The DNA here is from genome assembly GCA_022393335.1 of Macrotrachela quadricornifera. Lineage (NCBI taxonomy): Eukaryota > Metazoa > Rotifera > Eurotatoria > Philodinida > Philodinidae > Macrotrachela > Macrotrachela quadricornifera. Next base: position 372,944 of record JAJEKB010021144.1, on the reverse strand, counting down.
TTCGAGTTTTAACTTGACACTTTCCCCATACAAAGGTCTCAGCTAGACTAGCTTGCATAAAAAATTTTAGAAGTTTTGAACAACGACTCTCCGAGATATGGAACTATTAATGTATAGACTTTTTTCCATAGGTAGTGTATATAGTAAGTATTTTGTAAAAGCTTCGTATCTCGGAGAGTCGTTGTCCAAAACTTCTAAAATTTTTCTATGCAAGCCAGTCTAGCTGAGGCCTTTGCATGGGGAAAGTGTCAAGTTAAAACTCGAAAGCATAGCTTTTCTGCAAAAGTGGACGATTATAGAAAAAATTCACTAAAAACTCAATATCTCGTCAGGAACACACCATGGACACGAATTTTTTTTTCATGGTAGATATAACCCATCAAGGTCTACAAGATCCACAAAGCTCCGACTCAAAAGCGAATGGACATCTGAGAATGATGCCTTCTGAATATTTGTTAAAGTGGGACTATCAAATATCTGTGTCTATAGAAGCATGAAAAAAGAATAATTTTATAATGAATTCGTAATATAATATAAACAACACACTAGCATGTATGACTCTGGAATACAATTATATTTTAAGATTTTTGCTGGAAGATTACTTTTAGTGAACCAATATCAATAAAACTATAGGTATCTCACACCACTAATGTTTTCATTTTGAACATAAGTGTTTATAATGATTAACATTTGAAAAACTAAAAGTAACGATGGACACTCTTGTAATTTGTGTATCACTTTCTTTATCATAGTCACATAAACAAAATAAGCGCCATGCTATATTAGTTTGTAATGGTCAGAAGTAACTAGGATATGAATACGCAACTTTATCACATGCGTGTCTTTTTATTTTTGAAGATAAAAGCAAAATTTAAAAGCTGCATAATTCAATTTCAATAACTTTTTTAATTACAACTGTTTGAATCAAAAATTTTTTAGATTAAATGTTTTTGTATTTTTCAATCCATGAAAATTTATTCTTTTTAACTGAAGAAAAACTTGTAGTTTCATATTTACTTTTAATTTATGTTAATATATAGAGTTTGCTAAATAGTCGTTCCACTATTTCAGGTTTTTCTAGTAAACTAATTTAAGGAATACACTAAACGATAAAACTATCTTCAAATAAAGATAGCTTTCAAACCTAGATAGTGGTAGCTGCCTTCTTTTCACACACACTCAGTACTTACTATAAATATTGAATTATTATTAGAGATTCTGTAAAAATATTTTCTAAGTCAGTTTTGAATATTAATCTATGAATAACAAAAAAAATATTCAATTAATCATTATGTACAGTTAATATCTACCTTAATTTCGATAATAGTCTTGATTATTTGATGATCAGATCAAAGTTCGTTGAAAAGAAAGGGATAAGCAATTGATTGGTGGACTTTACCAGCTTCAGTTCATTGGCAAAAAAAATGACAGTGTGTGAAAGTTATAAATTACAGAACTGAGATAAGAAGTTACCAGTTATATTAACTACAACTAGATATGTACTAAATTCCACTATATTTTGTATTAACAACTCCGGAATCAATGGACTTTTGCGGTGGATTTCATCAAATTGAACCTATTTTATTTGAAAAAGCCGCTACACTCGATGCTATGTATTATCAAAATTTGATAAAATGATTTGGTAGCTTCAAAATCAGCTCACGGAACTGATAATGTCTGAGAAAATAAAATGATACACTCCGTTACGTTTCTAACATCTAAAACAGATAATCATTGAAATAAAGTAATCAGATTTTATACAGATCTTAATACGACCACACTGTGTATATGTTGGTAATAGGTGACACCGATGACTGATTGATTTTTTTTGAATTCCACTGGTTTTGAAAAAAATTTATCACGAAAATCTATTGAAAGGTACTTCGTAATAAAAGACCCGACATTTTTTAATAATACCAAGAAGGAGATTATCTAAGTGTGAAAGAACATTCAACAAGAGAAAACTGCCTAGAACGATGACATACACTATAACATGAGATGTTTGGTTGAGTGAATTGTACATTTTATCATTGGTGTGCAATTTTAATATCAATTTCGAAAAAAGTCATACTTGATTTTCGCCGATTCGTAAGAAAATAGTAGAATTTTCCTAAAGTAAATAATGTGAGCTTTTATTTTTTTTCAAAATAAATAAATGAAACATCTTTTTTAAAAGATAAAACTACCTAGTTGTATTCTTATTCTATGAAAAAAACCATTGTCCATCCGTCATTTTAAATAGTCGTTTTAAAAATTGTTAGGACTGCACCAATTCTCAGATTTTTTCTATGATTATGCCACTAGTTGAAGATGCTTTTTTTCGAAAATATAGCTTGTTCTGTGCTGAATAAAGTCATGTAATTATAAATGTTCGATTATTTCTTAATTTCCCGAGAATGATCTCTTTTTAGGTAGTGGGCCAAAAAAGCATGATTTTCGAGAACACCTAGTTACTTCCGAGCATTTCGAATGAAAGTTTCTGCTAAACAGAAGACAGAACGTGATTTGAGATCTTTAAGAAATCAGACACATTTTTTAATTATCCTCTTACTTTTGATTTAGTAATTCCATCGTCTGCTTCATATCAAAACGAGAAACTCGGAAACATGATCAGTGGCACAAAAGAGAAATCAAAAGTGGATTTGTGTTTGAATAATTTAACTGATCAAGACAAAAAATCGGTGTTATACTCCTCGTTACAAAATAAAACGGTAAGGAAACACTGTTCATTGCTATTATTTGGAGAAATTGGAGCTAATCTGTTTCGCTTTTCACTTCATAATGTCAAACAGTACAAAACAGCCTATTTCTGCAAACCTGTATTTTCCTGAAATATTATGAAGCATCAAACTACATAAAATTAACTGTGTAGACATGCATTATACATTGAGAAAATATGTAATTCAAATAATAAAGTGACTTTATGATGACTTCTAATCGAAATGAGTATTAAAACCTTTATACTAAATACTGAGTGATTGTCATTTGGTTGAAGATTTTGTGTGTACCTAATGATGTAAAAGTTAAATACAGAGTGATTGAAAAGTAACTCCCTATATTAAGTTTTTTATTACTTCCAAATAACAAAAGATATCGTAACGATTTTTTCACTGTTTTAAAGCATGTACTATGCCGTCTTGCTGTACCCAAATCTGGATCATTGATCGTTTAACTGTCTAAAATTCAGGCCGAATTTCGTCTAGAGAATGTCTAGAAATAACTCATTATTTTCAATCTATTA
>JAJEKB010021144.1:301862-369693 GCA_022393335.1 Macrotrachela quadricornifera | reverse complement strand
TTCGTCTAGAGAATGTCTAGAAATAACTCATTATTTTCAATCTATTAATAGATTGAAAATAATAAATAATTTTTACGCATTCTCAACATCAACTTCATGTTTGATCTTAGACAGTCGAACGATGAATCAAGTTATTTCATCTACAACAAAACGACATAGTCCATACTTTAAAATGGTGAAAAAATCGTTATGCTATCTTTTGTTATTTGAAAGTAATAAAGAATTTAAAATAGGAAGTTACTTTTCAATCATCATTTAGATATGAGTAAGACTAATTCTTAAAAGCAAAACTATACACTTTCAGCGCGTTTACAATTTTCGTGAACGACTCGAGCAATGTTGAACGTGCGTAACAACATTTTTTTGCTTATTTTATATTTTTTTCCACGTAGCATGTGAGGATGAGCTAGATGAATCTAGGGATTTTTTTATTATTTTCATACATATTCACCAATTTATTAGTCCCATTCTGTCTCATCCACCTTTATTTAGCATAAAGAGCTGCTGTTAATTGACTAGATCAAAATTTCGCATATGGATTCTATAGATGTCTTTTTTACTTTAAGATATCATCACTAATTAACGAACGAAAATGCGTAGATGTTAATGCAAGACGCACGAACTTTATGACGCGAATCAAAGGAGACTATCGATGTCATGGCAGATATGTAGCGACAAAAGCGAATCATCGAAACATAATGTTGGTTGGACGAACACGGACGGGTAAATCGAGTATCAAATCATTACTAATTGATCCAACCACAGTACCAGATGAAATTATGCTTAGATCCGGTATCAGAGATCCACTCTTTGAATCATTCCATGCCAGAGAGAACGACATGATGCTTAAAATCATCGATACACCAGGCTTATTTGAACGTGGTATCGGTGAAATCAGTATCAGGGATAGTGACACAATCATGCGAACATTTGACATGTGTGCCAATATGGGAATTACAAAATTTCATATGATATGTTTTTGTATAGCTCTTTCAGCCGGTATCAATACAGAAGATATTAAATCGCTTGAATTATTGATAGAATTTCTCGGTCGTGGCTTAGCAAATAATTCCTGTTTAATCATAACACATTGTGAATCGAAAACTGAAGAGCAACGAGCTGCTCTCAGAAACGAATTAACACAAGATTCGTTCTTCAAAAGTATTGCACCATTTTTCGAATTAGGCATTTTTTTCACTGGTTCACTCAATCGAGACGATTACAACAAAGGCAACGAAAGTATCTTAGATCAGTTTATCACGATATGCGATTATCGTGAACGGCTGATTCAATTATTCTCATGTAATACCATTGAGCCATTTCCAGTTTGTGAGATGATAATAAATCGAATGTCAACTAATAATGACAGCATGTTCCAGAAACAACTGGAAAAAACTAACCAAAGGTATGAAGAACAACAACGTATCATCAATGAATTAACAAATATGCGAGTTAAGAATCAAGCAGAAATCAAAGATCTTATGCAACATTATCGTCAACTAATTATACAAGAAGAAAAAGCAAAGGCAGAAGCTGTAAATTACGAAAATCTCCTTGCCCAATTACTACGTAATTCCAAAAAAATGTGAAGCCTACGAATAATCAAACAAGCAAAAGATATTACTAGTAGAAAGCTATTTTTGTTGATTTAATTTAATTTTGCTTTCACTGACTATCATAATGATCTTTTCAGTATACATAACTAACTCAGAAAAAAATTAAGTTTATTCTATGTATCGCTTATTGTTTTGTTGACTTCTAGATGTCTCGCATCGTAAGATTAATCATTGATATTGAAACTAAACATAAACAGATTATGAACAGTATTGATGAAGAATGTAAGACCTATCCCTAAAAAGAAAAGCAAGTTCCTGTTCAATATAAAGAACATATCTGTCATTAATTAAATCTTGTTTCTTGTCAGAAAAATTCGCCTTTCAAAAACCCGAAAAGTTGATTTTTGTGACTAACCTTTTGACACAAAGAAAGCGTCGGATAAAAAATTCCACTTAATAAAATGATCACCCCATTGAATAGTATCTATTCTAAAAGTTTCAGCTTTCTATCACTTAAAATGAGGAAACTCCTAAAATCCAGTTTTGGCTGGAAGACCCTAAGTCGTAATCCCTATTCGAATCTCCTTGCAAGGTTTTTAAAATTTTTTTAAATCTTCAGCTATACTTATATTTACAATTTCTAAAAATTCAATAACTTTCACTCGATTTGAAGAAAGTCGATATAATTGCGGTACGTTTTCGAAAGAATTACCTATTGGTAGAAGAATTTGTTGTTGATTTTCTTCTTCTGTTGCACTATCACATGAGACAAGTCTAAGAACGAAAAAGAAAAGAAAAACAAATTCAACCATTTTTACATCATGAAACATCACAAGGAAATAAATATTTCAAGTACATTATTTGATTATTTAATATCTAATTAATCAAAAAACTTTAATATTCTATTAAGCTTAATAAAAATTTTAATTTTACTTTATCAAAATATCAAAATTTCAATATCTTAAAATTAATGATTTTATTCTTACTGTTTGATTATTAACTTTATGTTCAGTTTTCAACAAGTACATTCTTAATAAATAAATAATTACATTTCATATTGAACAAGAAAGAGAAAAAAACTAATAGTTTTATAAAATAATTAATTATGGCCTTCCTATTCACACGAATTTTGTTGGATCCGATGGGTTCCAGCTATCAGACAGTAGAGTCCGGCGGGATCGGGTTTTTTCATCCCGATCCCGACCGCATCTGATTTAACAGAAACCCGTCCCGATCCCGGTCCCGACAAAATATTTTTTCGGGATTTTCAATGGCGTTACCATTTTCTGTGAATACAAATCATTCAGACTAAAAATCTGATTCAAGTATCTTCTCGGGATTCGTAGTCCCGATCCCGTTTTTAACAGGGATACCCGTCCCGATCCCGCCCCGATCCCGTAAAATCGAGAGAATTTCGGGATTTGGATCCCGTCGGAAACGGGATCGGGATCGGGTTCGGGAAAAATTTAGGGATCGGGACAGTCCCGCCGGACTCTATCAGACAGCGACGAATTTTTGTGCTGGAAATCGCCAGAATCTCGCTGTCGGAAAGCGTCGGAGATCAAAGAGTACTGTTGGTTTTCTACTGTTGGAGCTTCTGTCGGAAAATGTCGGATGTTTACGGATCCGATGGAATCCCGTGTGGCAGTTTCGACCTGGGCATTTAGAATTGAAAGCTTTCTTGGCTGTTGAAAAAAAATCTTCTACAATGTAATTTATGACCATCGAGAAAATTCCACTAAGCGAACGCGTATTGCGAAAAGTTGATTCGCATGCTTGCGATGAAAACAAATGGATGTTTAACGCTTCTACAAGTAATTGTTTTTGTTGAAAAAAAATAATAAAATAAGTGAGGTAATGAGCATTTAGCTCTGTGAAAAAAATGTAGTACGAGTAACAATATATCTCTCACGACAAATTTTTCTGAGTTTTGTGCCGGATGAAGATAAAGGTGCTAATCGGGCAAGCAATAAACAATTCCACCATAAACGTAGAAGAAAAATAGAAGTCCAAACATCTTTCAAACCTACCTAACAAGGAAAAACATGTAGATCAACACTCTCCGTATGCATGGTATTTCTAAAAGAGTTAGCTATATCACTGATATTAATATACAGAAAATTATCAGAACTATAATGTTGTTGTTAGTAAAAAATTAAAAACAAGTTGATATTTAGTTAAGACTGAAATTTGCAACAAAAAGATTACTTTTGTTTACAAAAACTGAGTTAGTTCAATTAAAGAGCGTTTCAAAGAGAAGCTGAATAGTAAAGCTCAAACATACGTTCTTCTCTTGAAGTTGTTGGTTCGATATACAAAATTATGATCAATTTTAAAAACATGTAAATTCCATTAGAATTGTCATAATGAGTTATTAAGTTTAACACATCACAAGATGTAATTCTCAAACAAGAACGAAAATTTTGATGATCTGTTTGTTTTAAATCACTTTGAGTCAATCTATAATGTAGCCGAATCAATTCTTCGTTATCAAATAATTGTTGTTAATGTTTCATTGTTATACATTTATTAACAACTTGTAAAGCTGCTGTTGCAGATAATAAACGGTTTCTTAACTTTGTGACCAGGTGAGTTACATCTTGTATAAACATGAAAAGCTGCTCAGGTCTTAAAAATACCAAGATCAATTACCAGGTTGAATTGAAAACATACAAGAATCAACATGCACATTAAAATTCGATAGACTTGCATAGAATCCAGACATCAAAGGCATAGTACGAAAATATTTATTATCAGCATCTAAAGTATCATGAAAGAAAGAAAAATTTTAAAGTATGTATCTTGGTTTCTATTTCATCAACATAATATTGTAACAAGAAGGTCTTTTATAACGAACAATATCTTTCTATTCGATTATTTTTTGTAAAGATAAAATGCTGAATGTCCATTGGAACTTTCAATTCTATGTAATTTTGAAAACAGACTGGTCTTTTTATTTTCTTTTAATGTTTTGAAGTGGAAATTAAACGAACTATTTCATGGTGATTTCAAATGGCTACAAGTGAAATTTTTAATCTCTGAAAATGACTTAAATTTGCCGGTGGAAAATCTGAATATTCACACATGTCGTTCAATAGAATTCTTGTCAATGAATAAATATCGCCTAAGAATATCTAATGATGTATATTTACTGCTGGTGCCATAGCCAGCGAGAATACAATTGGATGATGGTATTGGCTGATTTGGCTGGTGGAATGGCTTGAATACAATGAATGTTCAATATTGGAGCCTTTTCATTTTAAACCATCCACAACTTTAATTCAGATATGAATCTGTTTTAAAATAACATGGTGATGGTACCCCACCCGATAGAGGAGTTGAAAAACTTATAATACTATTTGTATGCGTGTCGTATTTGACTCGTTGCATCACACCTGTGCCTAGAATTTTATGAACGATCAATTAATAAATTCTCAAGGGGAAAACGACAGACAATAGAACTTCAGAAATTCCAGAGACTTCGTGGGTTTCCATTATATTCGCGGAGTTCCTTGGAGTTCTATGGAATCGAATGGAATGTAATAGAACTCCTTAGAATCCACAAGTTCTGGAGTCTGCTGTTTCTCCCTCGTAAATATCATTTCTTATTTGTTTGTCCTAAACAGTTTTAACTCATTGTTGCTGCTATTATCAAGAGAATAGAGATAAGTGAAGCAAATCTTCTCTATCATTTAGTAAAACTATATTTCAAATTTCAATAATCAAACAAAGCTGATTTTCTCATATTATTGATTTAAAAGAAAATTTAATAAATAGAAATGATGATTATTGCATGATAAATATAAATATAAAATATTTGACGTTAACGTGTAAAGAAAATGAAATAATATAATTGAATGATAAACAAAAAATAAGTGAGTCAGTAAAAATCGATTGATTCGATTATTTTATCTACTTATAAAATAAAAGAATAGGAAAAATATAATTGAATAACATATGAATAGCGGAACATTTCAAAATCATTTAACCTTAGTGAAAATACTCATCAAACAAGTACGACTTGCCGGTGTGAATACTCGAGAATTTTTATGTATATTTATATTTCTTATGTACTGCAGCGAGTACTCATATGAATTATTTCTTTAAGATTTACGCACAGACAAAACATGTGTGCTCAATGCAATCCTCATCTCCATTTTTTTAGATTTTTTAACAAAGTATTTGTGTCCTAGTTTGTATAAAAAAATAGAATTAAGTTATGTATTACAGAAAACTGATGTAATTAAACGCAATATGGGGAAGTATAATTTTAATGACTTATCTATTTTATATCCCATTCTTTTCTAATAAATTATTCGCGCTATTTTGATGAAAGGTTATTATTTCAGAAACAGACAACGATCTTCCATCTTCAACTATTCATTTAACGAGTAAGAATAAATATTGCACTATCAAACTAGCAAATTTAAAATGTTATGTTCCTATAGCTTACCTAGAGTAAGTTATTTAAATTTCAAGGTATATGAAATTTAGATATGAAAATCAATCAGCAAAGATTTCGTTCATTATTATAAGAACAAAACATAATGTTGTTCGAGCCGATTATGAATTTTGTATAAATCCTCTTTTATATGATCTAGACAACACCACAATTCGTCCTTACAATAGTGAAGTCAATTCTATAGATGATCGATGGAAAACACCGTTTTTTAGAGAAAAGTATCATTTATTATCGGATGGAATCTCTTTCTTTATACTTATTTAGAACACATTACTTACTGAAATGCTCATAAAAAAATGAATAGAAGAAAATTTCAAAAATTCTGTTCGATTAAAAATTGTATATAGAAGCTTGGTTTAATTTGAAACCAGCTGAAACTCTATATCTCTTATAATGATGACGTTATAAATTGTTCTCCTGAATGTCATATAAACAATTTAAATAATTATTCTAATAAGATGTACTGCGCTAAAACTTGTATCAAAGATGTTTCTCACTAGAATTACTCATCTCTGAAAATTTTAGTTCAAACGAACTGTTCGAAATAAAAAATTAATTTTGAGAGGAGGGGATCTTAAGCATGAGCAAATAAATTCATCCTAATATTGTTAGTGGTATACCCTGAGTCTCTTTGTATTAATGATGCAGCTTTTAGCTTGAATATCTTCATTTCTTTTTCTATCATGTTAGCACTTCCAAATGCTATTTGTACTAGCACAATAAAAACACTTAATTTGAGTACATACAAGTAATGGGATGAATGAATAAACTGCTGGATACAAAAAAAAGAAACAAAAATATCTCTCAATCTTCTATTTTCGTTTCTCGGTCATAAGATATATGTGTATGTTAAATGAAGATTTTTGTTCGAAAATAATTCTCTTTTAATCAAATAAATATTTATCCACCTTAATAATATAGTGTTTTATTGATTGAACAAAAATAATATATAAATAATTATAAAGCAATGGAAAAAAACAATTCTTTTATTGTGATTTAGTTTAGATATTGTTTCAAATTGAACAAGATAAATAAATATGATAGAAAAGCAATGTATACTATTAAATTGATGCAAATAACATTATATTCAATGTTTCTGACTGTGATGATTCAGAACATTTTTTCTTTTAATCACGTTATGAGAATGAGGATGTTGTGTTTAATATGTTTTAAATAAAAATATTTTCCTATACTTATCATATATAATTCAAATTCTATTGGTTCAATTTTCGTACGAATTATAAGAAATATGATTTGATAATGAAATCTCATTGATGATTCAGTATTTTTTTTTCTTTAAAGAATTTTAAATTTAAATTTCAAAATAACTTTGATCGTTGAACGATTTAAATAAAATTTATTGATCTTAATTATACAAATATAATATAATTTATCTACATTGATTTTTTGAATATTTAGATAAACAATAATAAATGAATAGAAAATTTCGTTGTGGCCGTTTGATATTATCAAATGATGGTACAATGAAAAAACTTAAACTTGAAAATGGTGGTGGTACTCGTTTTTGCACGTGGACTCATAAATATATGGATTTCAAAACTGTTCATCTTCGTCTGCTCAATATTTTCGAATTGAGTAAAATAACAAGAATAATTTTAAATTATTTTATATCTTTTTTTTTCATTATAGATAATTCTAATTGTCATACATCATTGTATGACTTTAAATTTCGTCCATTAGATCTTAATATATATAAAAATTTATCACAATATATTTATAAATATGGATTAAACACTAATAGTACTATAATCTACTTATGTACTAGTGAAAGTTTGAATTTATTATTTATTTAATTTTTATATAATTCTAACTATTTTTTATTTTTTAAAGATGATAATACTGAAGCAACAACTAAACATACAGTTGGAACACAAACAACAACAACATTCAAAGAAGAGTAAAGAAAAACAAAAAGAAAACATTTTCAACGAATATTTGTTTTTTTCAATTTATTTAGACAATCAACATTAATAAAAACAAATTGGTCAAAAAAATCTTTAAATAATGAAAAACTTTTGAAACAACAACAATTATATGAGTATAAAATATTTTTAATTTTTAAATAAAATTGAAAAATATTTTTTCTAGATGGACACTAGGTAATAAAATTGATTATGATTTATATGATTAAATCTTATATATTTAGAATATGGATTTAAACGTGCTATCGAAAATTTTATAAAAAAATTTCAAAGTTTAATTGATAAGAATAATGCTGATGAAATATTTAATCAGTTGTCACAAAATATGTTAATGATAAGAAATTATATTATTTCAACAATTGATGTATTACAAAAAAAATTTAGACAATCAAATGATTTTATTCGATTAATGAGTAAAGACGAAATATTATTATATTCAAATAATATTAATCATATATATAATATATGTTTATCGACAAAAGAATTGTTTATGTTAAATAAGAAAAAATTTTGTCATGTTCAAATGTTTTCAATCATTAATAATTTATGTTCTCAATTTACTTACAACATAGAGGTATTTAAATAATAAAATAAACAGAAATAAACTGCGTTTACTGTTTTATTCTATTTAAAAATCTATTAATCAAAGTTTTATTTAGAATTTTCGTGAGCATTGGTTAAAAAATGCTAATATAATATTATCATCATGAAACAAATACAAAAGATTCTATGAAATAATATTAAATATCAACATCTACTTCTCATATACGTTCATCATCAAATTTACAACCGTTGTTTGAAAAACTTGGACAAAAATATTTTTGATAACAGTTTTTTATGTCATTAAAAGCATTCATAAAGCTAAGATTTCTGGAAATGGATCATCGATAGCTATAATAGATATTCATCATACAGAAGTTTGATTTCTTTTCTTTTCGACACATATATACTAAACCTTTTATCATATTTGTTTACTAGAATGAGCATTACTGAATTGATTGAAAAAAAATACATAATTTGTTATTTTATAGAGATCAGTTCAATCTACTTTACTAATGAAATATTTTCTTATTTCTTTGATAACATGTTTATTCTTCCTTCATTCTAATGATCATTTTTGATAGTTTCATTTGTTATAAAAATCATTTTGTCTTTTTGAAATTATAGCTGTACATTCTGGAATAATATTATTTTCAACCCGGTAGTTTTAAAAAGACGTGATACATCAAATAGAAGTATAGAATAAAATTTAGATGTTATTAGTACTGATGATTTTATATATGAATGAAGAACTTTATTAATAGTATGAAGTTGTTGCAATACTATCTCATAATGATGGTTCATCATCATCAAGACAAAAACACCAGATGATGTTTATCAGAACCATCATCACTTGATGATAATACAAGTTTATCAATACATTATAATAGAGATGTTGAAAGAAAAGCAACAGCTCTCACTAAAGTACATCACTTTATCTATAAAGTTCATAGAAAAACTCAAATTATATTCAAATATTCTTCTTTTTTGATGAAATGAATAAATTTTAGCATAAAAATTATTATTCATTGTAATAACAAAGAATATGTGATTTGATCTAATATTTGAAAAATACATTTATGAAATAACTGCAGATATATTCTTGATGTTGCTATTCGCGGAAAAACTTTTTTCTTATACGTGAACATGAACGTGGTGATTCATTATCAATTATAATAAAAACTTCATTGTGATGACATAGCATTATGTTTATCAACACCAATACCTATTGATAGTGAATTGTATTCAACAATACAATATGATTTATCATTATGATGAACAACTTTTAGTAAATCCTCATTATCTAGAAGAATAGATTAAAATAGCCAAACAATTTCAATTATATTAAGTAATAATAAAATTGATCAACAACAACTATCATCTTAATTAAATTCAATTAATACAATAACGACAATTGTTGAAAAATTTAATGAACGTAGATTATTATTAATGTGTCTTTAGGATAATTATTCTTAATTGTTTTTATATAGTGTGAGAAGCTCGTACAACTCTTGTCAAATCTGTAAAAGGTTTCATAAGTATTTCATCGAATGTTTTGTCATGAATAATACCAGTCGATCAAAGCATGTTGATCTTATTAATTGACCGCTATGTCAAGAAAACGATAACGGAAATAAATTATTCTTTACATTTCCTGATCATTTTCTTTTAAGATTAAATCATTTAATAAAAAAAATAACATTTCATTTTTTTTTTAAATATTTCTAACTCTATTCTATCAGATTTGAGCAGAAAAATGATGATCCTATCGCGTCATCTAATTAGATATAATCTTATTATTCTATTTCAAAATTATGTTATATTAACCAAGACAATACTTTCTTACTATTCATTTCTATATTTATTGTAAACATAATTATTTTGTTAGTCAATTATTGATTTATTTACGTACAATCACAGAGAAGATGTTTGTTTTCTTTTTCTTTTCTAAATCAGAATGATTGTTGACATTAAGTTATCAAAGTGAATCGTGTTTCTCCCCCTCTCTAATTGAATAAAATTTTATTTCTAACTTTCTTTTATTCATAGTGCTTTATATCTATTTTCATATGAAGTTCTGTTCATTATTTCAAAAGAGATGATATCTAAATCTTACGTTTGCACGAAGATAGGGTCTCTAATATAAAGAATTTCGACCAAAGATTTGTGGGAAAGTTTTAAGTAAAAAAATCTCAATAATCTTCGTTTTCTTTTTAATGATAAATGCTTTTATGTCGTATGATAAAGATCATGTACAATAGAAAATAAAAATCATAAAATCAACCTACGTAGATAAGAACAGATCAAGATAAATATAAATTATTTTGTTGAAAGAGGAGTGAAAAGTGATATTAGAAGACGAAACATTTGACCTATTATGTTTATACACAGTTAATAATATTGAACGTTTAACCCTCGATTGAATATAGTCTTCCCATTCTCTATCGCTTCTCACCATCGAGTTCGATATTGAGAACTCTTGCTAAACAAACATATGCATACAAAAAAACTATACATTAGTATTATAGAGGAACTTCTTGTAGAAAGAACAACCCTTTGAATAATATGTAGATTTTTTGTATGCATGTGTGTTGTTGTCTTTTTCTTGAAAAATAAATTAACACAATTATTTATTCTCATTGTTAAATTAATCCTTTTTGTCTTTAACTTATTCTTTATAAATAACAATTACAATGAAATTTTTATAAAAATCCCTTTTACCGTTTCAAATCAATTATTTATTAAAAAAATATCGAAAAATATCTATTAAATTTGACAAGAGTTAATCATTTACCAGTAGATTTATCGACATATTTTATAATTATATAATTTAATAATATAAAAATTTATTTAAATGAAAAAAGAAAATAATTATTTGTATTTGTTTATACAATTATTAATTTATTAAAATATAAAATAAAGAAGAAAAATTTTTATTTTATTTTGTAAGTAATTAAATATTCTGCATATGCTTGTGCATCATGATAAGTAACAAATGTATGATTTCCATCAGTTGTTGTATCAAAATCTGGAGGTCGAGTTTTCATAGATGGATTACCTAATGTTGGATTTCCAATAAGAACTCGTGCAATAAACATTGATTTTTCTTCTTTGGAATTTGATTTGAATAAGTTGCATCACTTGAAAAATAAACTCCAATTCCACATGCCGTACCTACTAAATAAATAGAAAAAAAGCCGATTCAAAATCATTAATACCAGCAAAACTTCTATTAAAAAAATCTTCAATAATTGAATTAGTAGTATTTTCGGTATACCGATGATATAAACGTATTTCAGTATTTTTATTTAATCTTTCAAAACAATCTTTTTTATTTGCTAATATTAGCTGTAAATTGTAGCAGGAGAAGCAAATAAAACGTTTCTTTTAGTGTAAATCTACCCTCTATTTTAAGTATTTTACATATGACAGCCATAATCAAAACTAACATATTGGGTTGTCAACTAATTTTTGAAAAAACCACAAAAACTAGTTGACAACCCAACAATTTGTTTGATTACTTATGGAAAAATAATGTGCTTTAATTGAGCAAATTTCTAAAGAAGCCCTTGTTTGTTCTGTGTTTTAAATGATTTAGCCTATTAAAAATTAGAATGAATGAGTGAAAAAAAAGAACAGAATTTTTTTTGACTCTTGAGGAGTTAGAAAATTTCAAAATTTATTTTTTTTCGGAGCTTATGAAGAGTTTCTCTCCATTAGCCGTTTTATCGAATATTTATGTATAACAACCACAAAAAAGATTTTACAATACGCACAACACAAAGATTCAATGACTGATGAGTTTTTTTGCATCTCATGATTTATTAAATTTATTCTATATATTAAACTCATCCTTGAGTCAAGTACAATTAGAGGTGTAAGCCGACACTTCAGTCGACAGCGGCTCAAGGTTTTGAGGAGCTTTTTACAAAAAATCTCCGCAATTTTGAGAAATTTTCTAACACAAAAGGGAAAATGATACTATAGAACGTTCTTATTAGGAATTAGATGAGAAGAATTATAAAAACTTATCCCGAATACTGAAAATATTCAAAAATTTAGCATTTTGTTTATACGATGGCGCCGGCGGCAACTCGAGAACTTTCGAGATTCGGTGGTGACAGCTGGAAAATTAAAAATTTTTTTTGTCCATTAGCGGCGGCGGCTCGATTTTTTCCCTAAAAATCGACGGCGACGGTAGCTCAGCCGATCGGCTTACATCTCTAATGACAAATATAGTTGAAAAACATCAACTATTTTGCTTAGCAAATTTTATTATAGGGTGATATTTATAATAGATTCCAGTTGTTTTTATAAGAGAAGCTTGAATTAATATAAAAACTTTAAAAAGAAGATGTTATTGATGAGATCGATCAATATTAAGTACGAAGAACGTATGAGTCAAACTTGACGCTCAGAAAAAATATTACTCACGCTAAATACTTCTTCTGCTTCGACCAAACGACACATTTGAACAGAATATGACAAATAATGTAACAAAAACAATTAGTGACTAAAATGATGAGGGTATAAAAATATTTATGTACAGTTTATACAATGTACGTCAGTGGCGGATGTATGTTTTTTTTTGGCGCTACACTCTTCCTTTGCATCGGTTAATCGTTTATTTAAAAAAAAACACATCAGTTGAATTCTATCTAATTGACAATAAATAAACATTTTGATTAAAACATTTCACAAACTTTGACTTAGTACTGACAATGATTATTTCAAACATTGTTGCTCACAAAATGTGTTATATCGATCGTTATAGAGCGATACAATCTTAAAATACACAGCAAAATAAATCAATACATTCATTATGTTAAAAGAGATGTTTTCGTAAGATACAAATGAATTCATTTGTAGTAAAAACGAATAATAAAAGCATGCATTTACGAATTGTCGTGTTTGCTGATCGATTCTGTTAGATCCACCAAATTCTCTTTGTAAATCATCTATAGGAGAAAACACCTAAAAATAGATATTTTATTACAGTTCTTAGTTAAAAAAAGAAGGAGGCGGCTATTAATAGATTACCTCATCATTCATCTTCATTCATGTCCTTATTCGTTTCTAAAATTCATAATTACACTTTACTTTTTACAGTTATTTGTAATTTTCTCTTTTGTTTTCGTATCGACGATCAGAATATTATCTATGAATACATTTTATTTATTCGTTTCTTTTGAAACAAATGAATATGTTTTGGAAATGTCTGAATGTCATCACTTTAATGACATTTCATTTCTATATACACAAAAATAGAAAGAAGAGAACGTTTCGCATAGTGTCGATACTGATAAATAAATCCAGGGTTAAAAAATATATGTCACTCAATGATTCATACAAATGACGAAAAGACGTATCTTTGTAATCTTATTATTATCAAAAATCATCTATATTTGAAAAACAAATTGCACTTTTCTTCTACCTAATTTTCTAAGATGTTCAATGTATAAAAAACAACTTTTTCATGTTTTGTTTTCAGATTTGATTTAGTCAAAACAAGGATCAATTTCAAACTAAACTACAATAATCATTTAATGAACTAATGAGAAAAAAGAAAGTATTTAAACTAAAAAAAAATTTTTCTATTTCTTTTTTATTAAAATATAAATGACTTCATTTTTATGAGTAACTTCATTATTGATATTGGGAACAATATTAGTATGAAAAATTGTTTGTAGAGTTTAATATATCTATTGTATACTCAATGCGAATTCTAAACATACAAATGTTCATGATATGGTTAATGTTTAATAATAGATTTTATATAAACATGGATGTAGTTCAACAATATTATTTGTAGAATGTTTATCTATGTCAATGTTGTTATCGATTATTTGACTTTATTTTATTTTGACATTATAAAACAACACATCATACTATAATATGCTACTATTGTCATGTTGTTAAGAAAAATTCGTTTGAAAAAAATAAAAATAAAACAATTTCGATCTTTTTATTTTTAATATTGATAAAAATAAATCAAGATTGTTCTTCATATGATTCAGTTTTGATTAGTTTTCTTGTAGGATTCTCTTTTTCACTTAGAGAAATTGAACATTTGTTTTTCTTATTATATAAAATCATTTATCTTTCAAGGAACTGGTCCTTCCACCCAGTTCTCAAAAAAAGAACCAGTTCTAGAACTAGTGAACTATCACACATCTATCCATTATCGTGATAAGTCAGACGCGTTCAATTACGTTATAATAAAGAATGGCGTTTAAATACATTTCAAACATGAACATTGTTATTCTTCAATATCTCAGAGATCTAAAAGACTCTGTAAAATAAGATCATAAATCTACCCTCTCTTCGATCTCATTCTCAATAGACAAGACTGGCAGAGTCTGAAATTCAACAGATATTCATATTTTTATTTTATTTTAAGGTAAATACAACAAATTTTCTGTGTACTAGTTAGTCTTAGGGGTCTGTCACTTTTGTGCTAATCATAGTATCTATAAGAAACGTTTATCACTACTGCTCGCTTGACCCTAGACTCAATCCGTTCTAATTATCATTTATCACTGCGTGCTAAAGGTTTTTGAAGAACTGTCTCTGCACATATCCCAGGACATTCAATCCTGCCTAAGGATTCGATTGAAAAATATTGGATCTGACATCGGATTGAATCAGAAACGATTGAATATATGAATGTAAAAACAACAAAAGCGAAGCATCTCATAAACACATATCATCACGCGTAATGGTGTATCATCGAAAATGACACATGGAAAGAATGTGTATATGATATAAAACTAAGAATGAAAGAAAGCACGAGATGAAATAGATGAATCATGGCTACGACCGTGACAAATTCATATGTAAAAATTTGTCGGATGAATAAATATTATATGAGATATAAATATTTACAAGAATGTTCTATTGAATTAAATTATTCAATTGAGGGTGAGACCAGCAGCCATAAACTATAGATTTCATGTCCGCTACGACGATAGTGTGCTTGCGAATGTTTATGTTTCAAAATGAAGGATATCTAGAAGATAAACGAAAAGATGAAATAATAATGGTGAGGAGAGATTTAAAAAGTTTTATGGATTATCTAGATTTTTTTGTCTTAAGCAGTTTTTTGATCATAGTGAACGGATTTAGGAAAAAAAATGTTAAAGTTCGTGAAAAATATTTTGCACTTTGATTGGTTTGTTACTGTGTAGTTGGCACGTGTTGAGTGTTGATAGAGTCGTTTTGTGTATTTTCAGTGGTTTGTTGGAATTTTCGTAATCCTTTAGCTTTTTTCTTTCGTTGTCCTATGGAATACAAATTATTTAGCGGAACGTGTTATATACACAGTCATGGACTCTGTAGATAATTAGTTTAGATGAATACTTACTTTGAGTGCCTATGTCGCGTAAAATTTTTTGTTTGACCGTTTTCGTATTAATTCGTATTTTGCATCATGACGGTTACAAGTACCCACGATAAACTTTGCTTCCATGGCTGCTGTAAGTCCAAATATATTGTCGCATAGATGATGCATGGCTCGTTTGAATGGTTCGAAACGTTTTTCATCGGTGTAATGCACAAATAATTTGTCCATAATATGTTTGGTAGTTGTGTCATCGGTTTGGTCATTATCTATGTCAATCGTAGCTGAACTTTGTTGTATTTGTGATTGACGTGGTATTGGTTCGCCTAGGAGTTTGTTACGCATTAGATTAAACTGTTTTTCATCGTGAATAAATGGCAGAAATGGTGATGTAGATTTATATTCATAAAATAATTTAATAAATTCATTTTCAATAAATGTTGATGAATATCTGATAGCACGTTCAAGTTTTGACAATATTATTGAACACATGTCGAGGATGATCCGATATAAATGACATCAAGAAATGGAAGACTTACTAATCTTATAATCCATTTTAATATTTGAATGCCATGTATTAGCATCAGCTAAGAATTGTCGTAATTTATCTTCAGATTTATTCCAAGTCATACAGATATCATCAATATATCTATATAGATTATACTTAACAAATTATTGAAATATATTTGTTGTATACTTACCGACCAAAAAATTCACCTGTTTTTGTTTGTTCTTCGACAAATTTTCTTTGCCATTTCCACATAAAAATGTTAGCTAATGTTAATGTAAATAATGAACCCATAGCACCACCAGTAGTTTGTTTATAAATTTTTTGGCCGTAAACAAATACATTTTCTTTAAGTACAATAGAAGCTAATTTTCTTATGGTATCAAGATTAAGCCCCCTTCCCCTTAGAAAAATGACTTTTTCCGAAAATAAATCAATATTGAGTTTTTAGTATAGGAAGATGCGCCGAAATTCCCTTTTTCAGAATATGTATGTTTTTTTGAAAAATGGCTAGATTTCAAAAGATTTTTCGTAAAAAATTTCCACCCTACTACCTCTTTTCCTAGAAATTTTTATGGTTTTCAGTTTTTAAAAAATTGCTTATTGTTCCATATAACCGCATTGCATATAACAATTTTTTATATTAATTATGATAGATAGCGTTAGCTTATTCGCCTGTTACGCGCTTTAAAAGAGTCCATTGACATATATTGAAGATATACCACGTAAAAATGTTTTTTTTGAGATTTGACTGTAAAAATCCATTTCTAAAACTTCTTTCGCGTTTTTCTCAAAACGTAGTTTTCAATCAGGAAAATTAGAATCACTCCTTCATATCTTGAGCTATACTCAATATTTTTTTTATTTTAAAGGTCGCGACCAGAGTAAACTTTTCATCGACCAGTTTTTTTAAATTCGACTTCCGGGCTGAGAAAAGTTGGTTTTACTGTCGTCGGATTACCGTTTTTTATGATTATTTTAAGGCCTGTGCACCAAAACACTAATGAAAAATCAATAATACATAATTTAAAAATTCTGTCTGATGAAAAGTTGCATATTGATAATAGCTTTAATTTCAGACAATCCCGAGCTTCCTACCCTGTATTACGGCGGAGTGATGTCGATTTTTCTGAAGGCTAAAAATGACCTATGATGCAGCTGGAACTCCAGTCTAGTATGGGCAATCAGGCTAAAATTTTTACCAGAAACGTATCTCACCAGGATTACTCATTCCTGAAAATTTCAGCTCAAAAGACCCATTCTAAGTGGGAAATCATTTCTGAGGGGGCCCTTAAATGAGCTGATCTGATCAAACAGGTTCTTCGTTCAGAGCTAAAGCTGAACTGTAGCATCCCTATTCAACACTCCTTTTAGATCATGTCTCACAAAAGTATGATAGTTAGAATTTTCGAGATAGATTGAGTGAACAAAGACCTATCTATGACAAAAAAAATGAGACACAATGGCAATGATAATGGAGCAACAATCGAAAAAATAAGGTGTACAACTTATTTTTGCCCGGGGAATATATAAATGTAATTTAAGAATTGATTGCGACTGAAAAAAAGGTCATAAAGACTATATTTCTGTTTTTTTGTTGTATTTAAATGAATCATTCTGTTAAATTAATATGATCTATCATACTTTTTAACATACAGATTATTTTAATATCATATGTTCTTAGGAAAACATCATCGTTTTCTTTAAAACTTATAACGATTCGCCTGACTATATAAGCCTTTTCGAAAAAACTACACCATTCGATGCAGAATTTGTAGTTCTATCGATTGGCATAAAATTCCGAACAAAAAAAAACTTTACAACTGCCCTAGGCTACCAAAACCAACCCAAACCATATTCTTAACAGTGATCAGTCGACGACAAAAGTTTCACCCGTCTTAAAATGAATTTTGTATATTATTTTTCATGTATAAGAATAGAATGCAATACACATATGTCTAGAGGAGTTGAAGACATTTACGCAGTAGATATTAATTTTACAAGTGCTTGCTTCTTCTTTAAGTAATGTAGAAATATATGAATACACCCATTTTTGAATGGCCTGTTGACAGATGAGAGGGTGAGGGTGAAGCGAGCTCGAGTTTATGACTTTTGACCATTCATAGAGAAGAGCTATAGCTAAGCTTCATCAATAAGCAATATTAAGAACACTGAACACGAAATTTCGAATTGTAGTTCATTCACTAGAAATTCGTCCGCTCGAAATGTTGGTCTCATATCATACAATTCATCTGATGTCTAAACAAGTTACCCAAAACAATGTATATATTCTCTATTGATTTCTATTCTTATACGTGAAAAATAATATACAAAATTCATTTTAAGACGTGCGAAACTTTTGTCGCCGACTAAATATACTTATTTAGAAGTGATGGTACAAATCTATCGTATGGTCTTAGAGTAATATTAATCATCTGTTGCTGTTATTGCACTTTCTTCTTCTATCAAGATCAATTTTTCGAAGAAAAGAATCAAGCACATAAGAAAGCGTTGGAGTAAGATCAAATTTCCATTTATCGAAAGATTATGTCGGTCTCTTCCAGGCTTTCGAAGAATGCAAAAAACACCACATGCACATTAGATATAAAAAAAAAGGATACCTTCACGATTCTATCTCATTTCAACGAAAGCTATGATCACAAAAATGAAAACAATTAGTTGCTTTGTATTCATTCTTTTCAGGTAATTCTAACAAACTTTTATTTTTCCATTCATCTAATATTGAACAATCTTGTTTAATTTCACATATCTTGCTCCTAATTTAGTATGTCAATAGTTCGAGTGCAATCTCAAGTATGCCGTGGAATTTCACAATATGATCGATGCTCGACAAATAGCGCATGTGGTTGTCTTTATATGGAAGGTGCTGTTAACACTGGCATTTGTGGCTTTCTCTATAAGCATTGTGCTGAGCTAGTTTCATGCGAACATTCACACAATCTTTGTTATGAACCTGATCATGTCTGTGTTCGTCATCCTCGATGTAATACACGTCCAGTTTGTTTTCCGGTGTCGATGATTGATCAAGAAATCTGTCCATCGATGACAAGTAAGAGAACAAATAGTAATCTACAGATTCAAGTGAAATTCGTATTTTTTTAAAGGAGTTCATTCACTATACATACGTTAGTCACATATTGGATTAATTTTGATGAGTGAATGGCGAAGAGGAATCAACCATCCTTCGAAAAAAGTATATAAAGCGTGATGGAGACTAAAGAATTTGTAATTATTAGAGAAAAGGTCTCATTCCGTCTCAGAAAAGATATCTATTACCTGTATATACAGAATCGATTGCAGTTCTATTAAACAATGTATGAAGACACAATGAAGTTTTCCTCTGAACGCTCTACTTGAACTTTTAAATTTACATATAGTTTTATCATCACAAAGCTGTTTTTGAAAGAAAAAAATTCGCTTTTCATACCATTTGATGGTATCGTTCTACCTTGAAACTGTCCTTAGGCTTCACTTAGACTTCTATTCACTAAGTTCTACTTCTCATTCTATATCAAATCAAAAACTATCTGCTTTGTACACATAAATGTTTTATCTCAATAAATAGTGATGGATACTACAACTACAACTATAACGACAACTCCAGCTACAAGTACAACTACAACTATAACGACAACTTCAGCTACAAGTACAACTACAACTATAACGACAACTCCAGCTACAAGTACAACTACAACTATAACTACAACTTCGACTACAAGTACAACTACAACTACAACCACTTCTCAACAGTGGGGTAAGCTTTAGATTAATGCTTCTTAATCTCGTTAAATACTAATTTTCAATCAGGTATACGCAGATGCATTGCATACAATATTACTCTGCATCTAGCTAAAGATTACATTAAAAGAAACATGATCTCATCATAAGTGATTCGATCTTTATTATAAGAAAAGTTTACTTTATTTTGTTAGTGTCTATACAACAAAATCTAGTCTTTCTCTTCGCTTAATGCCACTCGATATTCTACTTTTTAATATATAATGCTTCATTTAAATTCAATCTGAGTTTAAAAAGCATTCGGTTTCAGATGCTATAGAAGTTCAGTGAGTTCTATAGGACCTTCAAGACCTGGCCTATCGAATGGAGTGGATCCGATTTATCGTTTCTTTGAGAAACAATACGAAAAAAGAAAAACACTTATAAGTTGCACAGATGTACAGCTAAATCGAAAAACAAAAATCATAGCATCAGCATGAAGCCTCTTGTACATAACATAGCAGCACAATATTCGCTCTGTCATCACTATATATACCTACGTAACATAATAGTGCACTCTTTCTTAACTTCCACTCGGGCATTTCTAAAACTGTACGTCCAAATCGTGCACATTTTAATCTTGTACCTTCAAATTTAGACGTACAAGATTTGAACGCACACATTTAGATGTACAAAAAGAACATATCGTAATTGAAGTATGATTCATTTTGAGATTTAGCGGTACATTTCATTTCTCTCAGGAAAGGTTCTCCTTTTTTATCAACGCTTTTCAGAGAAATCATAAAGTGGACTACATATTAAATAATATACATACTGTTTAATTGTGATATATACATTGATCTAAAATAGAGAAAGAGTACTATCGAAGTAAACAAAATACTTCCTGTTAATTTCAATATGAATCAATCTACATAAAGAAAAAGAATTCATTTATTTGAACTCACTGTTTCGACTAGGAATGTTGAACAGAAAACCTAAATGAGCAATATACAAAAGTAATAAAGCAATTTTTTATAACTTACATTTCACATTGATATCGTGAATTAGAATGAGCTAAATTAGATGTTATAATATCATTAGTTTCATCGAATTCAACAAGATCTGATAGGATGAGTTCGATCTGGATCTCTCCTTTTCACACAAATGTCTTACTTATTTTGTTACCGCTGAATATGCTAGAGCATCAGGTTTTAATGCTGTTGTAAATTCTTTACCAATTGTTTTCTTACATATTTGTAGAATAGACCAAATTTTCATAGAATATTGATTAAATTTATCAGTCATTTTGTATGATGTTTTAAAAATTTCAAATAATATTTTGTCATAAGTTCAGGATGAGTTTGATATTGAATAAAAAACATAGTTCAAAAATGCTGATTAATTCACATAAAACAGCTAAATGAATCGAATGAACTAATTCAATAAATGATTTCGCACTCTATATCTACGATTACATCTAATATTTAAGTATACATGATATCACAAAATATTATAGAAGAGAGAATAGAAAACATGCGAAACTTGAAAATATACTCAAACTCTGAATGAAAGGTATTTACTGTATTATAGACTTTATCTAAAAGACTGTTGGAATTATAGACGAAATATTTAACTACGTATATATTCATGCAATAAATGTTTTGATATGAAGTATTTTATAAAAATTTAAACACTGTTCTACAAACTTTTAGTTAACCCTAGTAAAATTATTTCAAATAATGGAGATACTAAGTCCATTTAAATGCATCAGAATCAATAGTAATAGAAAAAACATAGGAAAGACAACCCTAGTCCAATCTCCCTTGTTAAATTCCAAGGGATTTCAGATGAAGTTTCCGGAGAATCCCTGGGGATTTTTTAGGGAATGCACTTAAAAGTGAAGAATAAGTCATTATCTGCCAATATCAGAGCTGTCACCTCTCCTCTTTTAGCAGAAAAATTCTGCTTTTTTCTAATATTCTTCTATTTATATATTTAGCAACCCTTTTTCATCTCAAAAATCTTTTTCTCATATTTATTATTGAAAAGACCTTATCAATAGTTACTAATGTTATTGTTCTATCCCAAATCTCAATTTTGCTCAGATAATTTTTATTATCTAGTGACTAAAAACAATTACTACTGTGTATTATTGCTTTTTAACCCATTTTTCACCTAATTTTCTTTCTATCGTATTTTATATTAGGCATCTAATTCATAGAAATCAGCGTACACATTTTTTTGTTTGTTCATTTGATAAGTATAAGTAATTAATATAATTACTAATAATACAGAGATAGAAAAAACTTAGATGTAGATAATAATGAGAGTTCCACTACTGCGAAGAAGCTAATAACCAAGTATTAGTAGTTCCTGAACTAGCACTAATATCATCAGGAATTAAATCGGAAAAAAGAAATCAAAGAAAGTTGAACTCAACAGAGAACGGCTAAAAATCATCGAACATCAACCATTTCTAAAAGAATATAAATTTGATCAGTTTCAAGCAATATATATTGCTGATAATCAAGAGTTTTTCATACATATCTGAAAAAAAGCTGATAGTAATAATTACATGAATACTCACAACTAAAAAACTAACAGTTAAATGCTATCATTTAATCAAGAGTTAGTTCAAATTTTCCTTATCATGCATTGAAATAGATAAATATTTATTAAGTAATCGGGGTTTGTGAAAAGCTATTAGATCAAATGAAAATATATTATCAGAAGAATATCTGTTCAATAATTCTATCTATTTATTATTTAGTAGTATTCCTTGATTCAACGTGACAAAGATCACACCGTGGTGTGACAAATCTTGATTAGTACATTGGAACAAATTTTGAAAATAGCTGTATATCACAAATATTCTGTCTGCTTTTCACTGATAGATTTTCTGCTGTTTAGAAACGATTTTCTGCTTTTTGGACATCAAAAGGTGGCAACATTGGCCAATATATGACATATTTCAGTAATATTGATCTATCTATCAAAATTTCTAGTAAATTTTGCCTCACTGCTGTATCACGTTTCTATCTATATCTAACTATTTAACTACTGTCTATTCAGAAAGTGTGAATACAGCTTAGCAAAATATATTGAACGATTTTAAGATAAAACAAAACTTCTACTCTTTCTTTAACATTTCTTGTCTTTTTACATCAGCCAAATGTTTCTAAAATCAACTATGCATATATATATATATATATATCTAAACGACTGTATTCTCGTGTATATTTAAAACTTTTATGCACTCTATAGAATCAAATCACAAAAAGAAAAAATTTTTATGGTATCCACATGTGGGAAACCTCAGAAGATTAGGGTGGTAACTTCCGGAGGAGTCTCCAGAGACTCCACGAGAGAGTTTCAACTAGGAAAATATCCGTCGAAAAGTATTTTGAGAAGTCTCACAGGAAAAATTCATATGACTGGTGAGCAGAGAGTTCAAATATTATCATCTTCTACATTCTTCACTACTACTTGAAACAGACAAAATGAATATTATTAATAATGAGAATGAGAGTAAGAGAGAAAACATTTTTGAGTGAGCTCACCTAACCTTTTGATAGAACACTATTCGAAATTATATGAAATAGAACTTAAAGAAATATACTATCTTGCGGGTGAGATATAAACATTTTTTATCTGGATTTCAACAAAACAACAGATATGAATAAATAATATAGTTTTAACAGCAGAGATAAATTTCATTCTAAATCTTTATTTTCAATTACGTGACGCGTTTCGCAACATCAAGTTGCATCTTCAGACGAAAAGATAGAATTAAAGTATATTACAATTGAAGAGAGAAAATATATCGAAACAACAGGGAAAAATCCAATAGATATGGGAAAAAATCAACTATAGAACGAAACATTTTACATAGTAAAGACCTGTATATTGTTGGAAATTTGTTTTTCTAAACGTTTAGAAAAACAAATAAATCCTCCCGCCGTCTTCTATTTTTTATCCTGCTTCTTGGAGTTTTTTCATTTTTACTTGGGGTTTAAATGCTGCTTCACCTTCTGGATAAACAATTAGTGGAGTGGAACGAATAGTTTTGTTGAGAATTGGTTTGTGTTTGGTGATGGCTAGGGATTCATGGATTAAAAGACGTGAACGTTTTGGATCCTTGTCAATTACTTTCCAGTTTTTCCAATCCATCTTGTGTCCTGTTTGTATTTCGTGTTGATGGATAGCTGAGTTCGTGTCAAGGGTAGTACTAGTTGTCGGCTGTTCCTTGATGGCATTATCCAACAATTTTTCTTCGAGTGCATAATTAATAATCTTTTTTTTCCGATTGGAACGTCTGAGTGGTATTGTTGAAGTTTGAGTTGGTTGGGTTTGTGAAATGGATGAACCATTACGCGGTTGAGGGAAAAAGAAAGGAGATTTTGGTTTACCATGTTCTAAGAAACGTCTTTCAGATTGGCGAGTGGTCATTCCAATATACGATGCAGAACATTGTTCGCAATTAATCTGATAAACGACTTGTGACGTTAGTTCCCTTGGGATCGGATCTTTTCGGGGAAAGAATGTTTGAATCGAAGGAGGTGGACGTGCAATCGGTTGTACATGTACGTGTGGAGAAATGGATTTTGCAAGGTTTACAAGTTTTTTACCATAGGTTGAAGTTTGACGACCAACGTAAGGAATATCGATGAGACATACTTGTTGTTTTGGTATGTCTTTTTTATTGGTTTCTGTTGTCTTGCTTGTGGAAGAAGAGACAGTTTTGGTAGATGCAGAACTGCGTAAATGTCTGTCGAGTGTTGTTTTTATTATGTTCAATACAAAGGACAACGGGTAACCATTGGATACAGCTAGTTGTCTTATAAATATGAGTTCTTTATGTAAAATTGAATAGTTCGAGGAAATTCGTATTCCACGATATACCATGCTAGAAATCACACTCCTTTTGTAGGTGTAAGGTACGAACGAGTTCCATTTAAGTAGGACACCCGTGAACGTTGGCTTCCTGTATACTGAAGTAGTGAACCATGATTCGTTTTGTTTCATAGGGAGACGACGAATGTTTATGTCAAGAAAAGACAGACATTCATCCACTTCTGGTTCTTTGGTGAATTGTATTGATTGATGGAAAGAGTTTAAGATATTGTTCAACTGTGTGGCATCTGCTTCTGCTGTAATGATAGCAAAAATATCGTCGACATATCTCTTGTAAAACACAAGACCATTTTGTTGTAATTCCTCCATTAATTTTTTCTCAAGATGTATTAAGTAAATGTCAGCCATTAATGGACCAAGTGGTGAGCCCATGCTAACTCCATTGCATTGGGAATAGATCTTATCATTAAAGTAAAAATGAGTTTTTGAGGTCGCAGTTTCAAGTAACCAACGCATATTTTTCTTGTTCAGACAAACTTGACATTGTTTGACTCCGTTTATTTGTTCATTAGGAGGAAGGCAACTGCACGGTTCATCATACAATTGGTTTAATATTATTTCGATTGTATCATTCAATGGGATGTTTGTAAACAAAGATACAACATCGAAGGAGATAATTCTATGTTTTGTCATATCGAATTCTAATGAGTGAAGTTGGTCAACAAAAGAAAAAGGATTATCGATGATGGTTTGAGATCTTCGTAGATGAGACAAACGTTTTACTAGTAATCGAGCAAGATTGTAATTGAAAGTGCCCGAAGCTGAGAGAATGGGTCTGAGCGGTCGATCCGTTTTATGGACTTTGGGAAGTCCATATAAGCGGGCAGGTTGTGATCCAATAGGATAACAAAAATCAT
The DNA here is from genome assembly GCA_022393335.1 of Macrotrachela quadricornifera. NCBI lineage: Eukaryota > Metazoa > Rotifera > Eurotatoria > Philodinida > Philodinidae > Macrotrachela > Macrotrachela quadricornifera. Next base: position 343,836 of record JAJEKB010021144.1, on the reverse strand, counting down.
ACTCTTGTTCCGAGATAAAGTGACTATCTTTTAGTTTTCGTAATTTCCTAATTAACCGATCTTCTTGAGTAATTGTTGGATCAGTGTCCAGCAGCTTGAAAGTGGACCGATCGCTGATAATTGCTTCCATCTTCTCGGTGTATTCGGCTCTATCGAGTATCACAACAGAGCGTCCTTTGTCCGCCTTGGTTATGACAATCGACTTGTCCTGAGCCAGATTTTTTAAGATCTTCAGTGTTTTCTCATCATAAGTACCGTGGGTTTTTAAGGTGCTTGCAGCATTGCGTCTAAAGTTGTCAGTAATGCGGCGAATCTTGTTTGCATATTGTAATTGTTCTGGTGTCAATTTGTAAAAAACCCGTTCGTCAGTGTCAAGCATTTCGTAATCTTTTTTGTCAGTTGCTTTGCCAAGAAGAGAAAAGAAAAAATATTCAATGTTGGCAATAATTGCTTTGTCATCTAATTTCTTTGTACAGTATACAAAATCAAGACCTTTTTCTAGAGCACTGGTTTCTTCAGCAGTTAATTCACGTTTGGAGAAATTTCGAACTGCATTTTTGGGGTAATTGTATGTTTGAGAGGTATCAGGAGGAGGATTCCGTTGGTTTAAACGTAGACTGTTCAATTTTTCTTCATGTGTTGTTGACCACTCTGTTTTACGTTGAGCAACTAATTGCTGTATAATAGTAAGAATACGAATATAAACCAGGTGTTCCAAGTTCGTAATGACATCTGATTTTAAACGATTGGAAAAGCGGTATAATCGAGATAGTTCACGCTTTTTCTCTTTTATTTCAAATTTCAAGATATCTAGATAACATTTGTTAATTGAAGATTGATAACGTGTAAATGAAGCAGGTATACGAAAGCGTACAAACGTGGGATGTAGATTTTCGTGTTTACAGGTCTTTAAGAATTTTATATCGAGACGTATTTTGGTAATTTTTAACTGAGTACGACCAAAATGAAATACAATATCACTTACATAACGCCCATATTTCTGCCGGATAATACGAAGATAATTATTTTGATTAATGGGCAATAATTTGAGAATAAATAATATAGTTTTAACAGCAGAGATAAATTTCATTCTAAATCTTTATTTTCAATTACGTGACGCGTTTCGCAACATCAAGTTGCATCTTCAGACGAAAAGATAGAATTAAAGTATATTACAATTGAAGAGAGAAAATATATCGAAACAACAGGGAAAAATCCAATAGATATGGGAAAAAATCAACTATAGAACGAAACATTTTACATAGTAAAGACCTGTATATTGTTGGAAATTTGTTTTTCTAAACGTTTAGAAAAACAAATTTCCAACAATATACAGGTCTTTACTATGTAAAATGTTTCGTTCTATAGTTGATTTTTTCCCATATCTATTGGATTTTTCCCTGTTGTTTCGATATATTTTCTCTCTTCAATTGTAATATACTTTAATTCTATCTTTTCGTCTGAAGATGCAACTTGATGTTGCGAAACGCGTCACGTAATTGAAAATAAAGATTTAGAATGAAATTTATCTCTGCTGTTAAAACTATATTATTTATTCTCAAATTATTGCCCATTAATCAAAATAATTAACAGATATGAAAAGAGAAAAAGGCCACGACAGAACAAGAAATTTCTGTATTTTTTCTATCACTATTTTATTACATGATATTTGACAATGTTCTATATATATGTCTTTCGAGGATTTTAGACTATTTCTATTCCATCAAGAAAAAGTTTCTCTCCAATTTATATTTTCTTTGTATTTGAGAAATCATTGATATAAGCATCAGTAAAACATATTATAATAGAACTTTTCTTTATACTAACTGAGAATTTTCTTTATTTTTTCCTATCACATCAAATAGAGTGAAAAAAAACATTATAGAAGTTTTTCTTTTCTCCCAATTCAAAGAAAATGAAAGATTCCTTTTGATGCTGATCATGTTTTCTCTTTCTTTTAGTACCACTCCGTGGCAGTTTGATAGATATTCCTCCAAATGCCAAGTGGAACGAGAATGGTAAAACAGTAGGTGGACAAAATCCAACACTCTTTAACTCTCACGGTTTATATGTGGATGATTACCAAACAATTTATGTTGCTGATCACCACAATCACCGTATTGTGGCATGGAAATCGGGTGAAACAAATGGACAAATAGTGGCAGGTGGACATGGACCAGGAAATGATAGTTACCAATTGTATGGACCAACAGATGTGATCGTGGATAAGGAGAGAGATAGTCTTATTATTTGTGATCATGGGAACAAAAGAGTAGTTAGATGGCCTCGTCAAAATGGAACAAGTGGAGAAATAATTATTTCGAATATCACTTGTTATAGTTTGACAATTGATAACAATGGATTTCTGTATGTCACTGATATTAGCACGGATGATGTAAGAAGATATCGAATGGGTGAATCCGAAGGAATAGTAGTGGCAGGTGGAAATGAAAAAGGAAATCGTCTTGATCAGCTCAATTCGCCCACTTACATATTCGTTGATCGAGAACATTCAGTATTTGTGTCTGATTATAATAATCATCGTGTGATGAAATGGATAGAAGGTGCAACAGAAGGTATTATTGTTGCTGGTGGACAAGGAGAAGGAAATGGTTTGACACAATTGTCTTATCCTCGAGGAGTTTTAGTTGATCAATTGGGTACTGCTTATGTAGCTGATTTTGGTAATCATCGAATTGTACGTTGGCCTAAAAGAGCACAACAAGGAAATGTTATTGTTGGTGGAAATGGTCAAGGAGAACAAGCAAATCAACTCAATCTTCCCATAGGATTGTCATTTGATCAACAAGGTAATCTCTATGTTGTTGATTATAATAACAATCGAGTACAACGATTTAATATTGAAATACCATGAAATTAATGGGATGAACTGATAAATTTTATTTATTTTCACCTATTGATTATTACATTTTGATTGCTGTGTAATTTTAATTGAAAAGAAATAAATGAATTGATGTATATTTATATTTATGTGTGCGTGCGCGACCAGAGAGACCCTGGTTGTTGGAGGCACAAACGTCAATAGCGGTAAGACAATGTACATACATACGTAAGTAAATAAAGTCTTTCCGTTATCTTTATCCAACAAAAGCAGTATCTCTCCGGGTTGAATTAATGTAGAAAATATATGTTCTTGTCCAGAAAGTCCGTGCAACTCATCTCACACTGAATGCATTGAACATTTCGTTTATACCATCGTGCAGAGTGCAATTTCAGAAAGAACAGCTAAAACTCTCTATACTGAATTTTTCAAAGTGATCGAGCGAGATTTCGTTTAGCTATGCAGAGACTCCGAAGAGAAATGCGCGTTTTGCGTATGAGATTTTGCATAAATTTTCATGATTTTTCACGTGCTTCCTAATCAGACAGCACTTTCTGACATCTTCCTCCATTCAAAATTCAAATCCAGATAGTGCATTTTGTAGCCCTTGACGAGCTCTACAAAACTGTGTATTTAGACTTGTAAAACAAATGATACATTGCCGGTTGGGTTCAAAGTATGAACGGTGCATTGCATCTGAAACATGAGGCAGACCTACCTGTGAGAAATAATTTTTTTGTATCAAAGAATGGATGGAGTCAGGCCGAAAAGGGATGAATCTTGCTAAAACTACAAGCTCTACACGATGGTGTAAACGAAATGTTCAATGCATTCAGTGTGATATGAGTTGCACGGACTTTCCGGACAAGAGGATACATTAATTCAACGCTAAAAAAAGTAGTTAGAAGAAATGAACAGTACTCACCCTTACACCCTTGGAGGAAAATTTGTAGTAGAAATAAATATACTATTCTTTCTGTTTTAATGTAACAGTAGTATATTTATTTTCGAAAAAAAGATATGTAAATGCTTAAATTTTGAGTGTTTTCCATTCATTTGAAAAATTTTCTTTCATATTCAATTTGTTCTTGATTATCAATTGAATGACTGTTACATTTGGAACAGAAAGAGTCATTTAATTAATAATCAACAACAAGTTGAATATGAAAGAAGTTTACTCAATTGAATGAAAAACGAAAAAAATTTTAAGGACCCTATCTGATTCTAACCAACTTCTTGTTAAGAGACTTATTTAACTTATTGAAATAAATGATAAATTTCAGTCTCTTATATGTGATGTTATTTATTAACAAAGCGGCTGACTTTGTTGGTCATATTCATCATTAATTTTCATTCATATATCATAAATGAATGAAAAAAAAATGAAAATAGCCCATATGTTTATCATATGCTTAATTGCTTTCATATTGACGTCCCTATTATATGATATATACACATAAGCATAATATGCATTTTTATCAATTAAGTGATTTATAAATATTCAATGAATCAGTCATTTTTCATTACAATTAAATCAACATATATGTTGTGAGCAAAATTAAAATTTTTTTCTTATAATGAAAGAGATGAAAAAACTAAAATATCCAGCGACGCAAACCTATTTGGATTAATATCCAACATTGTTAAACCACTTTTTCTACCTTCGAACTAATTGTTTTTTTGTTGTTAGGATGAGAAAAGTTTCGTTGACAACTTCTGTACCAGTACATTTTTCTGAAGGCAGCAGTGAGTATGAAGATTTTATAATACTTCTTATCTGCGCCTACATGCTTAGACAACATGTCTGTTACAGATTCGTCAGTCAAACTTTGCTCTTTACAACAAGAAAATCCAATTGGTTTGCCAATCGCCTAAGTGCTTTAGTATCATCTAACGATTTTCCAAAGACTTTTGCATCGCTTACAGTGATGGACAAGCCGAACTATTTTTTCTTAACGTGAAAAACTTTTTGATGGATTATTACCTCACTTCAATGACATCTGGGAATTTAATCGCTTGTCCATTTCTGTCCGCTTAATACTTTAATTTTTTTCTTGCTTCTCTTCATTTTCGTTATAAAAAAAAAAATTTTAATTTTGCCCAGTCAAAATTGAAATTTTAATATTGACTAAGGATGTATTGGGCAGAATTGAAATTTTGCCCACAACATATGTATGTCGTGCTAAAGTTACACTTTTTGCTGTAGTTAGTGTGAATGATAAAATAAATACCAATTGTCAAGAAATCAACAATATCTTTCGTATTATATCTTACAAATTATTTTTTTTCTCATCAAAACAATAATACAAAATTTTTTTTTTTGAATATTATGACAAATACTTGAGGTTAGCTAAAAGTAGTGGCAGCGACACTTTAGTATCGCAAAGTACGTTTTATAAATTTTTTTACATAGAATGATAGAGAAGAAAATGCTGTTTCTTTCTATGATATTTGATCATACTTCTATTGATATAATAATAATAAACTTCGAGAAAGACTAGTTTTTCTATTATGTGTTTCGGTTATACGAGTGTATATCGTCTCCAATATGCATTTTTTTCTGGATTTTTCTATTTCTTTTCTCTCGATTGTTCAGGGGCTTTTTCGTTTATTTTTATGGGATTGCACAAAAATACCAAATAATAAACCAGTTCAAGAAGTTTTTATATCATTAAATGTTCGAAGTAATGTCCTTCATTATCCACAAATATTTGCATTCGTTCGATCCATTTATCAAATGTCTTGTTATATTCTTCTTTATCCAAAGAATACATGAATTTGGTTATAGCATGATGTAGCGATTGGGAATCAGGCTGATCACTCAGATTTCGTTTGATCAAGTAGAATAACTAAAAATCACAGGGTGACAAATCTAGAGAATTGGGTGGGTAAGGTATTACAGTAACACCTTCTAATCGAAGATAATCGCAAACATCTTGATGAACATGTGGTGTGCCGTTATCATAAAGAAGTTTAATGGCATGAGTACCTGATCGAGGTCTTTGTCTGTTAATTTCTTGGATAACAGGTCACAAACAGTTTCTAATGTAGTATTGGTGAGCGACAGTTTGTCCGGATTCAATACGATGAATTAGAATCGGACCAGTAGATTTAAAGAAAATACAAAATAAAGTTCTCGGAGCAAATCTATTTCGTCGCACTATTCTAGATGGAGGATCTTCTTTTGCAACCCAAGCAGCATTTGACACTTTTCGACGAGTTTGCTGATGAAAAAATCACGATTCATCGCCTGTGACCATGTCACATAACCGCCATTTTCCTTCTTCGAATCTTGACAGGTTTTCTTTACATATTCGAACTCATTCACTTCGTTAGAAATCCGTCATATCTTTCAGTATGTAACGAGCAGTAACTTTTCTAAGTTTCAGATAATCGGACAATATTCTACGAATGGTGCGATAACTTTGACCTGTTTAGTCTTGCAGTTCTTCTATTGTAACATATGGGTCATCGTCAACAATAATGCGTGATTGTTCAATATTTTCAGTAGTGATTTCGGTTATGGATCTACCAGATCGCTGTTCATCTTTAATCTCTTCGCGAGCTTCACGATACCATTGTGCTCATCTCGCAACCATTCGAAAGGAAGGCGTTTCATCACCAAAAGCAGCACGCAGCTCATCATGAATAGTTGTTGCTTAAACATTAAGTGCGCTGTGCATTTTGATGTAAAAACGAAAATTTTCTTTGCCCATTGTAAAAAACACGAATGAGGAGTGTTAAGACTCGATTTAACTTTATCGAGTTCAGTTTCTGTACAATACAGTAGTAGACAGCACATGTTGTAGAAGAGATATTTGTCTTTGTATACATACGATAAACCGTAAAACCCATGAAGAGTCAAAAGTAGAAAGAAAAGAAAAGAAATAGAAAAATCCAGAAAAAAATGCATATTGGAGACGATATACACTCGTATAATCGGAACACATGATAGAAAAACTAGTCTTTCTCGAAGTTTATTATTATTATATCAATAGAAGTATGATCAAATATCATAGAAAGAAACAGCATTTTCATCTCTATCATTCTATGTAAAAAAAATTTTATGAAGCGTACCTTGCGATACTAAAGTGTCACTGCCACTACTTTTGGCTAACCCTAAGTAGATTAATTCAGAAATAGTGAGAGTGATACTTTTATATGATAAAGAAAGATTTTTCTCTATAGAATCTTCAAGAGACAGAAATGCAAAGATTTTTTTTAATGTTTGAAGATTATACTTAAATTAATGAAATAATAACAATATAAAACGATTAGGTCTATTTAATTTCCATGAATAATAGTAGGGTATTTTTTGATAGAAATAAAATAAAGAACTGTCATTTTTCATTGTTGAGAAGAGGAAATGAAGATGTATCTTCAATATATTTTATTGGTTTTCTAATATCGACTTTTGAAATATTTTTATTCACCTTTGTAAATCTTAAAGAAAAATGTTCTTTTGTAAAATACGATTTAAAAGAGAGGATTGAAGTATTTATGGAAAGAAATTTGAATCCATTTTCTACCCACAAACCGTGATTAACATTTTAATTAATTAATTCGTCTCTAGTTAGTTAATTGATTATCATAGACCTTGACAGAAAAGTTCTTAGAACCATCATAGAGGAGGAGATGTGAAGGCTAAAGATGAGCACATATGATGACAGATAGTGTTATATTATTATCAGAAATGATGTACAACTCAGCTCTACTTAAACTATCTACGGAGTATATCCTTGTTGGAGTTCTATGCTCTAAAGTAAGAAATAATGTCCAAGTATATTTCAAAATATTCAACTCATGCATGATGATTCCTCCTCTTTCGCTTAAACTAAATAAGCTATTGATATAGACTTTATTAATGAAATTTCTAATCTCAGTTTTAGAAATGTCAAGCAGAAACAGTTTTATCTGATTGGTTATCCAATCCATCGTATACTGCGAACATTCTCCTTCATTTTTTCTTTCTTCATGGTCATTATCTTGATTCAGAATGTCATGAAAATTCATGGTATTAAGAGATTTTCTCATCAGGAGGAACGGCTAAAAACCCGAAAATTCCTGGCTAAATCAGGAGATTTGGCAATCCTGAAATTCATATAAAACTTAGGCTTAATCTTGCAAAAATATTTCAACAGTAAGTCCAAGAGGTTCTGTATTTGATACAGTCAGATGAAGTATCCAAATAATACCTGTTTAAAAACAGTCATTTATGTTATTGAAAAAAGCTGCTGATTTTTAGAAACGATACCACATCTATGGAATAAGTTTCAAAGCCAATGTCAAATTTTCAATAGAATGGGGGACTGGAACCAATATAAAACTTTGACCGGGACTAGGGCAGAATTGAGATCGATACCAAAAAATTTTTAGCGGGACCAAAAAAAAAGTCATTTTGCAGTTTCCTATTCGAGATTCAATGTGTGACAAGGGACCGTTTATAAACATGTTTTAGTTTGCTATTCTTGTTCAAATTAATTAACACAAAGACCGATACGTCTAGCCAACTAAATTCAATATAACTTTTCTCCAATTCTCGTTACATTTCAATAATAATGCATCTCGTTGGGCTCACGTTCGCAAACTCGACTAGATGTAAATATTTTCGTTACTTTCCTGTTTGTGCGAGTGATCAGCTAGAGTTCTCATAATGCATTCGAATGGGTTTTATCAATTCTGTCAATTAGGGATCGTTCATTGGAGGATAAATAGTTTATTTTTTAGCATAATTTTAAAGCATAAAAAGATATGGATGGACAACAAAGTGTTTTGAATAAGAGTCTAAATCTATATGTATAAGTTTATTTCAATTAATGTCAATAAACTATTAGTGTTCTCTAAACATATTCAATATAAGCACTCGTAAATGCGTCTAGCCACGTTCTCACCATACTTTAATACAAAACACAACTACTTGCGTCCGAAATGCGTTTCGTGATTAAATGGGAATAGATTAAAAATAATAATTAATTAATTAGTTCACTTATACAGAATAAAGTTCTTATTGTAAAAACAAGTTTTCTTGCGAAGATAATTTTGACTGTTTGATACTAATTCAACGTTCTTTGACGCAAAGCTAAAAATGTATTCGTCTTTGGCATCGTTGAAATATTGTTTTTAAGATTTGACAATATTGTGTCGATGGATAAACAAAAATAAAGAAAATAGAAAATGGAGGAATAAATGGTAAAAAATAACCAATAAAAAAAAACCATGGATTTCGAGTCGATTTCATGCATCCTGGTAAAAATTTAATAACGATATGAGGTAAATAGAGAATAATAAGAATAATTGGTGATATGAATAAATGTTTTGATTGTTGTAATTGTTTACGCATTTGCTTCTTATATAGTGATTGCGTAACATTTGATCGTTTCTGAACCAATCTATGGATTATGATAAATGTACCAATCATATTGATCACAAATGGGATTAGAAAATGACATGTTGTTATAACAGAGTTGATCACTTGCACTAATGATGAAAATTGAACAATACACCATATACGCTTCTCTTCTTCATCATCTACGAGTCGACGATTTACAGGATCATTTACGTAAGTGGCAATTATCAACAGAGTCAATAAAACTATAATCCACTTAGCTACTTTTCTACTTACTTTCTTGTTGAAATCAATGCCTTTGAATACATTAACTACTCTCTCAATAGTGATAAAGGCATTGAGCCAACTGCTCATACTTAGGAATATATTTAAAATAACATCAACGGACGCACAATTAATGTGCAATAATGATCGATCGGTAATAAGAGAGAGTTGAGAAAAAATAAGCATTCCCATTTTTAATGAGAGTATAATTACTAACAACAATGAGATAATTGAAGATACAAGTAAATATTGACCACATCCAAATTGACGAACTTCCTTATCTTTAAACACAATAGCAGACAAAGCTGCACTTACAAAACCGATCATTGATAAGAGGATAGTAAGAGCAATACTGACTTTGACAATAGTTGGCTGATGTCTTATAGAAACATGTGGCCGAATATAATAACCCAAAATAAAATCAATCGATAATCCTGAGCCCTTTGTCGAAAATTGACATCGTGCACCATGAAAACAATCTGGACAAGCACACATCGATTTAGTAGGACATATTGATGAGGACAATTCATCATGAATGTACGTCCCTCCATTTTCACAATAGACATAACTTGTTTGACGTTGAGTTTTCTTTTGTTCGAGTCGAAAGCAGTTAGCATGATTATCAATATTGCATAAACACGTAAATGTATCGTCATAAAAGCACATGAGTTTAGTTAGTTCTTGACATGGAAGATGATATTTTTTCAGCCGTCGAAGAAGATGCAGTTCTACAAATGTTCCATTAAATAATTCACTAATGTGAGGACACCGATTTGAAGGAGTTATAACACTAGATATATTGATGGGATTGATAATACGAGGTAACACTGCATTTAAATAAACTTGATTGTTAAAGTTCAACAAGACTATTTGAACTCCTAACGGCACAAAAAGTATAGTGCTTATTTCAAATACCGATAGTTTTTTGAATGTGATTAAAGTAAGGAAATTGATACCATTTGCTATATTGATCAAATTAGCATATAAAAATGATGGAACTTGTATGTCTCTTGAAAATGTAATCTCAAGACGAATTTTATTCTCTTCACAACGTTCACCAGAAAATTCTTCTGGACAAATGCAAAGAAAAGTGTTTTTCAAAATACGTTCATCAATTGGAATACAGAAACCTTTATTTTGACACGGATTTGGCTGGCAAGATGACCTTTTCAAGTAGCATCGTGGACCATTTGTACCTAACGGACAGATACAAATTGATCGGTTGTTGATTGAACCAGCACAAATGGCATTTGGTGCACAATTACAATTGTGACCAATTGAACAATTAACTCCAGACCAACCAGGATAACATCGACAAAAATCGTCATGATTATTCATGTAACGAGCACAAGAACCATGAACACAAGATCGTTTACAATTGTTGAACTTCTGTAACGTAAGATCAGATGGTAGAATTTCTAATTTAACAGCAAGACGATGAACTGGTAAAAATGGAAAGAAAAGAGGAAAAATCCAGCTTGCTCGATAGTTGAGATGATGGTGATTTTTATAAACATCTATTTGTATTGAATAATTATGTCCATTTATTTTTGGCCTAGTTGAATAGAGAAGATACGAAAGTAGTACACTGATACAGTCACGAATGGAAATATATTCATGCTGATCATAAGAGTTTATAGTATGTTCTTGGTTCAAAAGTAAGATGACAATTGTAAATCTGGTCTGTAGTTCACTTAGTGGATTTAGTTTTACGCTGACTGCTACACGCTGACTCTGATACTGACATGAGTCACCAAAATATATTGGTGAACATAAACAACTATCATGATAGTAGCCATTATCATCGTACCGTTCACGTACAAGAAGATTAATACCGCGATTACATTTTGATCGATAACTACGTGTGTCTAGTAGATGTAATTTTGATTGGTCTGTATGTTTTGAATAATGAATGATTTTTGCTTGCGAAAGTGTAGAGTTTCGTTGCTGTCTATTTTGTTCAACGACTTCGGGAAATAAATAGAGGCGATTAAATGAGAATATTGGAGTTTTAGGATGTTCATATCGTATAATTCTTTCAAAAAAAATCAAGAATAGTTTTTCGAAGAGATTGGTTTAGATTACAAAATAATTCATCAGAACCAAAATAACAGTCGTTGATACGATTACATAGATCTGCCACGTTAATACATTTTGATTCATTCCAACATAAGAATCTTTTAGAATATTCCCACGGGATTATTTGTCGACAAATGTGACGTTCGTCCGATCCACCTAAACAATCTACTTTACCATCTCCCGCTTTCGATATATTAAGACATGTCATCTCATAAGTAATGGGCGATATACAAGGATGATGAAATAGTGGACATGATGACGTTGATTTGCAATTAACTTCATCAGCGCCATCGCCACAACTCCAAGATATGTCGCAACGAGTATATGTTTGATTACAAGGCCAAGCTTCACATTCAGTTTCATCGCTTTCATTTTTACCATCAATTACAAATGGAAGTAATTCATTAACTCCATTGCATAGATTAGGGAAATATATAATTGTTTTCCACGGCTGATAAAATGAGTCCTTAATCCGTTCATCAGAGCCATCTGAACAGTCTCGATAGCCATCAAATTTCATCCATGGCATGATGCATTTGTTCTCATTAGAACATTTAAATCGATAGTTGTTTGATAAAGAACAGCTGTTTTCGTATGTTTCATCATCAGCGTACATGCAATCACGTACACCATCAACAAGTCGATGTTTTGAAATGCATTTTGTTAAGTTTTGACAATGGTACAATGTTGGATGAGAACAATGAGTCATATTTCCTAATGAATACATTGTATATTGACTTTCAAGATCTCGTACTGCTTCATCAATTAAACTGTTATTTGAGTTTTTAAATTTATGCAATGAATGACAAGTTAAGTTGTTCAATTGCATAGTTATTGGCTGTGTTCGAAAAAAATTTTGTTCATAGCATATGAATTCAGGTATAATTTCATCCGAATGGTTGTTTTGATAAAGGAATTTAGTGTAAGCTGGGGTATGACGAAGAGATGGAAATTCAAAAAGTGATGGACAATTATTGAATATAATCTGTGAACATGATTTATTGTAGGACGGACAATATTCGTTACAGATTGACGAAGAAAATCCAACTGTAGCACAAGACATGGCCATTTTACATGATTGCGAAATATTGTAGGACAATAAGAGATTGTACATGAGAAAATAACCGCGTTGATTTTCGCATTTATTCAGATCACTAACACACTGACCATAGCCACATGATAATTGACCTTTTGGGCATTTATGTTCGTTGCAAAAAAAATTATGAAATGAAATGCATAATCTTTTCAAAGAATCAAGATTATTTTCATCAGAACTATCTTGGCAGTCTGGAGTTGTAGAATCATCATTGAAAAGATCCCATCCAATACATTGAGTTCCATCGCGACAACGAAATTCATTTGGCTCACATTCATTTGTTTCGATTTGATCACAATAGAGCTCATCAATACCATGGTTAGCGCAATCAATTTTTCCATCACAAATCTCAAACCATTGAAGACATAGTGGCGAAGGGCCTCGGTCACAATTTAAATGAATATAACATGATTCATTTATAGATATCAAGTTAGCGAATTGGATAGGTCTTCCCAATCTATATTGGCATAGAGGACCGAACCAAGGTGGTGTGCAGTTGAGATAGACTGAATAAGACATTGATTGATCAAGCGTATTCATATAAACTTGATATCGTTCAATAACATCTATTGGAGCCGACCACAAATAAAGCTGATCACTAGTTATATTCTGTGCATAAAGTTGTTCGAAGGTAAAGCTATCATTTTGAGAATAAACCAGCTCCTGTGCAAAATCAGATATCTCAATATCATGTGGACGTATGCAGAAAGGTAACGGTTGGATATATCCATCCCATGGAAATTCATTATCATACATACCAGTCTTACTAATAAGAAACAAACAGTCGTATCCAACGTGTACACTTCCTAATCGATCAGTAAAGTACATTTGTAAATATTCGTCCATTGTGACTAGTATTACCATGGAATTTTTTATCCATAACCATATAAGAAATCGTATGAATGATAACTGTGTTTGCATTTTCTTCAATTCTTAAAGACTTATCCGGCGAGGAATTCGTCGAGAATATTTGATTCAAATGGCATGTCTTTCAACTGTTAACTATTGTGAGCTATTTCCTTATGCTATTCAACTTTTATACCAACATAAAAAGTCATATACGGCTGACATGAAACGCTATCATCTATCATGTGCGCATTGGTAGAATATTATAGTATGAGAAAAGTGCTTGAATGGACGTTTTAGATGTCAGAATCTTAATTTATTTGAAAACATGTCAGTCTATAATATATTTATTCATATAAATCTCTCAATTAGAATTATTCATGTCAGATTGAATGAAGAGAATTGTATTATATTAACATGATTTATTAGCTTTGAGAATTTTTTCCTTGTTTTGTAGATTTTTTACTAATCCCATATAGTTCAACATGAAATCTTCCTCAAACTCTGATAATCGAAAATGAATTTATTTAATTCACATTAAACTGTAATAATCTCGAGAGTAAGTATTCTTCAAGAGTACCGTATTACTTTGAAAAAACGCAATTAGTGGTTGCTATTTCTGAACAGCGGATGCTAGATTGATTGAACTATCGATTTTTTCTAGCAAAATTGAGTAAAAAACGAATTCATACTACCTCGAATGATCCTTAAAAAATGACTTTTGTCTATGACTGCCTACTCACCCTTCCAAAATTCGACATCCGTCATTGAATAAATATTACGGGTTGTAAAATTCGCTGGCAAAATTTGAATGCTTAATTAATAAAGTATTATCCATTTCAAAATAAAATGCAGTCGGTTGTTTATTGAATAACTTGGCAACGGTGATGGCTATCAAGCTCGACTTTTCGCCATTAGAAAGAGCATAAGTGGGAGCACAACTCTACTTGAGAATAAAAATATTTTAGAATTTTTCTAGAAAGTTCTAAGAATTTTTTGAAAAATCACTGACTGTTTTATTTGATTAGGTATATGTTCAACTTCAGTTCAGTCATACTATAGCCCAATTTCTACTTTATAAACCCAAAAAGTTTTAAGCGTTTTTGACCTTTTCTGAGGAATTTATAATCATTTTATTGGATTTTTGACCCTACTCTACGTATTGACCGAAAAATGAAATTATGGAATTCTTATTTGAAAATTTGCCCATAGAATATCCTAAAATTTCTAGCCAAAAAGACAATTCCTTTCTTAAGACATTGTATTTCCAATTTCACTTGTAAATACCCTAATCAAGCAAATGATACAGCAGTTTTCCAAAAAATTCTCAGAACCTTCTAGTAAAGCTGTCAAGTGTCTTGATTCTCAGATGAACTTGTATCTCCACTCATGCTCTTTCTAATGGCAAAAACCCGAGCTCAATAGCTGTCATGGTTGCAGAGTTATTCAACAAACAATCGACTGCATTTTATTTTGAAATGGATAATATATTTCATAAACAATGTCATTCAACAACTGCTATTGATAGTGGTCATCTAATTAAAAGAATTAATAGACGTATTAGAAAAGGTCTTTTTAAATCATCGACTCTTTCTGGACACTTCATATTCATAATTTATATACAATTCAGTGATTGTTAGGAAAAGCATAATGATTTAAAAAATTATTTGTTTTTATTCTTTCTTGTAATTTTTATTACAACGACGTTTCGAAGGTTACGTCCTTCTTCGTCAGGTGTTATAAAATAAAGTAACAATTAAAAACACACGTATATATAAGTAAAAAAGTAACTTTTTAACTTATATATAGGTGTGTTTTTAGTTGATAATTTATTTTATAACACCTGCCGAAAAAGGACGTACCCTTGGAGACATCGTCGTAATAAGAATTAGAGAGAAGAATAAAAACAAATAAATTCTTAAATTTATATATAATGTTACTACAAGATGAAGCACTTAATATTCCGATGGAATTTCTTCACATCCATGGATATAAAAAAGTGAAAGGAGTTTCTCTTGATGCTATAAGAAAATAAGCTTCTATCGTTCTAAAAGAAAATGTATTTGCTTATGGTAAAAAAATTTATAAACAAGTTATTGATGGTGCTATGGGTGAAGTTTTTGTGGTCAGTAAGTAAAAGTTAAAATGAAAACAATTGACAAATAAAATATATATTTGTATAAGTGTATTGAAGATATTTTTATAACATGGCATAAATCAGAACAAGAATTAATAACATTACTAAATGAAGCTGATATATGGCAACTAAATAACAAATTAGATTATAAAATTAGTAAAAGCCTTTCATTTCTTGATGTTCTTCTGACAAATAATAATAATATTTTATTAACATCAGTTTATCATAAACTAGCAACTGAACCATATGTTGTACCATTTATATCAGATTATCCACAGCATCTTTTTGGTAATATTATACCAAATGCTCGTACACGAGCTATACGATATTCATCAATATGTGAAGCATTTAATCATGAACGACGCTATGTAAAATTAATATTAACATATAATAGGTAAGTTCCTCTATCATTAAGTTAATATAAAATAAAGTCAATTTTAGTTATCCATCGTCGTTTACTGACAATAAATTTCAAAAATTTTTTATGCAATACACTACTTTATCATCATTTTTACCATTCTTTGAAAACATACGATAGTTTTATTCAGCATGCCATGAGATTATGGAATAGTTAACACCCCATCAATCTTAAGCACAAATAGGTGCAGTAACAGCTAATATTGATAACGATCAAACAGATGATGATATAGTAAAAACGGAATTTAAATCCTCAACAACTATAATAACAGAAAAAACAAACTAACTAAGCAGAGAAATTATTCACACATTATAAGCATGAAAAAAGATCTCATTCGATAAAACGAGAAATGCATCAAGTTTATGACAATGTCTATAAAAATAAACCAGTAATGGATGTTAAACTAATTGTGGGCAACTGAAATCGTCCTGATACCAAAAAAAAACTTATACGAAAAAGACCAAAACGAGCAATATTACAAAACATATTAATCCAACACAATGACTTGAAGATCAGATTTTAATTTTCCCAAAACAGATCGACAACGACGACAAACAAGACATAAAATTACGAAATCGCAAATTAAACCTCAACAATAATTACTTTTCATGTTACAAGTAAACAAAAAACATATATTTAAACAGATAACAAACCTACCTAACGAACAATCAATCACTTAAATCTTATATCCAATACTTCTCTTTTCATTAGAGTGCTATCTTCACTTCTTTTTATTCAATCTTCCTTCGAAAAAAAATGAAATAATGGCTTTAGCCTATATGCATGTTTTCTATTCTTCTTTTCTCTTATATTTGCTTATTTATATTTATCATTATCTTAGCAATTCAAAATAGATTTTCTTTACACATTCAGAATTCAGTTAATTTTTCCTTTTTATACTTAAAATACTTGTGCTTTCTATCATTCTAGATATAAAAATCTAGTTACAAATCACACATTAAACTATACGTATTAAAGCAATTCAAATGTGTAGGTTGAATTTTTTAGCCTTTTTTTCGTGATAACATATAATCCCGTACGTATGCATAGCTAAGAAAACAATTTTATCATGAAGATACGGCATATCCAAAAAAAATAGATGCACATTCGCAACAGCTACGGTGTTCTAATAAAGAATACATATAAAAAGGACCATCATCATTAACTATATTCATTTTGAAAACTAAATACAAAAACAAATAAATGTCTTCTGTTTCACATTATACTTTTTTAATCGCTCTCCAATGCCATTATTCATTCATGATTAATACAAACATATATAAAAAAACCAATAGTTATTACTCTTATTTCTACCAACATCAACAGAAATTAGTTTAATTCTTAGGGACCAAAAAATTGATGTACAATTCTTCATTATTAGAACGAAGAAAAATTGATGTTCAAAATTTCATAAAATCAATATTTAAATCGTGTCAGATAACAATAACGACTGTACATAGAATTAAAGTATCTTTTATTTACATCAAATCAATACTTTCTTCTAAAAAATATTGTTCCCAATCCACGACCAATACATGAGAAGCCAATACTAAACATGCGAAAAAAACAAAAACAACGAAAAGCTGAAATCGCCTGGACATGTAATTAATATTTCATTAGATTTTATTATGTCCATAATAACAATGTAACTATAATTGATTTAGATTTTTTCTTAAAATTCAAATTATTGTTCAATCCATCGAAAGAGTCCGGTTAGCAAGGACGATAACCGATTATGACAGCTAGCCTCATCCTCACACGTTTGAAACGCGTCGTAAGTGGCTTGGAAGTAATTTTCTCATCGGTAAATTCACCCTCACTCTAACTTTATTTCGATTCATTTGTTTGAATTGAGATGAGACCATTTGATGGTAGCTATACTCACTCCCGCATATATATATACTCATATATGCATATAATACATAACTTAAAAATTGAATATCTCTGCTTAGGTACGCCATTGGCAGCTAATATTTTAAATTTGTTAGTTTTTCGGTGGGAGTGATCATTTGTACCCCATACGGTCATCTACCTTGCTTATCAGTGCACACCCTTCCATTGTGAGATGTGCTCAGATTCATAAGGGTTCGGGTACATGGGTCTCTGGGAGCAAGATATTATATTGTTTAGGGTATTTTTCTAATGGGGTCTTGGTGCTCGAGAAAATTCAAACTTTCGAATTTAGATCTGAAACTTTGCCTAATTAAAGGTCTCTACTAGAATAGATATCATACAAAATTTCAGACCTTTAGCACAAGCCGTTCGTCAGCTACTGGGTCCTGAAGTGCAAGCGTCCTCCATATAGGAGCCATAGGTATTTTGACTGGTTTATAGTTCACGAAAGGTTTGTGATGAAGGTCTGAAATTTTGTATGACATCTATTCTAGTAGAGACCTTTAATTGGGTAAAGTTTCAGGTCTAAATTCCAAAATTTGAGTTTCCTCAAATACCAAGGCCTCATTAAAAAATATCGTAAAAATCCAATATCTCGTCCCTAGAGGCTCATGCACCCAAACTCTTATGAATCTGACCACATCTCAGTAGGCTCTATCTAATGGCTATAGTCTCAAGCCAAAAGCGATTTAACACCTGGAGAGGTTCCCTCGTCAGAAAAAAAATAATAAACTAAACTAAAAAACTGATCAAGTGCCAAATGTAAAATATAAGTTTTTACAAAGGAGCGCGAAATTGATCAATCAAGAGAGAAAGAGAAATGCACAATAAAAAGAAGAAGATGATAATAAAGGTAACGACACACCGTGCCGTTACATCCCCTTCCCCCTTAAAAATGGCACCATTCGATGCAGAATTAAATTCTGCATCTTGCATAACCAACTAGAAGGTTTGCACAGCTTTAGGAGTGAATGTCAGCAAGGATGGCTCGAATCCGTTGCTAACTTTGCCTACGTTGTTATTTATTATTTTTAGATTTATTTTCTTTATATTTGTTTTTATTGATTTTATTAATTTTCATATTTATTTTTTTAAATTTATTTTTATGAATTTATTTCTCACTATTTTTTTGGTAACTTTTTGTATTTTTTATTTTGGATGAAATAAAAATCATATGAATCGAAAAATATCTGTTAATTTTCGCTATACAAGCATTCAAAAACTAGAGGCAAACGGTGTTGGCTACTCGTATATACCAACATCGGTTAACCGCGGTTTTGGAAACCGGACCGGTAAAACCACGGTTTTTACTCGGTTTCTATCACATGGAGAAGTATAAAAGCACATGTACTTGTATTGCGCAAGTGTACTGCGTACTTAAGATTTTTAGGTAAAAAATTCGAATGTACCTAAATACTGTACTAAGTATTCAATTACTGAGAAGAATGATGTCGAAATAATAATCGTTTCATGCTAGATTGTGCATGATCAACATGATCATTATTAACGATGAATATTTAATTAAACAAGATGTTTGAAGTTTATTCTTTTTGATCTCATCATTAAAAAAATAATATTTAATGAGAATTCATTCGTTAGAAAAATCATGAGTTGTTTCCGTCTATGATTAACTTAAAAAAGAATATTATAGTCTCAGTTATTCATAATCAACTTTATCAGCAGATCGAACGACATACTTTTTCTATTGATTGTTATCAATAGGATATATTCAATTGAAAATCCTGATTAAATTTGTTATCTATGAGTACATTATTAGATCAAGTGTTGAAAGCGAATATATATGTTCAACCAGTGCTATTTATTCTCATTGTAGTTACAAATAGTCTTAGTATTCGTATTTTATGTTCTCGTACACTTCGTCATTGTCCATGCTCCTATTATTTTGTTGGGTATGCCATCTCTAATATTATTTGTAGCTGCTTATTATGTCCAACACAAATAATACGTGGTGTGCTTATTGGTTGGGAGAATACATCGATCGGATGTTATATTTATTTCTATGCATTATACTTACCACCAATTGTTGCTCGATTAATGCTTGTTTTAGCTTCATTTGATCGATATTGTTCGAGTTCGAAATCACGTCGATTACATTCAACAAATACTAAACGAACAGTTCGCATAAATATTATTATTACAACGATATCTGCTGTAGTATACATGTCACCTATGTCTATGATCTTTTATTTCGATAGAATAACTGGCATATGTCGACAATACACAACTTCAATAGTCGATATTTATGTATTTAGTCAAATAATATTATATTATGGTCTCGCACCATTATTATTGATTATATTTGGTATTTTAACCATTATTAATATTCGTCAACGTGTTATTCGTATGATACCACAAAATAACTTGATACATAATCGTCGTACAGATGGTCAATTAGCACGTATGTTACTTCTTCAAGTTTTTGCTCATATAATTCTGACAACTCCATTTGGTATAATATATTCTCTCAATGCATTTAATCCATCATCACGTACACCGTATATTATTGCTATACGTTATATATTTCTTATTTTTACACAATGTGATTTTTTTATGTCATTTTTTCTCTATATTTCATCAGCAAGTATCTATCGTGAACAACTTCGTCAATTATTCAGATTTACAAGATAAATTAACAATATCGACTCAATATTAATGCGATACTATCAATGATTAGATATAATACTCTACAACAATGAAATATATGATTATCAATCTTCATTTTCCTTCGAACATTAAGTTAAACCTATTACTCCTTTTTCAATATTTAGTCAATGAGAAAAAAATCGTGAAATATATGAGATTTTAAAATGAAGATAAATATGTTATTCTACGCTAGTGAATGTACTCATCAAGAGAGTGCTCAGACTAGAAAATGCCGCGAGAACTCATGAGTACTCATTGATATTACTCGTGCTAGAATCCGGCTATCTGAGTACTTGCCTAGGAATAATGAGTGTTTCATGTGTACTTACGTAGAATTTTCGAGTATCCTATTCGTCTCTGTAAAATACTCATAGGCTTATGTTTTTTTCAGTACTATTATACTACAGTCATTTTATTCAAATACAAAATTAATAACAAAAAATACAAGACTACCTATTGAGAATTTGAGAGAACGATCAATAGAAGAACTACACATCATTTTATTTAGATTATTTTTTAGCATAAATACTAAAACTAAAAAAGAATATATTAATCACAGATTAAAAACAGTAAAATCAACTTAAGAAAAATACATAAGATTTTAGTCAGTGAATTTGAAAAATGCGATTACAAATAAACATGCAGTTTGGATAAATACAAAAACATCCATATTTAAAAACTGATGCATCTATAGTATTATTCGTATGTTTTTAGAATTTAAAACTGATAACAGATTTTAACAAAACCCGATAATTGCCTTTAATCCGATCACGTTTCACCGATAATCTGAAAAACTGTATTTTAATAATGAAACTTTTATCGAAATTTCGAAAATGAGACAAAACAATTTTTATTAGTATATTTAAACTTGCATGAGTTTTCTTTATTACATAATTATTATTCATGATTTTGTATTAAAGTATATAGATGTTCATCTAAATATTCTATAAAAAACTCGTATGAGTACTCCCATGATTACATTCATACACATGAAATTGTTTTAGTACTCATGCTGGCAAGTCTTACTCTCTTGATAAATACATTCACTAGGGTATATATCCATTTCAGTTCTCTACCATTGAGTTTCATTCATATGATAACATAAATTGCTTTTGAAACTTTTATAATTTATCATAAATCTAAATACCATCACACACGTCACACGATATTAAACACATGAAGCAGATATTATCTTTATTCTCTTGACACTCCCTTCTTACATTATGTTTAACATCTTTCACTATAGACAAATAGACACATGAATGAGAAGATTAATTATCTTTGACAGAATCAATTCAAATAATAATTGCATTGAAATGGAAAATATAAAATGATTACTAGTTTTACAAAACCTGTCAAATACAGTTAACACTTACGAAATAAATTCAATGTTTCCAAGAGTTCGAGACATGATCAAAGAACAATTGAGATGAAACAATTTAGCCAGTTAATACATAATTACTCGCTTATATTACGTTTCTTATTTATTGATATTCAAAAAAAAACAAATATTCTTATTGATTATTTTCTAATGTCAAATAGTTTCTATACATTTTTTACGAGTAATACTTGTCATTTATAAATACATAACTGTCGACTGATTTTTTTAAAACTGTCACTAGACAAAAATACGTACACAACAACTATTATTTATTGGGATTAGATATGTAAATTCGACCTAATTCGTCATGATTATTCAATCAACGGTGCAGTTCAGATTCACAGACGACCTAGACTATCATTTGGCTTTAGGCAATGCGACAGCGCCTCTAAAACGGTCGCGATATACTGAATAATATGAAATTTCTAATGTGCTTTTCAATTCTAACTACAGGCACTATACAGAACCTAGTCTCCTATGAATAATTTGAAAAAGGTTCAGTCGATAGGTTATTACTGCCATAATATTGCTCTTTCACGAGATTTATTTTGATTGATATCATGTTATTTCTCGAGAGAACTTTAATCAGAATAGTTTATTCTGAAAATTTTACGTCTTTTTATTGTTCCTATCCTAAGAATATGTCTATCATAACAAGATGCTCTTCACATATGGGATACTTCAGCAGATATGCTGTCGTGATGGATATCTCTGGTCTATATGCGTTTTTGTTGCAAATTTTGGCGTTGTGACGCGTTTTTTATCGATGCTGATCAGAAACGCATGTAGAAGTATCTATCATTGCATCTCTTAAATACATTTCGAGAGTTTAAATTGTTTACTAGCGTTAGTAAAAATAAATACGTTTAAATTCTTATTTGAAATGTATTTTCACACACATTCAGTGCGCAATAATTCTACGATTATATAAATGTGGGTGATTATTTCTCATATATGTTTAAATACGAATAATTTCGATAATCTTTCTTTTTTTTTTTCTAACCGATAGAATAATAATTAGTCTCAGTGTTCCGTTATTTTTATTTCTAATAATCTAGGTGAAACATAGATTAATCTAATTCTAGAATAAGAATCTGAATAACATATTTCGTGATAATCGATCATAATTATAATTGAATTTCAAAGAATTGGATAATATTCGTTTCAATTGATTCTGATCGTCAATTTTCGTCTTCTGAATCAATATTTAACCAATTTTTATTTTTAATTCCATTCAGTTGACTGAAAGAATTTTTCCATATAAAAGAGGGCAGGCAGAATTCTTCGCAAACAGAATTTCAGAATTTTAGTACAGTATCAATATATAGTATAATATTAAGAACTCTATTAATAAACCGACAGTTCTAATTCGTTTCTATTAAAATTAACTTAGAATTCTGCTACTTTGTGTCTATGAGTCACATCTCAAAACTAGAATTTTCATTAGAATTCTATTTTTCAAAAGAATTTTACCAAAATTGAGTAAGATTTTTGTTTTTCCAGCAGAATAATTATCCGTTATAATATACTACATCCTTGATCAACAGCAAAATTCTGCTTAGAATTTTACTTTCACTATAGAATTATGTTAGAGCTTAGTTAGAATATTGATTATTTCAGCAGAATCATGATCTGTTATATATTCCATCCGATGATGAAAATAAAAATTCTGCTTAGACTTTTATATTCTCAGCAGAATTCTGCCATAATTTTTTTGTGCGAACGGTATTCTCAATCGCAACGTTCTTCACTATATAACAAATAACAATTCTGCTGAAATAAGCAAAATTCTAATTAAATTTTGGCATAATTCTACTGACAATACAAAATTCGTAGCAAAATTTTGATTTTAGTCCAGTACATAATAGTATAAATCTTCATCATTCTTCGTAGAAAACAAAATTCTAATTTTGAGATGTGACATATAAACAGAGGGTTTCTAGTCGAATCTATAAGAAGAAATGACATGTTGGAAAGAAAATTCTGACTTCAATCTGATGATAACGTAAGTAGTATGCAAGAATTATACTGTGTAGGGTTCATATAATTATAAGATAAAGATGTAGTGTATCGATGGAGAGCTGAAGCAATATTTTTCTATCATGTCATATAAAAAAAATTCTTAATAGAAAAATTCTTGAATTCTACTTGTGATGAATTTTGCCACTGCTGTTGAGATCCTATGGAAATACCCACTAAAATCTTATTGTCATTGTCGTTCTTTTTCCTGGGTAAAATAAAATCGTGTATATCATCAGCTAATATATAGTATAAGAAGGATCGAACAAGATCTCAAAAAATGAATTCTTTTAATTAATTCATTATTATATTAATAGTTTCTTTGTATTTAACTTTGTTCGTTATAATGACAATTACAATAAATATATCTTTTGTTTTATCAAACAAGTAACGCTCGTCGCTGCGACTCGCCTAACCCCCGACCGAATACAATCAACTGAATATTTATCGCCTCATGAAATTCTACATATAGAATTATCACTTAACACACACACATGCCTACAAAAAATCTACCTATTATTCAGTTGAGGGTTAAGGGAGTCGCAGCAACGAGCGTTACTTGTTTATTGTATCTATGTCGAAGACTATCACTAGACAGAAATTAGTGCTTGAAAACTTGAAAATATTATTCTTAGATTATTATGTCAAACATTATTCCCTTTCAATGTGAAATGTAACTACTAACATGGATTGAGGTGATACATTAGGTCTTTCGACTATAGATTCGAACTAACACGCTGCCAACAAACATATTCATTTTAGGGATTAAGATTCCGACTACAGTTAAGGGGATAATATCTCTTGCTGACTAGGACTATTTTCAATACATAGTACTTCAGGACCTATGGGTACCACACTAACCCCCCGTAAAATACTCGAGCACCCATGAGTATCCCATAGTGCAGGACTTAAGGATCTATGAGTACCTCCTATATATACTACATGATGTTTTTTTGACCTCTGCCTTTGACCCTGACAGAAACAAACCAACAAACGTATTTTTTCTTCATATGACCCTTCCTTCAGTAGAGGGAATAAAATTATCAGATGAGATTATAGCTCATTGTGGAGAAAAAAATATCATTAGTTTATTTTCAGAATAACATTATTTGATTCCTATATTATAAACACTGAGCTCTGCAATATGAACAATATCAGATTCGAAATGAATCGTAACATTTGAGAATCTTCTCTTGTCAGTGGAATATTAGGTTATGTGATATTTCACTATCAAATTTTTTGACATAGTTCAGTTCGTTCAGTCCATGCTCATTCTAAACATTACAACTATTTACCGCTTAAATATCTCTATACCGATAAACATATGCAATTATTATTTGCAAAAATGTCTTGACCATTATCAATAACCATTTTGTATACTATATCTGTACATTGATGTGCTTATATGCGCTCAAAACTATGACAAGTGACGAACTAAAATGCTTGTTTCTGCTACATATTCGGTCTTTTTAAAATGTACAATTTTCTCCACAACCACCACGTATCTCTCTAGTATAATGCGTTCGAATTCGTTCAAATTGATCAAGTTACCATTAATTATAGGTTACTCAACACGCTACAAATTGTTCTATATACTGATACTATCCGTCAACAAGATGCTAAAAAATTGTATATTCATTCACTGATATTTATTAGTATAAGAATAGACAAAGAAACTTATTTATTTCATAAAACAAGGACAATCTGGTTTTGTTCAATAATTGACATAATTTTAGTAAAATCCTAAATTCACTAGTTCAATATTACTACTTGAATAGAGTTCAGTTTTTTGTATTAGTTACAATTAGATAGGAAAACACCGACACTGTTTGTATTGCGATTAGCAACAATAATATCAGTTTTGTTGTCTCTATTGACATCAGCAGCTACCACAGATTCAGGATAAGAGCCAGTTGAATAAGTCACTTGAGTAATAAAGGTACCATTACCAGTATTGAGGAGAACACCAACGTTGCCTGCATTATTGTTAGCGACAAGTATATCAACTTTGCTATCTCCATTAAAATCAGCTGTTGTCACGCATACTGAGCCAGAACTTCCGCCAGTTGAATAAATTGCTTGAGAAGCAAATGTGCCGTTACCTCTGTTTAAGAAAACACCAACATTACTTGGTCCTTGGTTAGCAACAATAATATCAATTTTGTTGTCTCCATTGACATCAGCTACTGTCACCGAATACGGAAAATTGCTAGCTGTATAGGTTACTTGAGCAATAAATGTACCATTACCTCTATTCAATAGAACACCGATATTAGTTGAACCAAAGTTTGCAACGATAATATCGAGACTACCATCTGCATTGACATCGGCTGTTGCTACAGAATACGGATTAGATCCAGTTGGATAAGTCACTTGAGAAGTAAACGTTCCATTACCTGTATTGAAAAAAACGCCAACGTTGTTTGAACCACTATTTGCAACAATAATATCGAGGCTACCATCCACATTGACATCGGCTGCTACCACAGATTGGGGATAAGAGCCAGTTGGATAAGTCACTTGAGTAGCAAACGTGCCACTGCCTGTATTGAATAGAATACCGACATTGTCTGCATTATTGTTTGCGACAAGAATGTCAGGTTTGCCATCTCCATTAACATCGGCTGATGTCACATAGATTGGCTTAGGACCAGTTGAATAGATCACTTGAGGAGCAAACGTACCATTACCTCTATTAATGAAAACACCAGTATTGTTTTGATCGTAGTTTGCAACAATAATGTCAAGATAACCGTCGCTATTAACATCAGCTACAGCTACAGAATGTGGATTAGAGCTCGTGCCAGTTGAATATGTCACTTGTGTCGGAAAGCGATTACATGGAGCTATTATGAAATAAAAATTGTCTCGTCAGAATTTTTTACTTTTGAATAATTTTTCTTTTATTAAAACTCAATTAAATTTCATCTTTTAGATTCTATGAGTCTAACAAACGATATGAGATTTGAATCGACAATTAGTTAATTAAAGGAAGAGAAAAAGAAGAAGAAAACTATAGCTTTTTCTATAGCTCAACTGTAGAACAGCTTAGCTGGAATTACCTTCAATTTTCGATGAATTCTCTTAACTCCAGGTTCATCACGAATGAAAACCTATCGTTGTAGTGATAATATTTAAAAACTTTTTCGAATTTCCTTACTATGACCTTACTAAACTGAAACTGTTGTTATTAATCCATGAGATGCTTTGAATTTCATAATGTTCTGTTTGTGGACACTGTAATTCTGTGCAATTCATGCAGTTTTGCAATATCTTCCAGAAAAACTCTAACACGCCAATATTCTTAAAATATCTCTCACACCGCTACTATACTGATAGTATTCTGATAAACATCTTTGGAATATGCAAACAAAAACGTGATTGTTGTATTACTTGTTGTTGTCGTTACTGATGTGGATGTTGTGGTCGTAGTTTTTGTTGTAGTAGTTGTTGTTGTTGTTATCGTTGTTGTTGATGTCGTTGCTGTTGTGTCTGTAGTAGTCGTTACTGTCGTTGCTGTCGTCGTAGTTGCTGTTGTTGTCATTGTTGTGACAGCTGTTATTGTTGTCATTGTCGTTGTAGGTACTACGATTAAGGAAAGAACTACTGCTGCAATGATCGCGCCAATAATACCAAAAAGAGCAAGAAGACATAAGAATAAAGCGATAGGTGAGCATCGATAACAGATCCGATTCCCATAGCTAAATGGAACTTTTTCATAGTATAATAAGAAAAAACAGAATTACTGACCGTTTCTTTTTATTTCCATTCAACTTTTGATCACGTGAGCCCTTATAATTTGTTACATGTGACCATACACCAGTTGTCTATATTAATTTAACAGATGAATATAGACAAAAGAAAAAGAATAACTAGTCTTGCTTTAATTTCAATTTTATTATCAAATCAAGTTAAAGCATTTGAAGAAATATTTTATTACAAATATGGCATATTCAGACTAAAATATCTTTTATACATAAATAAAAGAGTCTTACATCATTCGATATTTAACTCCGTTTGTTTCTCCCAATGAATAGGTGTTGACTGATAATAGTTTTTTCTTGTTAATAAACTATTCTATTGCAATGACTTATTCTCCAAATTATCACTTGCTTGCTGATTAAGATACGACTATTCAAACATATTTATTTTTCAACACAATGAGAGAATGGATAGGAGAAATGAATATGTATCATTACCATGGTAGTATGAAGAAGTATCATGATAAATTCTTAAATATTGCGCTGTCTGTAGCTTTATCCATTCTATACCATCTAGGTAATATTTCCGAAAAACCTTATATGAAACTCACACTCATTATTTCAGTATTTAAGAAAAAAGTTTTTTAGCCAAAGATTCCTTGTTAAATTTTTACAAAATCTAGATATTTTTATTATCTTAATAATCTCTACCATTGTGTGACACGCGATACAATCGATTCGACCGAGAACTATAACTTTCAAATACAACATTTTTTCGAATATTTCCCACTGCTTTTCTTATTATTATTGCTTCAGATGTCACACTATTCTAATTAATGACCTTCACAAATTTATCTCAAATATAGTAATCCAAAAGGTTGAGATCAGAAGTATTAGATGGTCAATGGCCTTTGTCAATAATTACTGGAATACTGTCTCAATCACTATTGTTTATTTCTCAACGTTTTACAAAGGATTCCGTTTTCCGATAATGAAAAGCAAAGATTTACAGAAAGTGATAGCCCTGAAACAACGAAATGAAGATTGTCGGACGAAAGCTTTTTGTGACTTGAATAGAACAATTAGTTCAGCAGCTATTAAAATAAGGTATCAACTAGGTATATCTCCAATAAATGCTTAAAGAATTCTTTGGAACGATTTTAGCTGTCGCCCGTATAAACATTTGATCGAATCCGCAGCGCTTACCGAGAAACACAAAGAAAAAGCTTGCTAGCTGAATACGAAGAAATTTTTGAAAGTTCTTTTTTCTGACGAAAAGATATTCGACATTGATGGAGTTCACAGTACCCAAAATGATTGTATTTGGGCTATGACTCTTGATGAAACTGATAAAAAGGTGGCATTCATTTGGAAAAAAAATATCTCCTTAAAGGGTCATACTTTTACTTAGCGTTGGTGCAAATGGTATGTCTCTATTGGTGATCTTTGAACAAGGATGGTTACATTGACCAATTCATCAAACAGGTGATTTCTCAGCTGCTTAAATATACAAATCACATCTTCGGAAACGATTTGAACATTTTCCGTTGATAATACATCAAAACATCGTTTTCTCGATATTTTTATGCAATAAAATGGTAAAGTTTTTTAACTGCCATTTGACATAAATTCTATTTTTTAAAATGAATTGTCATATGAGTCAAAATTATTTCACTCATTGATCAAGAAGAGGACAATATTGAGAAAGTCTACCTAAAACTAATATTTATTTATAGAAAAACAATACATTTTTATTTCGATCATGCATTATTCTCTCAATCTGAAAAATAACTTTATCAAGAATTTACTTGACAAAATATCTGATCATTTGTATTAGTTGCACACAAATACATTTACTCAAGTAAACATTTTATTGAATATTTTTTCTGTCAAATTTTGTATGAAACTAGCATTTGATCATTTGTGAAAACATTTCATGAAGATGTGTATAGAATTCAATGATGAACATCTTCATTTAGTTGTCTTACCTGAGCGGGTGATTGATAGTGTTGAGTAATTTTGGATATCTTTGCAGTACTTGTTCTAATATTTGATGATTCAATAAAACTTTGTCTAAGAATTGATTTTGCTGAATCATTCGGGATTCTCGCACAGGAATTCAGTATTGACGGATTGTGGATCTTCCCTGTTGTTGTCTTCCTCCGTTTAGTTGCTGTAGGACAAAATTTATCTTGATGATAACGAGCATTAGAAATCGTTGACATCTATTTTAAGAAACAAAAAAAATGAATAATGTGAGATAGAAGAATCTGACCGTGTTCAAAGTATTGTCAATATTCATAGGTTTCGTCTTTGTCGAATGAATTCTTTTTATTGGCGATCGAATGGTTACATGGATAACACTGGAAGTTCGCCTGTTTTTTGTTAATGAATGATGATTCTAGATGAATATAACTTATGAGATTAAAGATAGAAATAAAACGAAACTCACTCGGATTCGAGATGACAAATGATGAACTTGACGTGGAACTTTATCGATACGTAATGTGGAAGATGAACGATGGCATGGAATACTTTGTATGTCTCCAGGTGGAGTTAACAGTATTTGATGATGATCTTTTTGCATTGTCTCCGTATCTATTGAATTGGACTTCGTCATGATACCACAACTTAAATGTCTACTGTTTTAATTATTATAAAAAAAGAGAGCGAGTGTTAATGAATGATCGATCTTTTTTTATCTATAATGAAATTCTATGCTACTTTCCAAATAGTTACAATATATGTATGAACTAGGTAAACATATGGCGGTGAAAGTAAGAAAAGAATTTTAACACATTCGTTTTTGAGATATTTTCTTAACAATAATAGCGATGCCGAATCGAAAAAAAAAATTTCAGTAGTTGAAAGATTTTTTTATTATTGCAAGATTTCTTTATCAGATGGTATTCTATTTATCAAAGATCCGGAAACCTAAAACACCACAAACTTTTGAGAAAAAAACAATTGAACCATAATTTCACGATTTTCGTAAATTGAATGTAGGTTGATAAAGCACAGTCGTGGAGAATCCGAAAACATCTCGTTTTTCTTCAAAGATTCAAATGATTGAAAAAATATTTATCCTGTTAGAAAATCTTCTCAGCTACTCAAATCTTTCCTCTGATTCGACATAGCTATAAATACTAAGAAAACAACTCAAACACATTAGTGTACTAAAGTTTTTTCTTACTTTATTTATCCTGTAGATATCGTCTGCACAGCACAGTAGAAGAGAAGAAACTAGAATAAAATATCAATATATCACGCCATAACAATTGCATCGTAATTCACTGACGCATTGCTTTGTTTTGCACTAAGAAGAAACCGAATCAAAGCATATTTATATATATTGAAGGCGTCCTGGGAGTGAGAAGATATATGCTTTACACAGGCTTCTTATTTGTAGATGTGAAGTGCTCAGGCTTCAATATAATTTTCTAACAAAAAAAGTGAATTAAAAAAAAAGCATAGTTTTTTTTACCTTTAATAAATTTCAAAATAATGGATTTTTTAAAATAAATTTGCTATACCGACAAGAAGGAATTGAAATTGTCACTCACTTAAGTCTCTATGATGTCCAAATATGTAGCAAGCCCAGTGTCAGATAATTCTCAGCGATATGAAATATAGAGGAAAATACACTATACTACTAGAAAAAATAGGTACAGTATGCATTTTAAAATGAATTTCGAGAATTGAAAGGAATTCCAAAGTATTTTCAGGTATGGTAATAACTTGTAAAGTCTTTTTCACATATCGTGAAGGATGAGCCTTCGCCTTGAATCTGATAGAAATAATAACGGAAATTATGACTGTCTCTTTTGTCGTTAATTCATTGTTTTGCCATTTTCATTCTAACATACTTTCTATGGGTCTACTCCTGATTCGTCTCAAACAAAAAAATTCGATTTAGTTTATCAATTAGGAAAAATTATACTAGACTAGTATAAGAGTGAATAGCATTCAACTATAAACCTCTCTCTATAATAGAAGGCTATCCCTGAATCATACTTCTAAAAGGTATATTGAAGGTCATAGCCTTCTAAATATTTTTTGTTCTTTAAAGTATTTTCGGTAATTATAGTACAAGTTAACCACTATCTGTTTAAATCAAATTCAACAACAAACAAAAAGATACATAGAAGAGCAATTGGTTAATGAAGATGAACACCAACAAGATGAAGATTCTATTAATTTAATAGTCTTTATTAACATGCTTTCTTCAACAACAACACCTATTATTTCAGTTAGTTATGTCTTGTACTTGTCACATTCACAAACAACAGTTAATGAAGAGCCTGATAGTGGTAAATAATAGCATAGACAGTGATCCATTAAAAAAAAACGATTGACACTAAATAATCTTAAAAAAGTCTTGCTAACAAACAACTTCCTGGTCATCAATATGATTGTTCTCGTTTTCAATTGTCACAGTGGGTTAAAGCAAAGATAGAGCTTGAAATATTGTCCAAATCTAAACCCGAGAAGAATGACTGATATTTTTGGCTGACTCATCTTCCAATAGAGATGTATTTTATTTTATTAAGAATAACGGGAAAAAAAGTTTATCGGAACATTAATTTAAGTCTATATTTTCAAATATATTTCTACATTTCATTTTAGAAAATAAACGTAAACATTCGAGTAGTACAGACTCAATAATAAAATATATCGAACTTGATCATCTTTTATTAATATAGTATCGAGAAAAATGTACTTTTATTGATCCACAAACTATTGTCACAATAAGACGTGAAAAGGTAACTTTTCGTCAATCAAATTTATCTCTTTAAAAATCAAAAAGAAATAGAAAACTTTCATTATCAGACGTGTATCCTCTTGTTAATAAATTTTATGATTATATTCGTCGACCTAGTACTTGGGTTTCTAATCGATGTCCCATGAGAGCATTTCTCCTACGACATACGTGTAACATGGATGAAAGTCCATTAACTTTATTTAGTGATTAATCAAAACTATCGATATATGATATTGAAGGATATATTAGCAACAAATATTTTATTACTGTTATATTAACTATTTTTGCCAAAGATAATACACGAGTTGAACAAGTATTACTTCTCAAGAGTAAACAAAAAGTGTCAGCTAATGAGAAAGTTCAATATGCTAAAAATGTTCAAGTCTATTTGACTCCAGAAGTCGTCAACAATCGTATTACAATGAATAGTGAAGTTAGATAACGAAGAAAAAGAAATATAAAATTCATTCGAATCAGAATAGTAATATGCCAATTTTAAATTCAACTTTTAGTTGCTTTTATTTTGTTTTCTCTTGTAGAAGAAATTGCTAAATAAATGCTTTTTTTTACTATATTGTACTTCTTACAAGAATAAGAATAAAAATAGAGTTGTTCATCTTTTTATTTGACTAAGTTTCTGATAGAACATTCAAACATAAATTATTGAAATGATTGCTGCTAATATTCATGTGATGAAAAGTATATTCACTATCTTTATTCAATTACTCATCTTGATGATCAATTGATTCGATTATGACGAAAGAAAAGTATTTTTGTTGCAATAGTACATAAAGAATATATAGAAAAAGCTGGTGGTCCTACAAAGATGAAGCTTAGTACTTTACAATCAAGAATTTTATGTACACATCTTACATTCGTTGCATGGAAACGAACATTTGCTTCTATTGATTTCAGTATAAGTTTTCTAGAAATTGGATGCACATAGATCATTAATGTTACTCTATATTTACGATCTAATTTATCGTAATTTGACTGATTCAACTAAAGACAATGGTACACTAGTATCGAAGAAAAAAATGATGAAAATGAAATATACATCAATATCACGAACAAAATGGCTAATAAATAGTTACAGTTAAATGAATTTTTGAAAAAAAGCAGTCATATTAGAAGACCAATTCGAAACAAGTGATGTGAATTTTCACAATAAAAAATCATGGCCTTCTAATCCGGGAAGGAATTTAAGAAAAAAAATTATTATTGGAACCAAATCAGGATTTCTAATTGAGCATTGAATTTATTAAGTTTGTCAATGTACTATAAAGAAGAAAGAATCTTCAAAATTTTCTCCCACAAATGATTCACACGCCTGATATGTCATCTTGTTTTATCTTATTCGTCATTTAAATAGACCTCGACCGAAATGCAAACAAAATGACGTCACTACAAACAGATCAAGACAATATATATATGCATACATGCACATATATTCTCCTCATCGTCAAAAGAAAAAGAATGAATTCAAACAAATCAGATGAACTTTCACCACCACCACCACCACCATATACTTATGCAACAGTACAACCAACTCATTCATTTACTAATCCATTTTCATCTAATGAATCTTCACAATTACCTTTGGATAAAAATGAGTTACAAACAACATCATTATCAATTAAGAATACCGATGATACTTCATGTGCTTCATTTTGTTGCGACGTTGTGAAATGTTGTGGGACAAGAGTTGAATGTATTTTATGTTGTATTTCATGTACTTTATGTTTCTCAGCATGTAAATAATAACCTTATATTAAAAAAAAGACAAAAAAGAGTTATACTTCAGTAATTAAGAACAAGAGCGTTAATTTTATTTTAGTGGCATAGCAAAAAAAATAATTAAAGAAAGTCAATAGATTTTTTTCGCATCAGAATAAGTGCTAGTTTTTCTAATAGTCTGAAACACATGCCGAAAGTTTTGCAACATTCAAAAATATTGAAAATATCCAATTTACCAGATATCCATAATAAAATCGAATTATCTTCAGTTGGAAATTCTATACTTATTGAGAAATGATTGTCTTCATAGAATTACATACTTGAAGATTGTTCTAGTCCCATGAAACTCCTAATGAAGTTCCTATCCTTGCTGTTACATCGCTTTACATTTTTTCTAAAGCCCAAACCATACCATTTTGAGATTAAAAAATTTATGAGAAAGGAGGGGATTACACCTTCGTGCTCTCCTTCAATAGCTATGCGACTATTTTGTTTATAAACGTTGTGAGCAATGGTATTATTGATTTTAAATACATCACTTTCAAATGAATTCATCTTTACGCTCTTTTAAATATTTGACATGACTTTTTTCATTCATGAATTGTACGATACATCTCATCAAGTAGTCATATAAGTAATAAATTGGTTAGATTTTAATATTTAAATTAATAATCAAT
The DNA here is from genome assembly GCA_022393335.1 of Macrotrachela quadricornifera. Classification (NCBI taxonomy): domain Eukaryota; kingdom Metazoa; phylum Rotifera; class Eurotatoria; order Philodinida; family Philodinidae; genus Macrotrachela; species Macrotrachela quadricornifera. The sequence goes on along the minus strand of JAJEKB010021144.1, from coordinate 308,974 downwards.
TTATAAAAATCTTGATACATCCGATAATTCTGCATGGACATAGTATATTTGACGGGATTATGTGATAATTTGATAAATTTTGAATTAATTACCTTAAATCGTTTGCAAAATATTGTAATCTTAGTAGTGAATTTCAAATTTATTTTATTTATTTATTATATAATGTGTAATAAAGTATTTTTCATATATCTTAACTTGATAAATTGATAAAGACTTTTAGGTAATTAAATTACATGATAAGTAGAAATAAATAGAGTTTATTTCTACTTGTTAATAGTGGAAAAGAATCAAATGTAAAGAGATATGTAAATGTATTTCTTGCAAGTTTCTAAAAGCAAATATATGGATTGAAATTAATAGAATTACCGGAAACTAAATGAAAAAAATTTTAGAATAAACAAGATAGAAAAAAGAAATCATTTTTTTCTGAGTCCTATTTTTAACAAGATACGTGCATTTATTTGTGTTACGTTCAAAACGGTCCATCTTATTCTACTAATTAATTAATCATACAACACTTTTCGCTTAGTGAGAAAATACAATCTGTAAAACTAGTGCTTTATTGGAAGCAAAAATGATAAATAATCTCAGATTAACCGTACTTTTATGAAAAATGAAGCATTATTCGAAGCAAATGTAAATATCTATGTAAAAATAACAACTAAGAATCAAAAGTTGCAGTCTGTGCCGAAAGAAAAGAATGAGTCTAAATTTGTACCTCTATACACTTTAAGATTTCTTTTAGATCATTTATATCATAAATAATAATGACTATTATAGAAAGATTGATAAATTAAATAACTTCATTTGATTGAATAAAGAATATATATTCAGTAATTTTTACTTTTAGTTTCGATATATTTTTATAAATAACAAAAAACAAAAAAAAAGAAGACAAATGAAAAGAATAACTTTGAAACAATAGTCATATTATATTTTTTATTTGGTTTCGGAAGATCTATCAATATGATTTCTTTTTTTGTCAAAATAATAACTCGACAGCTAAAAAACAAATGAAAATGGAAACAAAATAATTAATCATACACCACCGGTAATAGATAACAATAAATATATGTAACATATAATTTAATGTTCATCTTTTGTTTCTGGCCTTTTTTCTGTATATTTTCGAGTATCAGTAGTTGATATTTGTTCTTGATCATTTTCTTCAATATTATTATTAATCTCAACAGGAACTTCAAATGTTTGTTCTTGTCCATTAGTTACATTTGAATAAATCGATTGATTAACAGCAAGAAGTGCTGCTCGAACTACTTTATCAAGTGCTGAACGATAAGCTTCAATATTATTTGATTGAATATCAAAATTTATTGCTGTTAAATTCAGACTAGCAAATAATTCTGAAGTTATTTCTTCGGCAGTTTTATTGCCATCTAAAATAAATATTACAAAAATTTTTTAGTCAAATATATTTTGCCAATTTGTAAAGAATTTTCTACAGATATGATATTAAGTACCACTAGACCTATCTATGAATGAATATTCAAGTCTAAATACGAATTTTCGATTTTTGTGTATATACTCAGGTATAGCCTGAAGTTTCAGTAAAACGACTCGGACTTTTTCTAGTCTCACTAGGATCTATTTATACACAAAGTAACAGCTTAAAAACGATTTATAAGTTGGTGATCGTTCCTCGTAAGTCGAATAATCCATTTTTTTTTTTATTAATTATTCAATAGATTATAATCTTACCAGTATCAATAACATGTTCAAATTGAATCATTGATTGTTTTTTTATATTTTCAATATCAATATGATTATCATGTTGATAAATAGATAATTCTAATTGTTTTAATTTCATTGGTATAATTGAACATACATTTTTCTTTTTATACCAATTTATTTTTCCATAAATCCATTTTTCACTTGTTTGTTGATAATTTCCAATAAGATTTTCTAATAATTCAATTTGTTGATAAAAACTTTCTTTAAAATATTTTTCATCACCAATATAAACAATTAAATTTGGTTGTTTTGATAATAAATGTAATAATTGAAATGCTTCATCTTTAAACATTAAAACAAATGGAATATTAACATTATTATTTCCATCACCAGTCATAGAAAATATTGCACCATTTGATGATTTTAATGATGTATTATGATCAATAACAATTCCACCTATTGATTGTGCATATTCTAATTGACGAGCTTTATCAATAAACATACAATCACCACGACGAATAATACCAATACGTGAAGATAAATAAGAAGATGAAAATAATGTTGAACAAGCAGAAAATGGTTGTGCAACATATAATTGAGCAAATATCTAAATAGGAAAAAAAAATAAAGAATATTTTTAAAATTTATTAAATAAATAAATTTTTTTTACTCCTAGTTTTCCATGTAATTGTTTTCCAAATTGAGCCGAACCAGCAGTAAATTTAATTGGTTTTGTTAATGATGGAGTTACTAATGGAATAACTGTTAATGGTAAATGATGATTAGTTTCGGATGATGATTGTCCTTTTTCATTAGTATTTTTCATTAATTCCATCATTTCTTGTATAAAAATTAGACCATCATTAGCATCTTCATTTGATGCAGCATTGGCAGAATTATGAATTAATTGAACACCTAAAGAAAGAAAAAAATCAAAGATGAAGAAGAAGATAAATATTTAATTATTTACGTCCATCAGACATTGTTTGAATTTGTATACCCATTTGTGCTAATTGAGCAACATGTTGAGGATCACCAGCTGTAAATTCAGATGCAGTTAAACGACGATATGATTCACTGAAAAAAAAAATAATTATATATATATTATTATTAAATGAGAAAATAACTTTTTTGATCGTTTTTCAAATTCAATTGATGATGTTGTTGTTACTGTTTCAGTCATATCTTGATCACCACGAATATTTTTTCGTAATTGTTCTTTATATTTATGTGATTTAAATTGATCATCCATAGCTGGACATTGATTATATTTTGCTCGTTTTTCATTTAATCTTTCTTTTAATAAAAGATTTTTTTGTTCATATAAACGTGCTGATATTGTAGTTTTTTCATCAAATTCAGCACGTAATGTATCATTTATATTAAATAATAATAAATTAAGTGGTAATATATGTGCTTCAGTTGTAAATATAAATTGATCTATATCCATATAACGATGTGGAACAGTATCAAATAATAAATAAAGATATTTAAATGTTTCAGCTAATACAAATGAATCCATACGATCTTCATGTTGACCTGTAGATACATCAGATAATGCAGCATAACCACATGGAACACGAGCATGTTTTTCTAAATTTGTTAATATTGTCCGACCAACTTCAAGATAATGAGGATCATCAGTAGCCTAGAAAAATAAAAATTATCGATTTTTATAAAATTTTTCACTTTACCTTATAAAGAAAATATGTTGATTCAACAAATTCTGGTCTTAATGGATGTGAATTCCAATGTATTCTATAATCAGTTGTAAAAGCTTCAGGTAAAAATTTATGTTTTTTAACAACTTGATAAAGCATTTCATGTAATTCAATAGCTGGTTTTAAATCTCCCGTCATAACTTGTAATCCAGGCCAAAATGCTAATAATGCATCCATATGATTTTTAGCTAAACGATATGGTTGATGCATATGTACATTAACCATAGCAACACCTTGTTGTACATAAGACATTATAGATGAATAATGTTCTTGAAAACGTGATAAATAATCATTATTTTCTTCACCTAATAAAACATATGCTTTAAATAAATATTCATAATATGAATCAATACCAGCACCAATGCCTGATTCTCGTACAACCCAATCACCTGAATGTACATTAAGTATAGTACCCATTAAATTTGATTGTCTATGACGTCTTTCCCATAAATAAGACATAGCACGATCAGCATATTGTTCAAATAAATAATTTCCTGTTAAACGTGATAATGTTGCCCATTCTAATATTAATGTACCAGCACATGCTGTACATGTAAAACGTTCACGTTCACTTTTTGATAATGTTAAATCAATACCATAACGAAGATTAACACGTGGTAATGGTAAACCACTTGTTGTATTAAATGCTGGTAATAAACGTATACCTAAATCATGTGCTAAAACTAATAATTCATCACGATACCAAGATAAACGTAATGGATGATGTGAATTAATATATTTTGCTGCTATATGACCACCAAGAAGACCACTAAAACAAAATAATTTTTATGAAAAAAAATTAAGATATTCGATATTTTTAATCAATAAAATTACCCGATCATACGAATATTTGTTTCAAAAACTGAAACAATAACATCACGATCAAATGAAACATGTTGAACTACTTGACGAACAGCATGTTCAAATTCATCAAACATTCCAAGCACCTAAAAATAAAAATAAATAATTAATTTAAAATATTTTTATATAATTTACCGCTAATGTATCCAAACTATCAACAAGTGTTAAAGAAAAACTAAAATAATAGATAAATATTTAAATATATTAATAACAAAAAAAATGGCTGTTTTTTTTTTTGCTTATTTACTTTCCAAGAGCATCATCAATATCACCTCGAGATGGTTCTGAACCACGATATCGTCCTTTACAACTAAAAATAAAAATATTTTATATTCATTTAATCTTATAAAATAATTTGTTTTTTCGTACCTCAATGGCATTAATTCATCAGCAGGATATGCATATTTCTATTAAAAAAAAATCAACTATTATTAATTAAATAAATAAACTTCTTACCATATAAGATCCAAAACCATGCTTAAACATTTCAATAACTTGTAAACGTAATTGAGCTTTTTCTTCTGGTAACATACCAGCAATAATTGATATAAAGCAAAGTATTTGAAAAATTTTGATAAGCATTTTATTTGATTAAAAAATTTTAATAAAAATACTAAATATATAAAATAAAAAAAAAAATAATATTTTCTTTTTTTCTTCAACATACATAATTTGCGTATTTTAGTTTAGTAGAAAAGAATAATATAAATATTACATATTCATTATAATAGGCATGATAAATGCAAATAAAGACACCACATGTTTAATTTTTCGCCTTTAAGATGATTCTATAAAGAGAAAAGTGATACTTATACAATCATCTAGAAAACTATTAAAAATCTTAAGTCGTGGACAAAAAATATTTTTTATTATTATGATGAATGAATATATAAACCAATTAACTTACAAATAGGAAGGTTTTATGAAAGATGTCATGTTAATACAGATATTTTTTTATTCGTTTTAAGGACAAATTTAGAAGTCATTAATCATTTAATAACAAAACTAATATTAAATTTTTTAACTAATACAAAATTATTCTTTAATGACAAACATGTTGTTTTTCTCTTATATATTCTTTGGTTTAAAATAATCTATAGATACTCACATGATCGCTGTATTTGTACATATTTTACAATTGCATGTTTTGCTTCATTGCTCATGTGAAACAGCACAATTTATTGGATAAGTGATTCAGTGAATAGACTAACGCTAATGAAAGTTATAACTATAGAAATTAATAATTCTAAAGTTAACTTTTTGTCTTTTTTAAGGGACATTTATTATCTCGATAAATATATACGTCCATTTCCTAATATTGAAGAATTTAATTTTGCGGAAAACTTGTTATTATACTTGAAAAATAACTCATCTATTAAAATTTTTTCCTTTCTTCGTAAGATCTTTTTTCTACGTGATGAAAGAATACAAATCAAAAAATAATTAAAATAAGAATGCTTTATTATTATCCATTACAATCATCATAGTTTGATAAAATCTAATAAAATAAAGAAATCTAATATGTCATCAGTCGCCTCTAAGACTGTTCTGATTGTTAAAGAAAATGATTAAGTTTCATAATATTTAGAAAAGATATCAATTCAAAATTAATTAGATAATGTTCATTTATATATAACTTAAAAAAGGATATTTGTATTTATCTTCAGATTACATTATAATATCTATTTCAAATCTTTCGAATGTTTGCTTTTCAATAGTAATATTTTTCGAGTTATAGTGCCATTTCAACTCACGACATATAATTATATATATGTCAGTAATTGAGTACTCAATTCACTACGAAAATATTTTAAAATAGAAATAATCACAACTATTTATTAGATGTGTCAGCTTAAAATTTAGGAGTTAGGTTTAATAGCTGTTATGACCATGGCACCATAATAATCTGCCAATGGATCATTTTCATCTCCTATTTTTTCACTTTGAATTTTTAATTGTTTAATACCAGCTTCTTCCATTGCTTCATATACTAACTTTTCATTTACAGATAAACTTTCAAATCGTTCATTTCCTACCATATAATATGAGCAATTAATAACACCGAAAATAATCAATAATCCATTTGGTTTAAGTATTCGAACTAGACGTTGAATAGCTTGTTTATATGCATCATAAGTTCGACAAGCTCCTTCTAAACATTCACAACTAACAATAACATCATATTGATTAGCTGGACCAGAAAGAATAGGACAATTTGGATTATGTACATCACATGTTGAGAGTGGATAATGACTAAGAGCTTTTCGAAGTTGATCTTCATATGTTGATAATTCACTTTCAGATATATTATGATTTTCATGAAGAATAAAACGAAAAAATGTTGTCCAATCATGTGCTTTATCAGAATGATCAAGCCAAGCTTGAATAGCTTGAAGATTAGCTGGTGTATAATCACAAAATTGAATTGTATCAATATAATGAGAAAGTGTAAATGATGGCCAAAGACTTGCTCCACCTCCAAAATCAAGAGCTTTACCATCTTTTGGTATATGAGAAGCATTTTCATGCAAAGAATGTAAAAGACCACGTATATAATAAATGTAGATAGGACTAAGTTGAGTATACATTGTTTTAAGATAATCATCAGGATTAAATTTAGTTATGTAAGCAGTTGAATGATGACCAGACAATGGTGATGAATCCGTCATTTTTATAATAATTAATTAAATCCTAGAAACTTAATATATCTATGAAAAAACAAAATTTACAATATATGAATAAAAATAACAAGTGAAATATTCATTATTATAGAGATAAATATTCGAGTTCTTCTTCTTACGAGGAGACCGTCCCAGGTGTACACCTCCGATTTCCTTCGTT
>JAJEKB010021144.1:274957-301462 GCA_022393335.1 Macrotrachela quadricornifera | reverse complement strand
ACGAAGGAAATCGGAGGTGTACACCTGGGACGGTCTCCTCGTTAGTACGTCGGCTGAGCCAGTCGAACTTTCGAATCAATATAAAAAAATGCACTAGAGAACTCGTTGAAATAGATTAGCATTTTAGGAATTCTTATGTAAATTGTTCACATCTGTGAAGACATGCCAATAGTATCATCATCTGCCGAAACAGAATGCTTTTCTTTCTGTTAGACTTATATAAATTTTTACGATCATTAAAAGGTAAATTTTGATATTGATTTGTTCTTCTATACATGTTTCGTCGATTCTATTCGTAGTCAACCAATGTTGATTTTAAGGTTAAAAAAATCTTCGATAAATATTCTTTGTGACCATATTGATTATTTTCTCATCTTAATAGAGGGATAGATAACAAATGACATTGATTATATGTACTGATATTTAGTTGAGATAAGCTACATATACTTTTTTCACCAATCATAAAAAAAGAACACTTTTAAGCTCTGCATTAGAAAAGAGGGCATTCACCGACGGTTGTAACCCTCTTTGCCGAAAGCTTGGCGAGATGCTTTAGACTGTGTGCCTCCTTTGATTCTTACACACACCTGTTAACCGTATAGAGGACAACTTATTCTTGCCCTTACCTTCAAAGTTTGGGCGCCCTCCATGGCCAAAATGTGCTTTCAGCGAAAAGAATACATATTATTTTGCTGATGTCGATCTTAACTCATATTTCGTAACCCATAGTCATATTGATCAGTCTTTCACAGATCTCATTCTCAAAACTGCACCACAAATAATTATCATTAAACGTATAATAATACCAAAAATCTTTTCAAATAGTATTAATGTCTGAACGAAAGAAATACAAGTACGTAAGAATGGTTAATATTCTAAATGTTAAATAACCTTGATTGTGTTTTCCAGAAGAAAATTTTTATGAATGAAAATGTTTTTTTTTATTGATTTTATTAGTGGTATCCCAATGTGGATTTCAACTGATTTAGTTTCAGAAAATAAGACAAAATAGATTCGTCATTAATCTAGTGGATAACGTTGATGAAATCGAAATATGCCATAACCTTGTTGATAAATATATTCATCTGTTTTTCTTCTTCTGAAAACTTTTCTGGATAAGAATTTAAGATTATTGACAGGATAATTTTAACATTTCAACGCTCATTACTTTTATTCAATGCGATGAAAATTTACTCTATAACTGAAACATCTTTCTTTTTCATGCTGTATTTATACAGAAATTTTCGTTAGAATTTTAAATCTCGTAATCGAAAATTTGTACGTATGACTATACAGACATGTTTTCTCCATTGAATTTCTCCATATTATTAAAGAATAATATTTAATATTAAGTGAGTAGACAATTGATATAGATGTCTTATTAATTTTATAATTGATTATTCATTCAACTTAACAGTTAACAATCTAGACCAGAATACTTTTTTCAATATTTCCTAAAAATATTGATGCATGTATGAAGTTTCGTATTCGCATGATAAAATGCATTACATATATCATTATCATTTTCATACACATCAAACAATTGCTAAACTAACCAGGAATACGTACATGCAGTTTTATATGTAGTTCATCTCAATCCTAATATTTTCAATCAGTTAGTTTTTAATTATTCTGTGTGTACTCTCACAGCAACAGTTAATCAACATAAATTTATCATAGAATATTCATTGTAATCATCATGTCGCTACCTTTTTAACAACTGCATCGCAGTCGAACATATGAGAAATATCTTTATTTATTAATTTTTCGTATTAAAATTTTCTTCTAATACATCTTGTTTTTATTATAAATTTACATTATATTTGAAATAAATGAAGGTAGAATTTGTACAGAAAAAACATATCGTTCTGTTCTTGAATCAAAATCAAATTTATCAATTTTTAATCTAACACCAGGTCGTAATAGAATTTCTTGTTCATCTGTAATATATGCAATAGATGATAAATCAACATATTGATCATTTGATGCAATACGTTGAATTTGAATAATATATAAAACATTTGAACCATACATTTCTGCAACTTCACGTGATTTTGATGTTGAAATAAATGATGACCATTTATATGCAAAACCTTTTCCAATAGCTTGTTTATATATTTCAATTTGATCAAAAGATAATTCTTCACCACGATAAACAATAATAGATGAAAATTTTTCTGTTGATTTAAGAATATGTTTTATTTGTTTTCGTATGGATAAATATTTATTATGTCGTATACCAATATAATTATATAAAAGATAACAAAATGGACCAAGAGTTTCTAATTTTGTACGATCATTTTCACGTAATGTTTCATTAACAATCTTAAATAAAAAACATGGTTTTGTATATAATCGAGCACAACATTGTTGTAAATTTTCAATATTTTTCTTTTTTATTAATCGAATTTCATCTGTTAATTGTAAAGCTTCATTATTGAAACCGAGTTTATTACCTTCAATTAAAATTCCATTAATAAGTGCATCAATTAATCGTGAAAATTTTATTTTTATTGTACCTTTAGTAAACATAATTAACCAATCAGTAATAAAAATAGATCCATAATATGGAGTATCAATTGTAATTGAACGTCGAATTGGTTGAACAAAATTAAAACGTTCACGACGATAATAAGATATTATATCTTCAGTATTTGAACATCGTCGAATAGGTCGTTGTTTAACTTGATCATTTATATTTATTTGTAAAAATTTATTAAGATCAATTTTATAATTTTCATTAAGACTTATTTCATTTTGATGAGTTTGATAAGCTTGTTCAATTTGATTATTAATTGTAGAAGTATATGGAGTCCATTGATCAGATTCTTTTAATGACCATGGATTTGTATTCGATCTCCAATACCATATTACTTCATTGTCTTGATGATTCATATACTTCAAAAGAGAATAGTAATGTATTTTTATACTTCAATTATTTCATCAAAAAGCAATTCATTGAAAATTTTTTTCGATATAGCTGAAATTCTAATTGAAGATTAAAGTAATCATTCTGCTTTTACTGTTTCTATTATACTTTATCTTATGAATGGGGAAATTATTGTCATGTATTAATACAATCAATATACTAACAGAAATATATTCAAATAACTCAGCAAAATGAAAAATTTAATTATTATTATGCTGCTCATTAGATATCGTTACGATATCTTTGATAAATTGATCGATGCAAAACATTAAGTATCCAAGATTTTTTTTTAATTTCCTCTCCAAATTCATTATATCGTCAAATCGAATCTTAATTATTTCAAGAATAAGACAATTCATACATAAACTAAACTGTTTTGTTAAATATTAACTTTTATTTTTATATAATTTCACATACTTAAATTTGTCTTGTATGTTGTTCTCTTGTCACATACTATTATTAATGTTTAACATGGAGAGAATATATTTTATTGATCGATTAAGTGAAAGAAAAAAAAACGAGTAACAACGTGGCGTTTCTTCCTGTTCTATATTGGTCAGGACTTGTGAATCATTATTTGTTTCAATTTACGTCATAGATCAGAGTTGGAAGGTACTTGACTCTGAAGTAATAATTTTTCTATGAAATTCATGATATTATTAGACAATATTTATTTTATAACCTAATAAGATACTGAGAGATTTTAAAAAGTATCAATACAACAGAATATTTGACTTTGAATATTGAAAAAACGGTTTTGTATCAGTAGATATGTTATGATAATTTTAGAACTAGAAACATTGTCATTGAACAATTCTATCGAATAATCTAGTCGATCACGATAATGAAACACATTTTAATTTGTTTTTATATTTGTTAACTAATAAAAATGTCATTTATGATTTAAATGTAAATGAGTAAAATTTGTCATGCCTTTTCCGTTCTATTTTTTCTTCCGTCATCGATAAGCTACACCTTTATAATATAATGCAAAGGAGTAAAAATATTGAGTTGTATTGAAAAGAAAAAACGAAGACATTATGACGAACTTACATTAATCAAAAATACTATGTATGTCATGACATAATATGGCTACTTTAATCTCAATAAGTACACTCGTGGACAATCAACAAACATTCAATAATAATAATGATTCAATAACTAATGAACGTGATGTTACAATATCGAATGAAGTGTATAAAAAAGCTATGCGTGCTCTTGTAAGAAAACTAGATATACGCCTGATACCATTATTAACTTTACTGGAGTTAAATTCATTTTTGAATCGAATCAATATTGGTGAGTACTCTGTATATTTAATTTTGTATTAATTGTAAAAAGGATATGTGTAATTTTTTTTCTAGGAAATGCGAAAGTTGCAGGCATCGAAGATAGTCTTCACTTAACTCAGGCACAATATAGTTGGGCAGTATCAATTTATTTCATTGGTTTTGTACGTATATACTATACATCTTGTTCAAGTTAAATAGATAAGAGACATTTTTTGCTTATATTCATTGCAATAGATGCTACTGGAAATTCCATCAAATTTAATGATGCGCCTTATTGGACCATCAAAATTTTTGTCAATTGTTATGATAATATGGGGCATCATCATGATATCAATGGCATTTGTTCAAAATGCATCTGGTCTACTAGTTACACGATTCTTTTTGGTATATAATTGAATTTCATTATAATTGTTTCTTACACACGACGGTAGCCGAAATGTTTCTAATCCATTTAATGAAGCATATAATATAATATAGAAAACAGAGTTATGAATAATGAACTATGTGTATTGCACATTCAAAGAAACTGAGCATGAAATTATTAAAAGATATGTATTTTGATGATTACTACAATGAAACTAAAATGATCTCAAAACGATTCTATCGAACTATTTGCTATAAAATTTCCAAGATGGAAATATCGATAGAATTTTTTAAAGAAAATTAGAGTTTTAAAAATATAAAAATTTCCTGTAGTATCTTTCTTTGCATAACAGATGTGTACTTGGAATAGTTCGAACATATTATATCCTTTTAGTATAGTATAAATAAAATTCTATGACAGGAAAACAACATGGAAGATTTGTGCGATTTTAGGGCGCAGCACAGGCTGGCTTTTTTCCTGGAATAATATTTTACTTATCATTATGGTATGTACGCGAACAACATTCATTTCGTATGGCAATATTCTATTGTGGTGTTTTATTATCTGGTGCTTTTGGAGGCATCTTGGTGAGTGAAATATATCACGTTATATTGACTTTTTTTGACAATTATTTTGATAGGCTTATGGTATTAGTCTCTTAAGTCATCTAGACAAACTGGAAGGATGGCAATGGATTTTTATTCTCGACGGAGCACCAAGTGTTCTATTAGGAATACTTACATACTTCTTTCTTGGTGATTTGCCAGAAACTGTTCAATGTAAGACGATTAAATTAGTGTTAAATAAAACAGCAAATTTTTTTTGTCGTTATTTTTCTAAGGGTTATCAAATACAGAAAAAGAAATGTTAACAAATCGTCTACATCAGGATACAGGTTTATCATGTAATGGAGAATATATTTTTTCATGGGAACAAGTTCGCTCTGTGTTTATTGATTGGAAAATCTATTTGTATATGTTTATATATGTTGGTAATTCTATAGCAGTACATTGTCTCATTATTTATTTACCTATGTTAATCAGTAAAAGTATGAAATTCACCAATGCAAATGCTCAATTGATGTCTTCTCCACCACATATTATTTCATGTGTAACTACACTACTTATATCTTATTCTGCTGGTCGTTTTAATGAACGTGGTTATCATATGAGTTTGAGCTTATTGATTGGCATCTTTGGATATATTTTATTAATTACTTTAACAAAATATAGTGCAACTGTCCTATATATTGCAACGTGTATTACATGTGTTGGTACATACTCAGCTATTCCACTTATTATGTCATGGTTTACTAACAATGTCGGTGGACACACAAAACGAGCTGTAGCAACAGGATTTATTATTGGTTTTGGAAATATTAGTGGTATTGTAGTCGGTCATGTGAGTCTTAATAGTACCATATAGATAAATATTAGTTTAGCAATCGATGAAAGCTTTAGTATGAATTAAAAGAAATATTTTAATTTCAGATTCTCAAAAGTAGATATCCTCTGCATCATGATTTTGAATTGTCATAAATCATGATATTTTTTTTTGTTGACGATGATTGCAGATTATATTTATTTTAATGGCTCTATATACATTTCAATCGAAAATAAAATCATGATATTTAAGAAATGAAGCAAAGTCACATATCTTTTTGTTTCATTCTGTAGTTTTCATAAATTTTTATTCTCAAGCGTAAATAGTTGAACTTCATCAATATTATATTAAAAAGAATTAAAATGAAACGTAGTGCAAAACATAATCGTATGAGTTGAGTCAGCCATATATATATATATCAATTCTTTTGTACGGTTATTAGATTTTAAAATAACTTATAATTTAAATTTTTCATATACTATTATTCAACTTGACAAAATCAATGTGTCTAATACTCAATTTACAATCTAGATTTATCGAACAGAAGATGCTCCATTCTTCGTTCGTAGTCATTTGATTAATCTCAGTTTTATGGCTTCGATACTGATTGTTTCATTGATATTAAAATTTATTCTGTTACATGAAAATCAACGACGAGATCATTTAACATTAGAAGAATATCAACAAGAACTAACAAAACATGGAGCACAACCTTGTGATTTAGTAAGTCGAAGAAAAAGTTCGATATTATTTTTTATTCATTAATTTCTTTTCTTTTTAGCATCCTGATTTTCGATATACTACGTGAAAATAATTGAATCAATCTAAAATACAAAATTAATTTTATTTAAATTATTTTTTTTGATAGTCACTTAAATTTGAATATGATATTTTATAATATTTAATTATATTTGTAAATAAAAATATTAATGGATAATAAAATGAAAATAGTAGAAAAGAACTTGAATATTTATGAAGTACAACATATTATTTTCTAAAAAAATAAAAAATCTTGAGGGTGACGGTAAGAGCAGATAATGGAAAAGTACCAAAAATTCAATTTTTATTCCTTAACATCTGGAGCTAAAAATGATTGAATGAAAACCTAATAGAATAACAAATTGACATTCCTGAATTCGAATATGATGTCAGAAAAGATAAAGAAAAAACGATATAAAATTATATAAATTAAGTTATATCATAACCTTTTACTCAAATTCTTTGACAACACGATTATATAAAATAACAAAAATCATGCGTAATCGACCTCTAGCGAACAAGTAATACATTGCTTGATTTGTTAAACCAATGGTATTTAATAACCTTCAATGAATGATTCATCTGGTTTTTAAAATATGTTCTTCTAACTAAGAATTGTTAAATATTTGATTATTAATTGATAAAAATGTCGATTTTATATCGTCATATATTTCGATGTATTCCTCGAATTAGGTGAATTTATTTTATTTTTAACTTTTTTTAAATAATTCTTTTGATTATATCATAGGTCTATTACATTAACATCTCGTCAATTATCAATAAAAAGTTCTGTTGATCCAGATGAAATCAATCGTTTTCGTCAATCATCATCAGCATGGTGGGATGAAGCAGGAGAATATGCTGCATTACATTCACTTAATCAACTTCGAGTACCATTTATTCGTGAACAAATTCTTCAAAATTCATCAAAAATAAAAGATCCTATTAAACCATTAAAAGATGTTCAATTACTTGATATTGGTTGTGGCGGTGGCATTTTAACTGAAGTTTGTATATTAATCAATAAAAAAAAAGATTTAAAACAAAAAAATTCTCTTTTTATAGTCTTTAGCACGTCTTGGTGCTTCAATATTAGGTATTGATGCTGTTGCAGAAAATATATCTACAGCTGAATATCATATTGATTATTCTTTAAAACAAAATCTTAATTACAAACATGGTTTGTTTATTTATTCATTTTTTTTTTATTTTTCTCTATTTTGATTTATTCATTTTCGTTAGTATAGTGACACTAGAAGAATTATGTGAAAACTGTGAACATATAGAAAAATATGATGCTATTATTGCTTCAGAAGTTATTGAACATATTAATGATGTCGATAGTTTTATTGGAAATATAGGAAAACTTCTTAAAGTAATAAAAAAAAAATTTTATTTCGATAATTAAATTTTATTTAAATTTAGCCAAAAGGTCTTTGTTTTATTACAACATTAAATCAAACAGTTGCTTCTTATCTTCTTGGTATTATTGCTGCTGAATATATTTTTCGAATTGTTCCAATGGGTACACATACATGGAATAAATTTATTCGTCCATCTGATTTAATAACTTTATTTGAAAAAAGTTAGAATTTAATTTTTCTTTTTTTTTTTGTATATTTATTTTTTTTAGATGGTTTTTCTGTTATGCTTAATAATGGAATGTTTTATAATCCAATTACAAATCGATGGTCATGGTCAGAAAATCAAGCAATTAATTATGCATTATGCGCAGCAAAAAATTAGTTTATATTATTTTCTTTTCCATCATTATTGAATTTAAAAAATAAATTTTTTTTAGCCCTTAAAAGGGCTGATTGGATTTTTTTGTTGTTTTTTTTTTCTTCTTTATTATTATTTTATTTATGAACCAAAACCATATAAAGTACGTCCTTGTCGTTTAAGTGCATAAACAACATCCATAGCTGTAACAGTTTTACGTTTAGCATGTTCAGTATATGTAACAGCATCTCGAATAACATTTTCTAAGAATATTTTTAATACACCACGTACTTCTTCATAAATAAGACCACTTATACGTTTAACACCACCACGTCTTGCTAATCGACGAATAGCTGGTTTTGTTATACCTTGAATATTATCACGAAGTACTTTACGATGACGTTTAGCACCACCTTTGCCTAAGCCTTTACCACCTTTACCTCGTCCAGACATTGTTTTATTTTTTCAATTAAATTTTTATTATTTGAATAGAAAAGAAAAATGAATATATATGATCATTTGATATATATGTACATTCATTTTATACTTATATGAAAATCGTTTATCTGTTGGTCAGTTAAGAATAGTTGTTTAGTAACCAATCGAAATAGAGAAAAGAACAATCAGCTGTTTAAGTGCAAAATATTTTATATATGTTTCTTTATTCTACTTAAAGATCATTTAAATAATATTATTCAATAATAATTCTTTTTTCTTAAATTCAATTTGTTAAACTCGAATACAAACACTTATAAATTTAAAAAATTTTAGCCCTAAAAAGGGCTGTTTGGGTTTTATTAATTCAATATGAAATATTTTATTTATTTTGCACTTGTATATTTGGTAACAGCTTTTGTACCTTCTGATACAGCATGTTTAGCAAGTTCACCAGGTAATAAAAGTCGAACAGCTGTTTGAATTTCTCGACTACTTATTGTTGATCGTTTACTATAATGAGATAAACGACTTGATTCAGCAGCAATACGTTCAAATATATCATTAACAAATGAATTCATAATTGACATAGCTTTTGATGATATACCCGTATCAGGATGAACTTGTTTAAGGACTTTGTATACATATATTGAATAGGTTTCTTTTCGTTTACGTCTAACTTTTTTATCAGTACCTTTAGTACCTGATGAACCTTTTGATGTTTTTGTAACAGCTTTTTTTGAACCTTTTGATGGTGTTTTTGGTGGCATGTTGACGAATATGAATGATATAGAGAGTAGAAGAAAAAAAAAAACTTATTTTTTTCGTTCCTTATATTTATATATGTATGTATATTTCTATCGTTTGTTCGTTGAACAACCAATCATTAGTGTTAGTATATGATTGGTTAAAAAAGTTGTTCATTACATGGACATATATATAGTTAAGACAGATACAGATTTATTTTATATTATATACATTATTTCTACATATTTTCGTCAAGTAAATAAACAAATCAAGACACAATGTCAGGACGAGGAAAAACTGCAGGAAGTGGAAAAGCACGAGCCAAAGCTAAAACTCGTTCATCACGAGCTGGTCTTCAATTTCCAGTTGTAAGTTTTATCATTCAAAAAAAAAGATTCTTTTTTTTTAAAAAAAAATCATTTATTTCCTAGGGTCGTATTCATCGTCTTCTTCGACGTGGTAATTATGCTGAACGTGTTGGTGCTGGTGCACCTGTTTATTTAGGTGCTGTACTTGAATACTTATCGGCTGAAATTCTTGAATTAGCTGGTAATGCTGCACGTGATAATAAGAAAACACGTATTATTCCACGTCATCTTCAATTAGCCATTCGTAATGATGAAGAATTGAATAAATTATTATCTGGTGTTACCATTGCACAAGGTGGTGTCTTGCCTAATATTCAAGCTATTCTTTTACCAAAAAAGACTGCCGAAGGTGGTCCTACATCAACACCACGTGAAACAACAGGTGGTGCTGGTCCAAGTAAAAAGAAACCTGCTGGTGATAAGGGTGAAAAATCAGGTGCATCATCAGGTAGCAAAGCTGCTGATAAAGCTTAAATATGCTTGACCTAATTAAATAATATCATAAAGAAATATTCTAAAAACCCAACAGCCCTCTTTAGGGCTAATATTTTTTTTAAATTCATAAATGTTGGAAAACGGTAAAAAAAACACTAAATGAATATCTATTTATTTGAGAAACAATCAGAATTTTAAGAATGTTAATACATATTATTTAAATATATTTATAAACTTTCTTTGATGGATTAAAACAAAGTTACTTTTGCTGATATACAAGAAATAAACTTCATATCTATTTTTGTGAAATTATATTTATCATCATGCATTGATCTATTTAATTCTTGATTTTTACATTAAGATTGATAGCATTTTATTTATTTAAAAGTCATTTGAATAATTCTATTGAGTCGAATTTTCTAATGGAATTATCAGGATCAATCCTCTAATTTCTAAATGATTATTTTGGCTCGTTAAATATAATGCTAATTATTTTTGGATTAAAAAATAAAACTAAACATTCTTAATTATACTTAAAATATAAGCTCATTTATTATATTATATATAAAATCAACATAGAATTCCATTCGTTTTTCTTTTCAACATAAAACTTTTGATTTTATAAAGTCTCATTTGACAATTCAAACTCGGAAAAGAAGTGTAATCTAGTTTGTAGGTAAATATCAGTCAAGTTATTAAACTGGCGAGTATATCATTTGAAATACAGTGAATTCGTTCATTTGTATTTTGCATATTAGTAATGATTTTTGAATTATTTATCTCTTTATCTGAGAAATGTATTAGTTTTTATATTTACAAAGACTAGAAAGAATATAAATGCCATAAATTCAATCATATTTTCTATTGAAAACATTGTATTTTATATATGGATTATATATTCCATTGTTGAGAGATTCTTTAATAACTCGGTAACTGACATTTTTCATTGTCACGTTTTTGTCATTCAGTGGTTGATATACTTCATTTTTTTTCTTAATAATTTGGCTAATTATCTTTCTACGAACTATATTTTTAATATTCTATAAGTATTATAATCTTGAACATGTAGAATATTGTATTTTCTTTATATTTATAATTAAATAGATTTGATTGTCTGTTTAGTCTTATGTACAAGATTTATCATTTAAATTCTTTAAAAAAAACTATTATGAATAATTCGTTTTACTATTATTATCTATAGTCTTGCTTCAATTTGCACTCATTATGAATGGCCTTTTACCGGAATTAATATATATATTTTTTAGAGTAATAATCTCCTGTATACGTAATTTACCATTACTAGTAGTTACAATTGTGTTTATTTTATTTATAAAAAAAGATCGTCGATAGGTAATAATATTTGTACTTTTATTCATTATTTAGTCTAGAAAATTTATTAAAGTCGTAGCTTTTTTTAGTAGGTGTTATTGGGAAGATTAAATATATCTTTTGTAATTATAAATTATATTGTAAGCTGTTTTATATAATCTCATTTTAATATAATGGATTAATCGTCTTAAGGAAATGATTATCTTGACTTATATTTATAAAAAGAAATGAGTTAATGAACTAGAATAATCGAATATATTCATTTTGACGTAGTTCTAAAGTAAACTAATATCGAAAAATAATTATATTTCAACTTGAAAAATATCTGATTGTATGTAATATTTTTTATAGACAAAAATATTTTTCTTTGTCGGTATATAATATTTAATCAATTTTAGTTTCTTGGAAAAGACCACTTTAAGAAAATACTTTTTAAACTTTTCTTGATATTATTATTGGTGACCGGACAATTCGTTGCGGACAATTCGTCGCAGACAATTCGTCGCATGGACAATTCGTTGCAGGACAATTCGTTGCAAGGACAATTCGTCGCACGGACAATTCGTTGCAAGGACAATTCGTCGCCGGACAATTCGTTGCATGGACAATTCGTCGCCGGACAATTCGTTGCATGGACAATTCGTCGCAGTGATATAATCCAATTACAATTTATTATTATTTTTTTATTGATGATGCGATCTATTAAGTTAAGTTTACAACACATAATTCAATGAATATAAAATTGTAGAGAATATTTCTAATGACTAGACATTGATTTCTTTTTATTTCGGTTCGTGTTGTTATAAGAAATTCTGGCTTGACGAAAACAATCGGATGCATTTTCTACATCATGATGAATATCGAGAAGATGAAAAACCTCAGATGTGAGATTTCACCAAAAGTAGTTCTGGTACTTTATAAATCATCAATTAATTCGAATTAGTTTAGTCTTAAATATGTAAAATAAGGGCTGATAGTCTTTCAACTAACAAGATTTGTACGCTAAGTAAGGAAATTTAATAAAAAGATTTGATCAAATGTTGGTCTTTCTGATAATGTCAAAAACGATCTTCGATAGCAAGCACTAAGTTTCACTCATTTTGTCAATGTATTTTCCCATGTGTCAGAAGTCTTTAGCTACGATAGGAATTAAAAGAAAGTTACAATGCTACTTCTACAAGAAAACTTTACCCCTGACATAATTCAAATAATCTAACTTTATGTGTATAATATAATTATTATATTACTCAAAAACAAAAGTTGAAGTTTAGTCATTAGAAATATTCTCTACAACTTTATATTCATTGAATTGCGTGTTGCAAACTTAACGTAATAGGTCACTTTATCAATGAAAAAATAATAATAATAAATTGTAATTGGATTATATCACTGCGACGAATTGTCCATGCAACGAATTGTCCGGCGACGAATTGTCCTTGCAACGAATTGTCCGGCGACGAATTGTCCTGCAACGAATTGTCCATGCGACGAATTGTCTGCAACGAATTGTCCGCGACGAATTGTCCTGCAACGAATTGTCCTAGCACCATAATTATTATCTTCATTCCATAATTATATTTAAATCCATTATAATCTTGATATAATAATAATTATATACAATATATTATATAGATTCATTTGAAAGAAAATTCATTTGAAGTCAATCAATAAAATGGTATTTAATAACGTTATATATACTGTGAATATTAGACATATATTAAAATCAATTGTTGAAGATCTTGATACAGTGACACAAAGATTTATTAATTATCTTCCATTAATTTTTTTCATTTTTGGATTTATTGGATTTATTGGCAATACTTTTACTTATCTTCAAGCTGAACTTCGTTCTAATACTTGTTGTATTTATTCACTTTGTGGCTCATTTATTGATATCATTAATCTTTCTCTCAATTCATTCCCATATTATCTTTCTATAAAACATGGAATCAATATTCCTTGGTACATATCTAGTGCTTCATGCAAACTTAATCTTTTTCTTTTGGTGTTTCTTCCTCATTTATCTGTAAATTTTTTACTTATGGCTATCATTGATCGATTTGCCTCTACATGTAGTTTCACTGCATCCATACGTCGATTAAATCAACTTAAAATAGTACCATATATGATTGTTATTACTATCATTACTAGTTGTCTTGCTTCAATTTATGCTCCTATTCTCTTTGATCTTATGTTTGAACTTTATTGTATATCAACACAACCGATCATTACAAGTACATTATATATTTGTCTTATTGGTTTAATGCAACCAATATTAATGTTAATATTTGTTTTACTTACATATCGAAATGTTCGTCGAACCCAGGTCGAACGAGTTGGACCGTAAACGGTAGTATACGGATAAAAAACGGTATCTATATGGATATCCGACTTTTTTCGTATACTGATAACAGTTAACGGTATAGATACGGATATTTTTCGCAACATTTACGGACCGTAATACGGAGTACCGAATTCTGTCCGATAACGGTACTCAGATTGCGTCCCGTTTCTAGACGTTTTTGAAAACCTACTTAATATTCTTATTTTAGATTATTATTCTTATTCAACTATGGAACGTTAAGTCCTTTTAAGAAGTTCTTTTTATTTATTTATTTATTTTAGGCTATTTTTCTTATTAAATTATGGAACAACAAGTATTTTAAATTATTTTTGGTTTTTTTTATCTATTGTAGATTAGCATTTTTATTCAATTATTGAACAGTAAGTATTTTTAATCACTTTATTTCGTTTTTATTTATTTTAGATTAGCTTTCTTATACAATGAACCTTATTCACAAGTGGCTTCGTGGTTAAACTCTTTGATTGTTACTTGGATTTGATGACATTTTCTCTTTGATCCGTGGCCAACAACGAAACATGAATAAGGCTCATTGTTGAATAGTAAGTATTTTAAATTATTTCTTTTTTTTATCTATTTTAGGTGAGTAATCTTATACAATTGTTGAACAGTAAGTATTTTTAATTATTTCTTTTTTTTATCTGTTTTAGATCACTTTTCTTATTGAATTATGGAACAATAAGTATTTTAAGTCAATTCATTTTTTTAATTTATTTTAGGTTATTATTCTTACAATGCCGTATATATGGGCGTGACCAACGGTAATGTTTGCCATTAATGTTTTTTTTTTATTGTATGGATACAGCATATTATTATTCGAGTCATACGATAGAGGATCACAGATGACCCTCAATTGGCCTGAACAACACTATGCTTTATTGGTACAATAGTGGAGAAAATTTTCACTACTATCGTAACAATAAAGTATAGCATTATTTGGGTCCATTCAGGGTTATCTATGATACTCTATCATATGACCCAAATAATAGTATGTTGTATCCCTACAATAAAAAAAAACATTAATGGGATACCTTACCGTTGATCATGACTATATATATATATATATAACATATGAGAAAATAATAAAATAAGTATGGCATGCATGATGCAGGCAATACTTGAGCTGGCTACAAAAACCTAGTAGGATCTCGTCGGATCCGAACTTAAGATTATTCGTCCTGGATATTGCTAATGAAATAGATGATTTTGAATCAACTAATTGTCGAGATAAAATACTCTGAGTGGTGCGAACGGATATAAATTGGTCTGTTTTCGGCCATGAAACGGTCTCAATACGGTACAAAACACACTACCGTATCATATCCGATAATTCTCAAAAAACCACCAAATACGGAAAGTTTACGGAACGGGCACGTTACGGTCCGTAATTCTGTGCCCGATAATACGGTTCGATACGGACCAAAAACGGACCGAATGGACACCGTATTATACCGTAAATACGCCGTTTTTGAAACGTTTACGGTACGTTTTCATACCGTAAACTCAGCCGTTTTCATCGACCTGGGAAGTCGTCGACGAGTTGTAAGTGTAATGATCTCTTTTGTTTAATATGGAAACTTGTAATTTATTATAGGGAGAAGGAGTTAGAACGAATGGACGTCATCCTCGAAATCAATTCATTGTTATGATATGTTGTCAAGTTCTAGTAACAGGTTTTCTTTCATTACAATGGATTATTGTGTATATATATTATACAATTACCACTGATCAACAGAAAACTTTTGAACAATCATCGGTTATTTTATTTGTTTTTTCTCTTACAAATGCTTGCTATTATTTAAATAATGTTAAATCATTTTATCTTTCAATATTAACATCTCGTTTATTTTATACAACATTTGAAAAAGCTATAACACAATTATTATTTCGATCTATACGTGCACAATTTCATATATTTCAAATAAATGTTTCAAGAGTTACAAATACTAATACAAGACTTGGTGATATAACACGACATTAATATCTAGAATTGATTAAAAACAATTTGTAAATATTTTTTTTGCTTTATCTATTTGTTAAATATTGTTCGCTTTTATGTATGTAAATTTGGCAAAAACAATTTAAATGTTGTAATATTTAAAATATAATTAATATTATACTCATTGTATTTTTCGCTTTTAAATATAATGATTGCTTTCATAATTTTATCATCTTTTTACGGATAATATCTTAATTCTTTTTGATAGAAAGATTATGTTAGTACTATTAAATCATTGTATTTGTGAGACAATATGTAAATCTTCATTCTGAGAACTTTAAAGCTTTTTATTAATTCTGTTCCAAAAAATCCAGATAAGACTTTATAATTATAATTAAAAGTTTAATTATTTTATTTTTAGAATATATAAAACATATAGACAAAGATTTATATTATGCATAAATATTGACCTAAATACTTTTATTAATACATAGGAGGACACTACAAAAGTTTTATTCGTCCAGTTCTTCTAAAAGCTTTAGTTTGACTTTGAGTATTCCATTATAATACTTCGATATATTTTGGATTATGCACAAAATTTCAGACTTATATGTCTGGTACTTTACTGTGATCCAGCATTTCTTTGATATTACTAAGATGCCATTTTCTATACGTTGCATTATGAGCGATGTATATTTGTATTTCATATTTCGATCTTTAAATACTTTTTATTTAAAAAAAATACATAATTGAAATAAATTGTTGTTAGGAAATTTTTGAACTTTTCACGCGGTATCTGGTGGTGTGTTTTTCATTTGTCTAATAGAAAATATCAGATAAAACAAAAATAAAACAGGAAAAAAGTGGTTCGATCTTTTATAAAAAACATATTGTTTTCGCACCGTCGAAATTTGATCGCTTAAAATTTTGCTGGCTTGTGAACACAAAAAATACAACTGTAAAATTATCTATCTCATATAAATTGTAGAGCTTTTAATGCTGCATCTGCTGACATATTTGACTTTTGTAATAAAGCTTTATTCGGAGCCAGAATATTAAATGCAAGCTTTTTCATTTATTATTATTTATCTATGAGCAAAGTACAAGACCTAGAAGACTGAAATTTTTCACATAATTCTAAATATGTCTTAGCATTATCATGGAATACTTGACGTTAAACTAGAGCTTTTAGAAGAACAGGATGAAAAAACTTTTTTAGTGTCTCATGTATAAAAATTCGTAACCTAATTATATATAGATTGACAGTAACGAGTCATCTTATAGAAAGAGTATGACTTGTTTGGTTCTCACATATGTATAAACGAAGGCATCTGGTTTAAAAAGTATAATAAAATCTAATGAAAATATAAATGTATTATTGCTTAAGACGTCTGATCGTTAGTCATAGCTATAGAGCATCTATATATAATGACTAGCGGTAGTATCCCGTGTTGCTCGGAATATCACTAAACTGTAAGCCTAACATGTCAGAAAATAGCAGAAGATGCAGAGAGAGTGTACTGGAGAGTTTTCTATCTATTACTAATACATGTCCTGCCGTGCACACACTTACAACTATGCTTAAATACGATAATTCAGCAAATAGTGTGTGGCTGTGAATCACTTTTGATTTACTCATACCCATTACCATACTTCACACCAACATCCAATGCAAAAAAAATCACAATAGGAGATAGTTATTCTAACAATCGTAGCAAATTTTCTAAAATATTTGAAAGATTGGTAAAAATTGCAGTATGTCACAACCTATGTGGATTTTCAACCAAACCACTCTTCCCGACTCGGATCGCTCTCTCAGCTTTCTTCTGAATCAACCGTTATGTCATGAGAATTTTGCTGACGCTAGCTATTATAGAGACAAAATGTATAAGGAGCAGACAAATATTCTTTTTTTATCTATATAGGAGATTGATAGATCGGAGTGTTCTGCGCTCCAATCCATTATGAGTCATGAGTAATGATATGTCATCTCACTTGTTGCTTTCCTCATTCGATGAATATCTCTAGTCATACTGTTGCACTTTATCTTATACATTCTATTTGTTTTCTTTCGATTACCCTAAAATGTCGTGTGACCAATGGCAAAAAGTCCATATTTTTATATACTTTCGCTCTTGAATTATTCAGAAAACAATCATACGAGCAAATTCTCTGAAAAAGGCGTTTACTGTAGTAATCCAACGAAGGAAGGGTAAATTCCCCTTCAAATGAAAATTTTGGGTCGAAAATCATCCTACGATCTTCTCCTGAACGAAAGAGTATTCCCTGTAAAATTTCATTGCATTTGCTCGTATCGTGTTTAAATGCATAACGAACAAACACACAAACTTTCTTCTTTATATATATAGATAGATGAAAACTAAGTTGTACCTATTGTCCGCTACAGAAATAGATGGAGAAATCGCTAAAAAGAATATTTCACGAATGGATACAGCTAGTGAGCTCAGGATTCCGTTATCAGATAGAGCACTATCAGGGACGTCCATTTTTATAAAATTCATGAGAGTCTTAGATGGAGAAATATTTTGTTACCTATTTTCGCCGATTTTAGCGCATCTCAAGCTCAAATTACACCCAATCGTAGCTTAAAAATTTCTCTTTCACTGGTAAAATTTGCACATCTAAAAGATATTCATTAGGAACATGAGTATGGGAAAAACAGCAGAGTGGTATCAAGGTTTTATCAAAAAAAGAAGAGCTTTTGGAACTGCAATTTGAGCTTGAATGAAAATAGGTAACAAAATATTTCTCTATTCAAGAGCGGTCATCAAAAACTCCTTTGACCCTCATGAATTTTATATAGATGGATACCTCTGAAGGTATTCTATCTAATGATAAAAGCTCGAGTTCATTGTATATCAAACTGAACAAAGTAATTAATCTTCTCATTCTTTCTTGTAATATTTTGATAACTTTTCACTACTTTACTATCAGGATATTGGCTAAAGCAAAACAAAAAATTAACTTAAGATTATTGCATATCAATCTATTAAGGAAAAAATCCATTATACATGTATGACACCCACAAGGATAGAAAATAATGGAAGACAAGAGTACAAAAAACACGATAAAAGATTATACATCATATTAATAGTCGCTTAAATGAAAAAAGAAACAAAAAGCAAAATCATATTATTTTTTTCAGAAACATATTTTCACTCTTATTGTCTTCTTTTGCTAAGATTTTCAATTTCATACGACATATTATTTAGAAAAAAATATAATTTATTAAATAATTCATAATGATTTGTATT
The DNA here is from genome assembly GCA_022393335.1 of Macrotrachela quadricornifera. Taxonomy (NCBI): domain Eukaryota; kingdom Metazoa; phylum Rotifera; class Eurotatoria; order Philodinida; family Philodinidae; genus Macrotrachela; species Macrotrachela quadricornifera. The sequence continues at coordinate 282,123 of JAJEKB010021144.1, read as the reverse complement.
CACTATCATTAATTAATATAAAATAATCATATTTTGTAGTACAGTAGAATAATGACTGAATACTGAAGAGGGAATGATTTGAATATTTTACATTCGCAATTATATTATATAAATATGTAATAAATTGAAATATTATTATAGTCGAAAATATAAATAATAAAACATTTGTATTATGAGAAGATATTATTGACAAATAATGTTAAAGTTAAATTTGTAGAAAGATTCAAAACCATAGCCATATGTTCAAAAATAAAGGAAAAGAAGATTATTAAATCGATGATAAATCCAATGAAAAGCTTGAAAACTACCAATACCATTGAGATATTCAAAATTAAACGATTAATAACAAATTCAAAAATATTTTTCGTATCATTCATTAACTAAAAATAAAAAATAAAATCTTTTTCTTTTTTTTTTGTTGAAAAATAATCGTCATATATATTATCTTAGAAACTCAAGTGAATGGCGTTACAGTGCATTTTGATAATGAATACTATTAATATAATAAAAATATTTGCGCATTTCTCTTAATATTTTTGCACGTGGTAAAAAGAACAGAAAAAAACACATTTTGATTCTTAAATAAAATATATACGAAAAAGCAAAGATATTGACAGTAATAGGATAAAAAAAACAAGTAAAAGAAAATAATGAATATTAGTTTACTTATACGAGAGTAAGGATACTTATAAAAGGCTGTATTTCGTCGTGTAATATATAACTAAATATAGCGTATATATGAGTATTGTAAACAGCCGTACGCAATCATTTACAGCGTCATTTGTCGTCATGTTGCTATGGGTTATTCGCCACTGAAGGAAGGCAACGTTTTTTTCTACTTCTTACTACGCTGAATACAAATAATATTATTATTTTATTTAAATAAATACTTATCATTCAATTGATTGTTTAAATTAAAGATAAAAATTACTTTCATAAGCAAATACTGTTCAATTCATCATTCAAAATAATGCCAAAAAAAACTCATTCATTTAATTAATATTTTTGACAGCTAGGATGCTTGCTACCTAACTCCTCCCTTTTATTCAAAAATAAATCACTCACTATAAAGTAGTGGTCAAAATTATAAGAACAGTTACTTCATCACAACTATTTGCTCACTCTTATTTACCGAGCATGTTTGTCATCCAAAATTTCGATTGTGACTATGAAGTTTGAACAAATCAATCATGTCCATTATCTGAGTCACCAAATTTACTACAGAGTCTGTACTGAACTTTGGACGATAAACTTGAATAGAGTATCTTTTTTTACTACAAAAAGAGACATTGGTGAGCTCTGAATCTCTTTTCGTTACAGAGATATCTGTACAAAGAAACTCGTCTAATCTTTTTCATCAAAAATAAGCAGAAAAAGACTTGTTTTCTTGAATTTAATTTTTCGTTACAGATATCTCTGTAATGGAAAGAGACTCAGAACTCGCTAGTGTCTCTTTTTGTAGTAAAAAAGATGCTCTATGCAGGTTTATCGTCCATAGTTCAGTACAGACTATGTAGTAAATTTGGTGACTTAGATAATGGACATGATTGATTTGTTCAAACTTCATAGTCACAATCGAAATTTTGGATGACAAACATACTCGGTAAATAAGAGATGAGCAAATAGTTGTAATAAAGTAACTATTCTTATAATTTTGGCCACTACTGTATATACCAATGAAACGGGGAAACTAACATGCTACAGAATATCAGAAAAAATTCTAAGAAAATAGCATGGACAAAAAGATAATATCTAGAAGAGTGGAAGAATAAACCAGCACTCGTGAACAACATAGCAAAAAAGAAGAAGAAGGAAAAAAAGAATGATAGGAAGAGTCCGTAATCATAGGAAAGAGAAGAGAGGGAAAGAGAACAGAAGCCTAAATCAGGTTCGATTCATCTATATATGATGACAGAACGAAGAATATCTCATATCCTAACATAGACGACAAGTGTATGCTCTACAAATGCAATTCAACTCACAACTAACATTCGATTATATATTATAATCGTGCATAACTGTTATTTATATATTCATGTATTTAAAGAAGGTTTAATTTATTTTTTCTATTTCTATTTCATTTAGAATATCATTTTACGTTGAAAAATAAATTAAATTATTACAAAATAAATTCGAAATTATGTATTTTGAATAATGATAAAAATATATTTTTTAATTAGAGATATACTTAAAATATTTACATTACCTATTTCGTTGTTTTCTATTCTCTTACTAATACTTTTCAATTAAAGAAATGATCAGTTGCACGTGTGTTTTACATTTGTAAATGAGAAACTGCATAGAAAGCAGAATTGTATTGTGTTTTTATGCTCTCTTTACACAATGAATAAAATCGATGAGAATACATTAAACATCGGTAACATCAAAGTCATTTGCAACCTTATAAATGGATACGAAAACATATGTATTAGAAGTTATATTTTTGTTAAAAACTTCTATATAATGTATATTTAATGAACGTTTCTTTTTATTGTTTGTTAAACTTATTACAATCTCGAAATTGAAGAATAGCCGTTATTGAGTTTATTTCGTCTTATAAAGAAATGATATCCTTTGATCTGTTTAATTATCTTGTCCAAATGTTGATCAATTTTTCTTTTATTTACTGGAAACTTTTGTTGTGAATATTTCTTTTTCCATTATTTTCTATCTTAAATAACTTCTCAAACTAGAAGAAATGTAAAACTGTATAACAGCTAAAGGTACTTTTTAGATTTCTTTCAAACGAAATATACAATTAGATATTCACAAAAGTTTTAACAACATTATATAATTTGTACAAGTTTCCGTGGTAATTTATAATAAACTTCTATACTTTTAAATAATATCGATAGAGTTATGTTTAAATCTTCTATTCGTTGTCTCAATTAACTGGAAGTAATTTCATGAATGATTGCTCTAACACTTGTAAATAGCTATATTTTTTAGTTTTATTTCGGTTTCTCACATGCGGATGTACAGATTGGTATAGGTAAATAGTATATTAAACATTTATATTAATGACATTTTATAGTTAATAGTATAGTTAGTATTCATCGGAATATTCATTAAAGTTTAACGACAAATAACAAATGAATAAAGTTTGTCTAAAGAATGAAAAAACATTGTTTATTATAGAAGGAAGAAGTGTCACTGAATTTTAATTTTTTGTTGCAATTAATTTATTGTTATGATAATTACTCAAAGTTTAGTAACTGTTGTTTATTTCAAAATAGAATGTACTTAGTTAGTTGTTGAATAATTCGGCAATACTAATAGCTATTGAGTTCAAATTTTTATTGTTAGAAACAGAATAGATGCGGATAAAAAGTCTGCCTGAAAATCCAAATACTTCACAAGTTTACTAGTAAAAAGCTGTCTGATTCCTTTGATTAGATATATATTCAATTTCAATTTCTCGATGCTATAGTTCAATATAAAGGGTGTTCCAGAAATTCTGTCCCGATTTGCATAATGAATTTTTTTATATTAAAATACATAAAAATTTGCTCGTATGGTAAAAAGATGCTTCATAAAACAGTCTATGCTTGATCTGTTCTAATTTGTATACTAAAAAGCTTAGAAATATACATCAGAAAAACTAATAATTAACCAAGACTGTGTTAAAATATGTAAAGAAAATAATGAACCAAAGACAGTTTCTATATGTAGTTCATAGTGCATTTATTTTAAAGCTATTATGTAACTATGTTTAGAGAGCTTATTACGTCTAAAATCAATTATTTGATGATTGTAAAGTAGATACACTATGAACTACATATATTTAAGCTGTCTTTGGTTCATTATTTTCCTTACATATTTTTAAATAAATACGTTGATGAAAGATTGTTTTAAAATAGCAAATAAACTAGATATTAACGGTGTTGGTTACGGTGCCATAAATTGTACTTCATAAACACGGCTGTAACATTCCATACATCATACGCAACTATGCCCTAAATGGATGTGAGTCAACAAAAATTTATAGATCAACGTAAACATTACTGTATTTTACTTGTTTGCTGCTTTTTGAAAGATCATTTTTTTTTCTTTAACTTAATGATTTGATCAGAATAGCTGTCGTTTTATAAGAACTAAAAACAATTTTTTCTTTTTAATATCTAAACTATAAACGTCATCCAATTTTGTATGTGTTAATAAATCGTTGTCATTTTTATTATTTCTTTGATGGTATTTGATGTGATTAAAAAATGAAAACTTATGAGAGTGACGAAGAAAAATTGCTAATCTTGAAGTTAATAACTGTTAAATACATTCCACATACAGATTTTATATTATGAAACATTGATTCATTAGCCTGTGAATTGAATGAGACAAATATACAACGCTTCTTTTGACAACTAGTTTTGTTTTGTAAAAAAATATTAAATAAACGAAGACGTGTGCATTACATTTTAGTAACCAGTAAGTGCTTCTGATTGTGAAATATTGGTCTTCGTTTTCAGTTTTTGATATGCTGTTTTATATATATTGAGAAAATTTGCATATTGCAATTAAAGCCACTAAAGGAGACAAAAGAACGCTATACACTATACCAATTCTAATTCAATGTTAGATCTACATAACTATATGTTATTAATGATTTATTACGCTTTGTGCATATTATGAATAACGATGATTTGCTTCACTTACCCAGCAAGATTTTCGTTATTCACCCACTACAAGTAGTGAAGAGAAAAAATAGTCCGTGCACCGAAAAAAATTATTAGTTCTTATATAGTGATGTCATACATATTCGTTTTTATTATATCTCTCTCTTCTTCTTTTTGATTCTTTGATATCTACCTCATCACCTATATTTTGTTCTGAATGACTTTTGTTTCTATTCTTTTCTGTAATACATATATCCATGTTTTTTCCATTAATAAAGGGCAGGTATACGGTTACATAATGCCAATTTATATATCACGGTCACGACAGTGATATAATTATCGGTGATTGTCGTTTTATGAGGATATGCATAAATAAACACTTGAACATTTCATTTGTGTTTTTCCAAACGTAATTACAGTTATCATATTACTACTGTTGGTTGTAAAACATTCGAGCCTCAATGGACATCGTTCCTTTTTCTATCAAATACTTTGATGTATCGTGCGTCACTTATATATATACTTGATGAAGGTGTCTATCAGCGTAAGAATGACAACACAAGTACAAGTATTTATACTTGTAATAATATTGAAAAGTACTTGGATTTATACAAATTTTAGCTCCAAGAGCGAAAGCCCTTATCTTTATTTCATTATATAGACTCAAAAGTCAGCTTAGTAAAAAGAACAATCAATTTTGATAAAATTTGTTCTATTTTTTGGAAGCCAACTTTTACTAGAAGCACTAAAATGAATAAATGTCTTTTGAAAAACTTTTTTGTTTATAGTACAATCCATTCTGAAATACTCTTAAATAGGTTTGCCTACGTTGTATAATTCGACTGAGATTGGTTGTGGAACAATATGATACTTTACTTTAAATTTTTTAATATTCTATTTTGTAGAACATCAACTTTTAATAAGGTCAAGTATTTTCAAATTTGCATGATTGATTAATCGCACTTTAAGCATTAGTTAATATAAATTCTAGAAAAATTAAAAAAATGACACCTATTTTCTAGAGAACTATTTAAACAATGCTCTATAGCTATATATACTTATATCTATGTATTGTTTCACGAGTCAAGAAACTCACAAGTACCGTTGCCCATCATAGTATGTATCTAAATTAATGTTATTTATCTGCTTATTTTATTAGACGCGTTTTCTTTTAGAAACAGAAAGACTTAATAAATTTTCAAACTTTTAAAAAAGCCTCTAATTTCTAAACTAATCGTCGTACTACTACTCTGGGTCATTTTATCTCATTCTGTCGTACATGTATATTGTGCAAAAAAAGGCATGATAGTACGAGAATAAATATGAATTCATATTCGATTTTGTAATTAAAAAATCGAATTTTTTATTTTTATCTTCTTGAATATCATATTTCGAATAAAGTAGAATTTCGTCAATGAACTTAGAAGGACTCTCTTAGAATATCTTTTATTATACTCGATAAATTATTTTCTAGTTTACAGTGTGAAAGCTTCACAGCAAATGGGTGTGCTTCTAAAGATACAAAAATGCTATTTTTATTAGTAAGGCTCTCAAAAAATTCAACATCCTTCCGAGTAAGTAATATTTTATCGATTGGTTTAGCTTACTGAAGATGAAACTTCTATTACTTACATTTATGTATAAAAAACTATTAAATTCAAGACCATTGATTCAATAAAATAGGTCATGGATAACATGCATTAGATGTTGAGTCTGATACTGACAACAATTCATAGTTTGCTTCCCATTTTTATAACAATATAAATAAATGACAATGATATTTTATGAAAAATTTCATTCCTTAAACAATAATTTTTTTACTATACAATATAACGATTTATGTTCTAGATAAAAGTGAATAAGAAAAATACCTACTTAATTTATCAATCATTAACAAATTTAAATAATAAATTATGTTGTACTCATTATTAGAAAAACCTGTAAAATTATTTCCGAATAATATTGTATTATGTACTGATGATTATCAATGTACTTATCAAGAATTAAATCAAAATGTTAAATGTATATCAAAAGGATTATTATCGAAAGGAATAAAGAAGGGTGATAGAATAGCATCATATTTACATAATTGTCCAGAATCAGTACCATTAACTTTTGCTTGTTTTAAAATCGGTGTATGTGTTGTTATGCTTCATCCTAAACTTGGAAAACATGAAATATTCTTATTATTAAAAGGAAGTCAACCAAAACTATTTGTCACTCAAACAGAATTATATGAAAATAATGTAAAAGAATTAACTGATCAATTTCCTAGTATAACAGGTTATTATCTCATTGATTTGGATCTTCAAAACAATGATAAAAGATTATCACATTTTTCAAGTTTAATTCTGAAAAATGATATAGAAGAATGTGAAGAATATGAAGTAAATGGTGAAGACGAAGCGACAATATTTGATACATCAGGTAGTACAGGCAAATCAAAAAGTGTATTAAGGAGCCATCAATCAATTATGACAGGTATTATTAGTTCTTATCAATGGAATTTTAATGAGCAAAGTAAATTTTTACTTACTAGCTCAATGAATATAA
>JAJEKB010021144.1:185359-234957 GCA_022393335.1 Macrotrachela quadricornifera | reverse complement strand
AATTCATTTATTTTGATTAATTAGATAAAAAAAATTGACATTGAATAGTTTTGACTCTAGAATTTACTAACATTTCTCATATTTATTTAATTAGCATGTCGAAATTATATAAATATTCATTTTATCAAATAAAAATAAAAAATTAATTTTTTCTTTTGATTGAAGAAGAAGGCTTAAGAGAAAAATGAAATGAAACAAAATAATACTTAGGTCTGACCAAAAGTTCTGCAATTTTTAAAAAAAAAAATAAAAAGATGCAGAGATATTTTTGTTTTTATATTATTAAATGTTGAGAATAGTTGCCATTATTAGTTATATCAAGTTCGATCTTTTCTAACATTTTGTTGAAAGTTTTTTTGAAATCTTTTTTGAAAAAATGTTTAGGTACCTTGGATACCGCATAAAGTTATCATATTTCATTTGTTTAAAAAATTTAGCGAAATATTTTTTGATTATGTCAGTTGCATCCAAGCATTACCACTTATGAGGCATAAATTTATTTTAGATAGGTTAGTCATATGTCATCTGATGCTAGCTGGCTTACTGAAGTTGAATCATCAGAAATTATCAAAGACTATGGTTCATAAAGACAAATTTTAATCAAAACTTAGTTTGGTATGTTCTTTTTATCAAATAATCCTCAGTGCACATAAAGGCAGGACTGTGGGTCAGAAGTATTATATTGAAAATTGTCCAAAGTCTATTGTTAATGAATAATGTAAACAAATAGAAAGATCAGCTTCAAAATTGCTTGACGGTGGCCAGTGGCTTGATATTCATCGAATGTTATTCTTTATATGACGGAAGAAGGTATCAATAGCATGGCATATCCACCATATTCGTCAGACCTGACACTATGTAATTTATGGCTAACCAATTCTATCCAAGGTAGTCTAACTGATTAAATAAATGAAACATGGTTAACTCATGTGGTATCCAAGGTACCTAAAAATTTTTCAAAAAAGATTTCGAAAAAACTTTCAACAAAATGTTAGAAAAGATCGAACTTGAAATAAATAATAATGGCAACTATCCTTAACATTTAATAATATAAAAACAAAAATATCTGTGCATCTTTTTATTTTTTTTTTAAAATTGCAGAACTTTTGGTCAGACCTAAGTAGTTTGAATAAGCATGCACGAAAACCAAAATTCTTGGTTTTGAGTTTTTGAGTTTGATATGGTTTTAATCTCGATATGATTTTGGAACTCTTGATTTTGTTTTTAATCAGTGTTTGATCTATTTTATCTATGGTTTTGTTTTTGAGATGCTGATGAAAAACAATTGTTTTACTTAAGATGTAACCAAAAGTTCTAAGAATACTATTGGCAACTTTATAAACTAACTAATTTTGAGGAGTTTTTTGTATGAATAAGTAATGAAATGTCTTATCTATTAGTGGCGTAACCAGGAATAAATTACAGAAGGGGCAATGCCCCATCAAGCGTTGTACATACTGAACGAAAAATTTTTCATGGGATTGGGAGTGTTCAAAGTTGACCAAAATCCGTAAAATCTTAAGGAATTCCCTTACAATCTATTTGGAGAGAAGAGTATTGTCTACGAAATTCACGAGTTCCTCAGAACTTTTACCGGCGAAATCGGTCACGCTGGGGACTATTATTAAAATTGAAGGGTTTCAAATATAAAAATTCCCTGTGCAAGGACTTTGTAAAAAATATCACAGTTGGAGATGTGCAAACTCATTAACCCGTTCGCGGCAATAAGACCCATCGTTGGGTCTCACTATGTTTTAAAGCTGACAGGTGACCCGGAATAAATGGTCGCACGTGATATTTCATGTTTTAATGTCTAAAAATGTTTTATTAGAAAAAAAAACTACATACCATTAGATGCAGTGTGAAGAGCTCTACAATCCCCATAGTAAAGCTTGTTTGAATTGTGTAATTTTTATTTTCAAGAAAAAGCATACTTTTGTGCGATCAATATTCGCAACCTCAAAAATTGGTCGCACAAAGTTTTACATTTTTTGAAAACAAAAAGTACATTATTGGGAAAAGGTTTATTATGTAGATTGTAGAGCTTATCCCGCTACATCTTTTAGTATACGTTGTTTTCTAGTAAAACGTATTTAAACATTAAAATATGAGATATGAAATGCAGCGATCTACCCTGTGTCATACACTACTTTCTAAGAAAATCGAGTTGCCTCCAAAGGGTTAATTCCCGGCCTAGAACTGTCAGAGAGATAGGTTTTTTTGAATCTAAAAATCTTGGAAATTTTGAAAACACCTAAGATATCAGTTTTGCAAAGTTGATGAAATTACTGTCCGAATATTCATTAAAAATATCAAAGTTTCGAAAGTCTCAAATTTAATCTTTCTTGAAACGTCACCATTTTGGCAGGATCAAAACATTTTAAACAGATTCCAGTTTTAGTCGGACAAACTCTCAGAAGTCGATTCTACACATCTACAACGTGTCTCAAAGGTAACCAGGCGTAAAGGATATCTTATGATAACGGGTTATAAATTGTTCATGATACTTTTCATACCTTTTGCTTGTGAAGAGACCTGAAACTTTAGGTGAATAAAGATCTTGATTAGATACGTATATAATAAAAATTCTAGTTCTCTACACAAACAAAAAGTATGAAACGTATCATGGACAATTTATCATCTGTTATTATAGGATATCCTTTATGCCGGGTTACTTTTGAGTCCTCCGTATATTTCCTATGTTTTGCCGCCAAAGACGGCTACACTCATGACGATTGTTTTAAAGGTTTTTATCTGCTGTGCGCGTAAAATTAGAGGTTCTCTAAGTAGAGGCGGCGCCAGGAATTTCTGTCTAGGGGGGCGCAGCCTCTTAGCTGTGAAAATATCAAAAAGCATAGTGCACGTTTTCTAGAATATTTTGTTCTTTTAAAAATGATACTTGGTTCGTATAAATATGAAACATCCACATTGTCGTGTAAATTAGCAGCCACTTTTATTCATAAAACTTAAAAATACGACTTAACGCAATAAAATTCTACCGTTCTTATGGTTGTTTGCAAATTTATATATTACTCGTTCATAATTTATATCAAAATCACGTTCTACTGCTAATACCGTCAGATCACTTAATCGTTTATCAGTCATTGAATTTCGAAGATAATTCTTGATGATCTTCATCTTTGAAAATAATCTCTCGCAAGTCACTTGAGAGATTGGCATTGTGATGGCATTTTAAATCATTTTTAATGTTTGCGGAAATGCGCTCGACAATGGAAGTATTTCATTTAAAAATTCAATAACATCAGTAACCATTTTAGATTGAACCATAGCTCTGATAACCATAAATTCATTTTTTAATGCAGCTGAATCTCCATCAATGTGATGAACAAACTCATGTATGTCATCAGTGTTCAAAAAATTTTTACTTTCAGGATAGACTGTAGAAATACTTTTAATTATTGCTAAAGTCTTTGATGAGAAGCTATCACTCAGTTCTACTAACATACAATCAATCAGAGGAAAATATATTCGATTCATAAAATCTACTGATGTTGATAAAACTTCACGTTGTCCAACTGTTGAATTGATGATAAATTGTTCAAATCTCGAAGGAATTGTTGCTACACGATGTGATCGGTATTGCTGTGTAAAACCAACCATATTAGCATCACAGAATTCTTTTGCTTTATCATAAATTTGTTGAAATGCTTGCTCATTTTGAAGATCTTGTATTTGTTTAATAATCGATATTATCAATTGTTCACCACATACATAATCTAAAGAAGGGTCTTTAAGAAAAACAAATAGAATATCCTTTACATTTTCAAAACGACAATAAAGATTCTACTTTCCAAGTGATCACTCAATATTTTAATTAAACCAAATAATCGATGAAGAATAAAAGAAGTAATGATAAATATTGATTTTCTCATATGAACTATTAACCCACCTGCATTAATCGATCTTGAACCACTACGTTCTTCACTGATGTCATCGAGTGCTTTAATAATCGCAGGAAAATTGGTAATAACTGAATCGATAGCACGCCATCTGGAGTCCCATCGTGTCAAAGCCCACAATTTAAGTGTAGAAGATTCAAGTACAAATGATAATAAAATAAAAACAGGTTGTATTTTGAGAGAATGCCAGCAGTAGAATTACCTAAACCTGGTTCTTTCTGTGCATATTTAAAATATGTATTTGTAACACCAGATTCAGTAAAGAATGAATATATGTTTAAAACGATGGAAAAATAATCTGACATGTAGGAAACAACTTTACACGTATCATTAATAACCAAATTTAGGCGATGGGCAGAACAATGAATATATATGCCTTTTGGCATAAATTTTTTTAAAAAGACATGAACTCCTGCATGACAACCTGACATCACAGATGCCCTATTAATATGAGATAAAATATGAGTCTCAATACTCTGCATATTTAGCAGAAAAAAAAATAATCAGTCTTACCCATCGAAACACATACAAATACATGATGCTAACGGAATATTCAAACTTTCTAGAAATTCTACTATCTTTTTTGCTAATGTTTGAGCATCAAATTGATCAAGAGCAACAAAGCCCAAGAAATATTCCTTCACCACGTTTGAGGTATTAATTGTACGATTACTTAAATCAGGAACAAACCGGACGACTATTGATAATTGTTGTCTGCCACTGATATCCCTACACTGATCAACCCTTAACGCATAGTTACAGGTATTTAACTGAAAATAGCAGAAAGTAATTCAATTGTGACAGAAAATAAATACGGTTTACCATAGATGAAATCTCTTCATGAATCTCGTCGCTCATAATATGAAGTAATTCGTTCTGTATATCATGACTCAAATAACTAGCGTTACTTGTAGAATCTTCAAAAATTGATTGAACCATAGGATCCGTTTTTGCTGCCCAAGAAAGATTTTCTAAAAAATTCCCTCTATTTGAACTTCTGAAACAGAAAAACAAACAAAAATGCTTCGTAAAATTAAAAGAATAAGTTTGGTGATCAAGAACTAGCTTTCCTTTCCTAAAGTGAAACAATCCTTTGTTCTGGTCATTTTTAACAATTTCATTATTTAGATAGAGTTTGCTGATCTTTCTATAAATGCGTTCAATATACATACTGATGATTTTCCTCATGACCTCTAAAACTAATCATTTGACGTGCTAAAGCATTTAATGTTGAACAAATCTTTATAAGACGGTCACGATTTTTTCGAATTTGAATGGAACGAGCAGAATCTAATTTTTTTATAACATTGGAATCAGTTTCTTCTCGTTGTTTATATGATAAATAATTCTTTGTTGCAATTATATGTGATTGAGACAAAGCATGCTTCACCAAACCACTACTTTTCTCCAACGCCTTTTTCCAATTATTAAAACCTGAAGTTATAAAAGCATCACCTGTGTTTAGCTTATTAGAAGAAAAGTGACGACAATAATAGCAATAGCTTGCATCATTTTGTATAGAATACTCTAACCATTTTCTATCAATGTACCAGCTAGATTGAAAAGAACGTTTTTGATGATTAACAGGATCATTTTGTAATTTTAGTTGAACAGGAGAATCTGCATACGATCCACTGATGTCATTTGGAACAGGTTTTGTTTCAAAACTTTCATTTAAAGAAATAGAGGTTGTAAGAGAAGATGATGAAGTATCAGAAATAAGACCACACGGATCACCAGAACATGGAGGAGAAGTAGAAGAGAGTAGATTTTGAGTTTCAGATGGTGCTGGTAAGGATGAAACAATAACGTTTGATTCTGTTTGATCTTCGTCATTACGTGATTTTTTGTTTGAAGAAAGGAAAAAGGACTCTATGGTCCAACGTTTGTCAGGATTCATTTTTGATGTTTTGAGGTTGTCTTTGAGTCGCAAGAAAAGATATGGCTTTGTGAAGGTGGCTGCCTCTGAATCGATGATTGGGTAATTAACCAAGATGGATGCAACAGTATAACACACGATTTATTAGAGAAAAAACGAAAGCTATATATAGGGTCGAGATCAGTCGTATGGGTGGAAGTGTCCATCAGATGAACAAGGCAATTACTAAAGAGAAATTCCATAAAACACAATAGATACAAGAGAAGAACACATAGTGCAGAAAGGGAAAATACCAAATATATATATAATGGGTGAACATAGAAGAAAAGGAAAAGGTCATATATATACATGATGACGTAATATCAAAGGAAAGGAAAAGATCGGACACATATGATGGAAAAGACCAACGACGATGAGAAGAATAGAAAGAAATAATAAAGTGTCAATCACTACATAATAATTCTATGAACAACCAATACGAAACTGAACACGAACCTCTGTAGTGCAGAAAACGACATGTTGTCATATAACTTACAGATAAGATTATCAATTTTTTAAAGATTTAAAAATTTCTGGGGGGAGGGGGGTCTTAAACAAATTCTGGGGGGCTCAGCCTCCTGTCGTCCACTCCTGGCGCCGCCACTATCTCTAAGGTCACAAACATACTATGTGACGGTGGATAAATAAAAAAGTCCGTCCTGTTTCAATGAAAAATTTACAACGGGGGCAAAACTATTTACAGAGGAGTCATTGCATCCCCGTGCACCCCCGGTGGTTACGCCACTAATGTGAAGGCATGCAAACAACATGCCTGTAACAAGGCTTCTAAACAATTCGTTGGGTATGGTAATATCTAAGTGAATCAAAGAAAAATACTTCGTAGAATAAAGCGCAGAAAAAGCCTGCCATTCCATAGAAAGGAAAGAAACAGAAAAGAGACAATACCTATGATAGTATAACAGAATGAAAAGTATATACATGACGTAATGAGAGGAGAAATATCAAATCATCGAGAAGAGAATACACAAAAGTGATAGATGAGAACAACTGATTCTAATATTGTCTAACAGTTGACAAATCCGACATACTATTTTATATAAATTATTTTCATCTACTGGTATTTAATGATTTCTTTTGTAGTCGTGACAATTATTCATGTACTACACTCCATTATTTATTTAAATACGCAGTTAAATACTTTGATCCTTTGTCTGAATTGTGGTTTAGGAGAATACATATTACTGTGACTATTAGCACAATTATGAACGCTAGTTTAAATAAATGTAGACGAATATTTATATATTGGATTCTTCCAGCTCTGCGATTGATTCTAAATAATTTAGAATGGTTTTGTATTTGAGAAATAACAACTTCTTTCACATTTCATACTATACGTTTGTCTTTTTAACCAGTGTTAAACAGCAATAGTGGATATGTGTATGGCATATATAACATAAGTAGTGAATCTTAAAAAGAAATGTTCACTTTGAGAAAAAATTTACAGGGGGGGGGGGGGGATTACCCCCCCCGCCCCCCCCCCCCCCCCCCCGGTGATTACGCCACTAGTCTTGCCGCTGCTGGCCTTTGTGTCTCCAACAATCAGGATCTCTCTGGTCGCACGCATGCATGTGAATATAAATGTACATCAATTTATTTTCATTCTTTTATTTCTTTTTAATTAAAATTACACAGCAATCAAAATATAATAATCAATAGCTGAATATAAATAAAGTTTATTTATCAGTTCGTCGTATTAATTTCATAATGTTTCAATGTTAAATCGTTGTACTTGATTGTTACGATTATCAACAACATAGAGATTACCTCGCCGATCAAATGACAATCCCCAGGGCCTATTGAGTTGATTTGCTTGTGCTCCTGCATCATTTCCACCAACAACAATATTTCCCTGTTGTGCTCCTTTAGGCCAACGTACAACTCGATAATTCTTACTATCAGCTACATAAACAGTGCCCAATTGATCAACTACAATTCCATTAGGATAAGACAATTGTTTCAGACTATTTCCATATCCTTGTCCACCACCAACAACAATACCTTCTTTTGCACCTTCTATCCACTTCATCACACGGTTATTATAACTATCTGACACATATACTGAATGTTCTCGATCGACAAATATGTAAGTGGGGCAATCGAGCTGATCAAGACGATTCCCTTGTCCATTTCCACCTGCCACTACTACTCCTTGGGATTCACCCATTCCATATCTTCTCACCTCGTGTTTATCAACATCAGTGACATAGAGAAATCCATTGTCATCCATTGACAATCCTCGACAGTTGATATTCGAAATAATTATTTCTCCTCTTCGATTTTGTCGAGTCCATCTAATTACTCTTCTATTCCCCTGATCACAAATAATAAGACTATTTCTCTCTTTATCCACGATCACATCTGTTGGTTCATTCAATTGATGAGTGCCATTTCCTTCTTCATGTTCACCTGCCACTATTTGTCCATTTATTTCAGTCAAGTTCCATGCCACAATGCGGTGATTTCCTCGATCAGCAATATAAATTGTTTGTTCATCATCCACATATAAACCTCGAGGACCAGAGAATCTTGAATATTGTCCTCCTGCTACTGTTTGACCATTTTTGTTCCATTTGGCATTTGGAGGAATATCTATCATACTGGCACGAAGTGGTACTAAAAGAAACAGAAAATATGATCATCAAAATGAACCTTTCATTTTCTTTGAATTGTAAGAAAAGAAAAACTTCTATAATATTGTTTTTCATTCTGCCTGATATGATAGAGGAGAATAAAGAAAATTCTCAATTGCTGTAAAGAAAAGCCTTATCGTAATATGTTTTACTGGTATCTATATCAATGGCTCCTCAAATATAAAGAAAGGACAAATTAGAGAGAAACTTTTTCTTAATAAAAACAGCTTAAGAGCGAACATCTAAAAGATTCAGACGCACGTTGATAGTTGACCATCTCCGACTGGGCTGATTTTCTAAAATGTTGTAGCTGGCACAGCCAATATGACTTTCCCAAAATTTCAGTCGCATAGCTTGTACGGATAGATTAGGAGAACTATAACATTCTTCCTAATTTTTATACATTTTTGCAAATAAGCATTTTTTCATATTTTCACTATTCATGTTTGTTTTTTGAGACTAGTACTGAATCATATCAATTCTCATACATCAAAACACTGATTCTGGTTTACTCTAGCTATTTATTATTAAAAATGTATCGGAAAAGCGACATAAGAATGACTATATCTGATGACATGTTCAGGTACTATGATAGAACTCAGCTAAAAACATGACATACTTGTATACCTTATCACAGACAGGGCCAACGAGATAGAAAACTGAAATTTTTACCACAGGCTTAGGATATGATGGCTTATAATCGGTAAAAATTTCGCTCCTGGGTCATGAGATCTAAGAGAATGGCTGAAGAAAAATTTTGATAAAATAACCAAGAATAATGATATGTGTACATTGATATCACGAAAAAACTATTTTTATACCTTTGTGCTGTTAGTATTATATTTTACAAATTCATTCAGGTTTAGATCTAGATGGTAGATAAAATGTTAAATTTAACAATAATTTATGTGGAAAGCTGGCGTAGTCTGAATATTTCGATATAAAAAAGTAGATTGTCACTGGAATTATAAGCAATGAAGTGTTAGGTATTTGTTTTAAAGAAGTGTAGTTTTTCAAAGATTCAGCTTGACTCCTAAGATGTTCTATTGCTCGTAGCCATAGTATAATCGTTAAATTGTTATGTGTCTATTCTTTAGTGAAACTACTTTCGTATGAATAATGTCTTGATTCATTGCTGGTATCTTCCGTATCCCAAGCATCTTTGGGCTCTTGAAATATTTCGAGTGCATGATCAACTTCTTCATTAATAAGATTTTCCATTGTCTGCTCTTGTTTCAAGTCGAAATAGTGATTTTGATCATCATTGCTAGTCTTGTTGCCACGTTCATCGAATGCACTGGCACGATAGTCATCGGTTGATATCTCGTCTTCCTTTGATTGGCACTTTGGAGTCTTATTGGTTGTTGTCTTGATTTGACGTTTCTTTAATATTCTTCGGAACAGACTACGAATTTGTCCTTTGTTGAAGTATTCATTTGACTTGAACAGTTTGATATTGTTGTTCGTGCATGCGCACCATATTTCTTCGTCGGCCTTCTCGACTGTGTACTTTTGACCTCTTCTTTCTCCGTCATCGAATAATTTCTCGAAAAACATGTAATGTTTCTCAGTGAGTCGAACTAATGCCTTATGTTTCCTAATAGCATACCTAAATTCGCAGAAAACGGAAGGAACACTACAGTTTTACAACTACCATGTATATTACTTGCTTCACAATTGGAAACTGAATCGATTGCTATTTTTCGATGCATAATTGTCCAATAATCTGGCACCTTTCAAATGCTCAAGAAAAACTTGACGAGCATGATCTTTTGTAGACACAGACGCTTCATCCCAATACATATGATCGTTCGACTTATCATGGCTCATGAGATCCGTCTCACAATCAAATACTGCAGAGCAGCCACAATCGGTACAAAAAAAAGACCCCTGGAGAGGAAATATTCATTGTAAACTCTTTTTTTGTTTTATATCCAGTAAAAAATGATTGTACGACCGTTAATACAGCCACATATTTATACTCTGATATTTTCACCTGTCTGCCATGACCGATATCGAAATATTACCAGAATCATGACTGAAAGCTACGGAATGATATTTGGTAATGTCTTTGATTTTGACGTCCGAAAGTTGACTTTTGTCATTTATAAATGGTAGACAATCTTATTTGAATAAAAATGTGTTCTGCCGGTAAAAATATGAATTGAAAGAGGATCGTTTCAATTCATTTATGTAAAGCACATCTTTATGACGAAATATGTGGTACCAAAAACGCGTTTAAACATATTAAAAGAAAACACATTTTAAATACACTTTTTGAGAGTTTTAGTGGAAAACAACGTTGCATAGCTAGCTGAGGCATTCAATCGCAAGAATAGTTTATTTTAAAAAGTTCCATATGTGTAAAACTTGATTTCAACTATTCGAATTGCGGTCATACACATGAACATGAGTGAGAGTGAGGTACGATTAGGATTACGGGTAGAATACACGCACGAATATTAGACCTGTGCTGCACTCTAATTGAAATTATTTTAAAATATTGAATTTTATTCTTCAATGAATGAATATATTACAAAATATCTTCAAGAAAATAGAGTCAAGCTAACATTAAAATAAAACGAAATCATTCAAAAGAAGTAGAAATTTGAGAACATTTTTCTTTTCAATGATTATCCATCAATTCGCTAATAATTAATAATCTTATTAATAAAATATAATAGTGACACTTACCAAATGGTGTAATGATAGAAATTTTATTAATATATAAATTGGATTGTTGTTCAATTATAATATTTGTTGGTTTATCGAATTCGTCATTCAAGTTTTTTAATTTTTCTTTGAGAAGATTTATATCAATTTCATTAAAATCATTGTCCTGACGAATTTGTTTTATCTGTTCGGTTAAATTATCTAATTTAGTTTTTATTTCAATAATCAATTGATTTATATATTGGATTATTAATTGTCTACATTCTTCTGCTCTTTGTTTAACTTTATTAATTGAATCTTTTTCCCATTCATCAATTTTTTGTGTCAATTGATGCTTCTTTGTATTTTCACTTTCTTGATTAAGTAATTGGAAAAATAAATTTCGATCATATTCAATTTCATCAAATTGTTTATTGAGTATTTGTCGATGTTGTGATAAATCATCAATACAAAAATCGCTTGAACATCCTTCACATTTATATGTGATTTTTTCTTTTCCACATATGAAACATTGTTTTTTACAGGTTGATATTGCCATTTATTGAATATGTTTTTGATGAATGGTATAAAAAAGATCGAACGAAAAAACGTTGAAAGTAAAAAATGTCAAAAGAAAATATATCGAAAGCGCTACAAATGCAGTTTCGCGCACATCCTCACATCCTCACCCTCACTTCTATATGAATACTGTGTGCAGATATTGCATTAGTAGCTCTTTCGATATTTTTTCTTTCGGCATTTTTTACTTTCGAAGTTTTTTCGTTCGGTTTTTTTTATACATACCTTTTTGACAGTTGTGTATGACTGTTTGAAAGTGTAAAAAAAAAGAAAAAATGAAAGAAATGAAAAAACCTTTCATCTATTTCAGTATACAGAAATTTGCGATAACAAAATGAGTCAATGTCAATAACCATTGGTTGAAAATAATACAACACAATATGTTTTGCTATTGAAACAACTTTTGTCATTAAAAGCGACAAATGATAAACATTATTCTTTGATTTTGCATCAAAAATAAATTAAAAATTCAGATAATCTATAAGATTTATCATAAGAATTTTATTTAGTTTTTCTCTTTCATATCAAAAAAATCATAGGGATGAAAAGTTAGTACTCAATTTAATTCTTTTTGATATCGATTGTCGCCATGTACTAACTAAGCCATATAAAAATTGATTAATTCTAAAAGACCAATATTAATATATAAGACTCAAGTTAAATGATATACAATAAAATCAAAATATCTCTTATATTTTACAGGAAACAGTTTTAATTTTTGATGAAGTTTGTAATCATTCGCCTTATAATATCAGTGATACCTAAATCGTATATTAGTCTGTATAAATATCAAAGCTCTCTCAAAAAGCATGAAAACTATATGCTTAACAACTAACGATGTATCGTCGGATTCTATCAATATCAAACGTGGAGCAAATATAAAGATAAATTTTCGATTATTATATGTGCGGTAATAGCTTTGACAGCATAAAGTCATTCATGAATAATATACTATGCAACAATAGTGTTGTCTGGCTACATTGAATGAACTAATGTTCATTATAGTGACTAAGCTCGTACAACGAATCTCCAAAGAACATACAACACTAATTCTTCGTTAAAAGCGTTTTATAGATCCTGATGATCAAAATATTAATTTTATTAAAGTAAAGCATACCCTAGAAAAATTACTGATGAGAAAGGGTTATCAACTTGAAAATCGCTTTTCAGCTGATACTTTGTGCCTAAATAGACCCTAATGAGACTAGTCAAAGCCTAAAATAATAAGCCTTTCTTGCCGAGTTAATCATTTTACTGGAATTTCAGCCTCTATTTGGGTGCATACTCAAAAATTGAATGACCGTATTGCAACTGGAATTTTTCTCGATACGTAGGTCTAATGACAGCCAGAAAATCCTGAAAAATTCACTTCAATCGGATGCTTTCTTCACGAGATAATAATTTTTCAAGAAGTACTCATATTTCAAAATTGATTCATGAAAATCTGTTTTTCCTGAAAATTTATTATGTCTTAAAGAAGGCATCCGATTGAAATAATGGAATTTTTAGAGTCTACTGGCTATCACTAGACATACGTATCGACAAATAATTCCGGTTGCAATACGGTCATTCAATTTTTGAGTATGCACCCAAATAGAGGCTGAAATTCCAGTAAAATGATTAACTCGGCAAGAAAGGCTTATTAGCGCTTATTATTTTAGGCTTTGACTAGTCTCACTAGGATCTATTTATGCACAAAGTATCAGCGAAAAAATGACTTTCAAGTTGGTGACCCTTTCACGTGAGTTCAGAATATCCAAAAAATGAGAAAGCCTCAGCGAGATATCCGTTATAGTTACTTACAAAATGTTCAGTAATATTACTGATAGGGGTACTACATTGACTACCTATAGCAGAATATTTATTGAACAAGTACTTGTATAAGTATCCACATTTAGAATTTTACTAGGAAAAGTTCTACAGAGTATCCCAGATTTGCCATACTCTATGTAGCAACTGCTTAT
Source organism: Macrotrachela quadricornifera (assembly GCA_022393335.1). Taxonomy (NCBI): domain Eukaryota; kingdom Metazoa; phylum Rotifera; class Eurotatoria; order Philodinida; family Philodinidae; genus Macrotrachela; species Macrotrachela quadricornifera. The sequence continues at coordinate 221,273 of JAJEKB010021144.1, read as the reverse complement.
TTACCGTTTTGTTTTGGAAATACATGGATTCACATTAACAACTCGACAACACATGAAATTTATATTTTTTAATAGTAATTTTTTCTAGATTATTTCTTTGATGTTTACAAGTCAGGAACATGACAATCTCGATGGTTGATTGAGAGAGAAATATTTTGAAGTAGTCTCATGGAGGTCCGACCAACTTAAGTTTGGTCACATACTCAAATTTGATGTGCTTGAGTTGTAAGAATTGGAAATATTAAATTAAATTAAATCTCAAAAACGTCTTCGATTTCTTTGAGAGAAACAAAAAATGAAAAAAGTCAAAGGTTAGATTCGATCATAAGCATACTGCAATTTTGAAAACAGAAGATCTAAAAATTCTATGCAATAGTATTCAGTTAAATATTTGATCATTCCTGTTTAAGTACCCATTTACTAGACGCTTTTCGTAAGGGTACTCACCCGAACACCGCTATACAAGTAGTAGGGGACCATTTTGGGTATCCTTAACTCACGGGGAACCTATCAAACGGTCGAAACGCTTTTGATAGGATCCTATTTTCCCAGCACAACCTTACTCTAGAACTTTTGACATGAAACTTTGCCCACATATAAAACTCCATTACTTAGGTCTGATCAAAAGTTCGTGCAACATTAAATAAAAATATAAAGATAAGGAGATATTTTTAGTTTTATTTCATCAAATGTTGAGGATAGTTGTCAGTATTATTTATGTCAAGACCAACTATTTCTAACAATTTGTTAAGTTTTTTTGAAATATTTTTTGAAAAAAATTTCAGGTATCTTGGAAATCGCATGAGCTAACGAAGTTTCACTTCTTTAATTACTTCAACTATGCTTGATGAAATTAGTTAGTCAAGAATTACATAGTATCATGTTTAAGGAATAAGGTGAATAAGACATTATATTGATATTTTCTTCTGTCAAATAATTAATAATATTGGATGAGTATGAAGCTATCGACAGGCCCCGCGCGAGGGTCCCAGGTTTGGGGGGGTGCAAGACTCCTGAGGTAGTCTAATTGAAGAAAGCAAAATTTTTTTTGTCGCATCAGACTCAGTATTAATCTTTATCGTACAATCTGAAATGGAATATTTTTCGCGGAGCGAAAACTTTTTGCAACTTTCTTAGAAAATTCGACTGTATCTGGCGAATTCCCAACAAAACAACCAGTATATGACGTAAGAAACTTCCTCAATACTTCTGCCGTCGAAGGCGGCCGCTTTGGCAACGATTGTTCTCGACTAGGCTGTTTCGAAGGAAAAATGGACTAAAGTTAGAAGTTTTATGGATTGACTGCGGTTACGTAGATGTTATTTTTCGCGAAGCGAAAATTTTTCTCATATCAGACTCATGAAAGACTTCTTTTTCTTATTTTTCTCGAAAGTAAAAAGTGTTGCTATAACTCTTAGTCATTTCGCCGCCGAAGACAACCACACTAGCGACGACTGCGCGTGAATAAAAGTGTTCAGAAGGTAGGATACAGTAAAGTATACCATGAAAACAAGTAGATCAGAGTTATTTTCAAGGCAAGTATGCCCATGCGGCTACTTCTTCATGAAGCGAAAAATTCTAATATTTCAAAATTTTGTAGCAAAAAACATTGTTTATGCCAGAATTTTAAGTAAAAAAACAGTTGATTTCTTCAACTTGCCGTAGAACTTCATGTTTTCGACCGATATCTCAATGATAATCGCCGATTATTATTATAAAAAGATCATTCTCTGACTCCCATTTTCACTCAGAACATCTCTGAAAGATGTTTTTAAAAATGTCCCTGTGAGATACTTTGCAGATTGAAAAGAATATTATCCATTTTGGTGTCTAATAATAAATAATTTTTTAATTTTTGGGGGGTGCACACCCCCCTACAACCCCCACTTTCGCGGGTGCTGGCTATCGATGATCATGAAGCATTTTTGTGCATTTTGAACCTGATATCTCTATTTGTTTTCATATTCCACTAAAAAAGGACTTCAAATAATTTTCGATATGGTACATGTACTCTATGATCTTGTCTTTACCTACACTGAGAATTATTTCATTTAAAACATATATCACAGAAAGTTTTGATTAAAACCTGTCTTCATGAACAATAATGTTAGCTGATTTGTCCTCAATAAGCCAGCTAGCATCAAATGACTTATGACTGACGTACCCTAAAAAAATCTATGACCTATCTCTAGTGTTGCTAGAACATAACTAACATGATCGAACAAAATTTTGCTGAATTTTTAAAAGAAATCAGAAACGATTAATTCGTGCGGTTTCCAAGATACCTGAAATTTTTTTCGAAAAAGACTTCAAAAAAGCTTTTAACAAATTGTTAGAAATGATTGGTCTTGACTTAAATAATACTGACAACTATCCTCAACATTTGATGAAATAAAACTAAAAATATCTCCTTATCTTTATATTTTTATTTAATGTTGCACGAACTTTTGGTCAGACCAGGGCTGCCACATCTTAATTTTCAAATGGGGTTCACAAAAGTTCTAATGGGGTACATGTGGGGTACAATCCTTTTTATAATGGGGTACGTCGTTGGGGTACATAATTTTACTTCTGAAATAACGGGGTTTGTTGGAAACGCTACTGAAATAAAACATCTTTTATAGAAATTAACACTCTAGTCGACCTTTTGTCTAGTAGAAATCAATTTTATTGTTCATTTTTCACAAAAAGGCACTTTCACAATTAAATTATAACTTTAAGAACAATTTAATCAGCAAGAAAAATAGAAAATTTTATATTAAGACATGTTAAATATCGACTTAGCTGGAACAAACAAAAATAAATCAAAAAATGGAACATTATCGTGTACGAATATTAAACTTTACATTTCTCTCTAGCTTGAGGTTCAAGTAATTGTTTATGACGAGCTTGTTCAGCATGTCGATTAATCAGATAAACACCTCCATTTGAAATAGAAAAATTAGATTTGCAAATAGAACAATATGCAAAATAAGAATTAGTTTAACATTCTCTTAGAAATATTGAATATTTTGGATCTTTTAACCAATTCTTGTTAAATGTACAGCGTCTTTTTGATTTTGATGAGGGATTAACATTTTTTTGTTTATTATTTAAAATTGTTTTTTTCTAAAGAGCTAAAAGATTTGTTAACTATTGTTATTATTTCTGTTCTTGGTTCTTCAGAAGTTTGTATTTCATTATTCTCATTCAATTCTTTATAAACAATATTAACATATTGATTGAGGAAAAGTTTAAATCTAAATTAGTTTTTGACATAATATGTACTAATCAAATACGATAGAAAGAATAATAAAACGATGAGAAAAAGAAAACATTTATTAAATTTAATTTTAGTTCTAGGGAGAAAATAAGAACGGAGAACCCAATACTTCCAGACGAGAGTAAATAAATGGAATGAATGCTAATATTTATTGGTCAGTTCTCTCACAATATATTCCATTATAGATTTCCCTATAAAAATGACAAAAACTCTACTGGAGAACGTAACGTACTCTTATAAGAAGATCAGTTTATCATAGTACAGACTCAAAAACCTAAATGGGGTACAAAATGTGTACCTCAGAGGTACAGAATTTTCTGGGGTACATAAAAGCGAAATGGGGTATTGTACCTCAAAATGGGGTACGTGTGGCAGCCCTGGGTCAGACCTAAGTATAAGATGGACTGAGTTTTGACTCAAAAGTGTTCCGACAGTTGGAAAGGTTCCCTCGTTAGCCTTTTTCCATGTTCTAAAATATGTATATCTAATAAGGTAATTATCCAAAATAGATCTCATCATACAAGAATACAAAAAAGTTTTAGATGATACCAATTCTTCTTTGTTGAGTTATAATAAAAAGCAATTGAAAAAATCATTTTCCATCATCATTCAATATTTAGTAAAAATAATATTTATTTCAGCTAAAAAATTTAAAATATTTTAGGATTGAATTTTCGTAATTTTATTAGATGTATCTCAATTGATTATATTAAGTTATTACTCTGAAAATAATTGAAACTAGCGCAATTCATACATACCACATATGAAGTTTCTATAATGGAGATTAGATATCACTGTATAAGAAAAATGAATTTAAAATATTTGGTTTTTTTCTTGTAGTTTGCATCAAATACATTTAATTGTTGCGATGATTGCTGTTAAATAATAAGTAATCCTTTAGATATCTACACTCCCACACTAGATCCATTACTACGTAATAGTATATCACGAAATGAATGTCAAATCTAGAAATCTTTACAATTGGCACAGTACATACACTCAAAAAACATTTTTATATAAATGATGACTTTTTGAACAAGAAGAAAAATACTTATTTTTTCGTTCGTTTATCATTCTCTTTCCAGAGAATGACAATACTGACACATTTTGACTGTTTAGTGATCAAAATTAGGTAAAGAACTGCCAACATTAACACGAATCCATTCTATTCCATGCTCTCCAAAAATAATACTTCGAAATATTATGGTTATATCATCTAATAAGTCTGTAAAAGTCATTCCTTATAAGTAGCAATTATCTGATTCAAAGGAGTGATCAGCGATTGGTTACTTCTCTTATTGCCATTGGTATCTTAACACGTATGACAAATGACTAGCACCAGATACAAGTTTTGCAACTATTTTAATATCATTTTATATTATTCCATCTTCAAAATTATCTTACCTTTTCATTCTAATTCTGCATGAAATGACTGACATCGTGAGCATCCAGTAACGATTATGAAACATTCCTTGATGTATTTTGGATAACATACTATAGAAAGAGATAAAGAGACAGGATTTTTGCAGTGATTTGTCTTCATAGTTTTGTAGCTCTTGACGATCATTATTGATGTTGCAAGAATGACTTTAGTTCTAAGTCAAATAGTGAAGATTGACGGTACACAAGATCTATTTGTTACTGTTCGTACAATATAGGAATTCTTTCTACTTGTTCTTTTTTCAAGCAATTCAAAGCAACTGAAACAGGTAAAACTGATTTGAATAGGCAACGTTGTTCTATTTTTTTTAAAGAAAATCCAATGTTTATCCTTTAGGATAGAGAAACAGTTGTTGAGGCAATATTTGATGAATGGATCTGCTAGATAAAGCGGTGGTGCATTCTAATGTAACATCACTTCTTTGTCTAAGAATTTGTGATCCAGCACTCGATTGCTATGAATGTGTTGCTTCAGGATTGTCAAGAACAAAGCATACAAGTAGTGCAAAAAACTCAAAAGAATGAATTATATTCTGTAACAGTTAATTATGATGAGAGCATGGTTTTTCCTTCTAATAGCTTTTTCCAAGATTCTCCCAGTCTGACAATTTCCCAAACTTTCCCAAGTAATGCAATTTTTCAAAAAACTTCTTCTCAACGCGGAGGCGTACGAAGAAAATTCTACATCTCTAAGTTCTAGATCTTGGTCCGCTGGTTTATTACTTAAAATTATTAAAATGACAAAAACTTTGTAAGTTAAAAGTAACAGAAATTTTAGTTTATAATTATGTATTATTTGTCAAATTCTTCTGCAGCTTTTTTCGATAACAGTTGTCGATCTATTTTTCCATTTTTTTCAATTCTTGGTAAATTTGATAATATTTTTATATGTTTAGGAATTTTATATTCAGCTATTTCCGACTTTAAATAAGAAATCACTTGTTCAATGACTTTCTCATGATCATTTTCCGAATTTTTCAATACAATATATGCTACAGGCACTTCCAAATTATGACTATCTCTCACACTTGTAACACATGCTTCATTAATATTTTTATGTTCACATAGAATGGCTTCTAATTCTTCTAAATTGATATTGTAACCATCATAAATAAGATTTAATTTTTTTCTCCCAGTAAAATATAAATAACCATTTTCATCTAGATAACCAATATCACCTGTTTTAAACCAACCATTTTGTAATACCTCATTCGTTGTCTCCTCATCATTTAAATAACATGTCATGATAGCTTGTGAAGAAATTGTTATTTCACCCTGTGCATTCACAGGTAAATCATTCCAATTATCATAATTTGTAATTCGAATCTTTGTTTCGCGACATATTTCATAGCGCCCAGCTTTTGGTATAGAATTAGTGGTGAGATATTCATCCATAGGTGCAATACCAATATAACCACATTCTGTCATAGCATAAAATTCTATTGGATAAAATCCTAAGTGTTTTTTGGTTTCCTCAAGAAGAGATTGTGAAAGTTTTTCACCACATATCGCACAGGTACTTAGATAAATTCCATCCTTGTTTTGTTTCTTCAATTCATCTAATACATGTGCCCATGTTGTAGGTGTTACAAATACAACTGTTATGCTTTTTTCATACAACAATTGTATAATTTTTTTAATATAGTCATTGAAGGATAACTTTGTTGAAAAATAATATACACATGCAGCATGTTTTATAGCTTGTAATATAATGCAAATAAGACCAAAGTTTATATTCATTGAGCTAGTAAGTAAAAATTTACTTTGCTCATTAAAATTCCATTGATAAGAACTAATAATACCTGTCATAATTGATTGATGGCTCCTTAATACACTTTTTGATTTGCCTGTACTACCTGATGTATCAAATATTGTCGCTTCGTCTTCACCATTTACTTCATATTCTTCACATTCTTCTATATCATTTTTCAGAATTAAACTTGAAAAATGTGATAATCTTTTATCATTGTTTTGAAGATCCAAATCAATGAGATAATAACCTGTTATACTAGGAAATTGATCAGTTAATTCTTTTACATTATTTTCGTATAATTCTGTTTGAGTGACAAATAGTTTTGGTTGACTTTCTTTTAATAATAAGAATATTTCATGTTTTCCAAGTTTAGGATGAAGCATAGCAACACATACACCGATTTCAAAACAAGCAAAAGTTAATGGTACTGATTCTGGACAATTATGTAAATATGATGCTATTCTATCACCCTTCTTTATTCCTTTCGATAATAATCCTTTTGATATACATTTAACATTTTGATTTAATTCTTGATAAGTACATTGATAATCATCAGTACATAATACAATATTATTCGGAAATAGTTTTGCACTTTTTTCCAATAATGAGTACAACATAATTTATTATTTAAATTTGTTAATGATTGATAAATTAATTAGGTTTTTTCTTATTCACTTTTATCTAGAACATAAATCGTTATATTGTATAGTAAAAACACTATTGTTTAAGGAATGAAATTTTTCATAAAATATCATTGTCATTTATTTATATTGTTATAAAAATGGGAAGCAAACTATGAATTGTTGTCAGTATCAGACTCAACATCTAATGCATGTTATCCATAACCTATTTTATTGAATCAATGGTCTTGAATTTAATAGGTTTTACATAAATTTTCGGAGTAGAAGTTTCATGTTTAGCAAGCTAAACCCATCGATAAAATATTGCTTACTCGGAAGGATGTTCAATTTTTTGAGAGCCTTACTAATAAAAATAGCATTTTTGTATCTTTAGGAGCACACCCATTTGCTGTGAAGCGTTCACACTGTATACTAGAAGATAATTTATAGAGCATAATAAAAGATATTCTAAGATAATCCTTCTAAGTTCATTAATGAAATTCTACTTTATTCGAAATATGATATTCAAGAAGATAAAAATAAAAAATTGTCGATTTTTTAATTACAAAATCGAATATGAATTCGTATGGATTTTTCTATATCTTTCTTTCGTGTATATGGGTATTTTTACTCTTGCTGTGACTATATATAACTATCATTTTGTTTTCAATAGAGAGAGGAGAAAATGAGTCAGAGTTAAATTTAACATTTACGTTTGTAACACCATGATGTCATCTTCATCACAAATTAAATGGGATATAGCCACAACAAGAGGGAAAAAACTCATATACACGAAGAAAAGATACAGAAAAATCCCAACAATAAGAATAATTCAAGCACGTAGGCAACATATGAGTATAGACGAAAAAGAAAACAACAAAGATAATGACGTGAGGATTACACTCCATTATCTATCGCGTCATTGTGATATCAACCAAAGTATATGATCGAAACAATAGAAGGTCATTAGCTCTTTATCAGTACTATATAACTGGTAAAAGTATCATAGGTTTGTGATAATAAATAAAAGATGCGAGACAATGCACAAGACGGGACCTTCGACCAGACTGGACACCCCCATATATATAAATATATATATATATATATCACAGAAAAGAATAGAAACAAAAGTCATTAAGGACGAAATATAGGTGATGAGGTGATGTTAAAAAGAACAAAGAAAAGAAGAGAGAGAGATAAAATAGAAACGAATATGTATGACATCACTATATAAAAATTGTAATAATTTTTTTCACTCCACGGACTATTTTTTCTCTCCACTACTTGTAGCGGGTGAATAACGAAAATCTTGCTTGGTAAATGAAGCAAATCGTCGTTATTCATCATATGCACATACTTTCGTTCGTACTGTTTAGTCAATATGCACAAACCGTAATAAATCATTACTACCGTATAGTTATATAGATCTAACATAGGATTAGAATTGGTATAGTATATAACGTTCTTTTGTCTCCTTTTCCAGTACGCACTGCAAATGTTATTGGTGAGCTGTGTGCAGTGCTAAGCAGTGAATATTTACATGCTTCTTTGTCTATTATAATAGAACTCCAATGTGTCATCATTTTTTTTTATAATGTGACTACTAATTCTGTGAAGATGAATGTCGAGCAACAATAAATCAAATATTCTATTGAATAAAGTGAGTACTGTACTTTATCTACATGAACTATTATATGACTTTTTATATCAATTATGGTTCGAGTAATATATTTCGAAAAGCATTTCAAATATCTGTACGATCACTAATGAAGAGATGCTTTTATCGTTGTAAATGTAGTTAAATGTAGCACTGGATGTTCATATAAATATTAAACGCAAACTAAATACATGTGATTACACTTATTTGTCTGAAGTGTGTTTAGATGTTGTTACAAACGTTGCTTTTCACAGAGTATACATTTTCCTATGTTATTTGATTTCATTTTCTTTTTCTTTACTCATTTATACTTCTTATTCCTTGCTTCTGTGTTGATTCAGTCTCTTCGCTTTGCTTTATTCTATCATTTCCTCAACATCATATCTTTTTTTGCTTTTCGAATACAATGATTTATTCCATTTATCTCACTTGGAATCGTAAATAAACAAGCTTTAGAAAATCAATTTTTTCGAAAATTAAGTCAAGAACTTATTGATCAATTACGTGATCGACATAGTGATTTGGAAAACAATCGAATAATACTGAAGAAGAAAAAAAACGAATCAAGGAGCTAATTAAAAAATTAGAAAAACAAAAAGAAGGATTAATAAAAAGATTATAAACAAATCATTCAAATAGTGGCATTCATCTTCTTCAATCATCAATCCACTTATTTAGATATAAACTTTAATAATGCCTTTTCGATGTAAATCTCTATTTTTACATTATGATTTTAAAATTAAAAAAAAACTATAAGTTTATTTCTCGGTAATATCTCATTAAAGAGAAAAAAGTCCTTTTCATGATAGATGGATGATTGTGTTGATCTATTAAAAAAGCATGTAGAAAGCATTCATCATCAACTTCTTGAATTGTGCATGGCAGAACCAACTTCATTAGTTCTATCAAGTGCAGTTAATAGATTTCCCCATTTCTGTAAATAGTATCCATTATTATTGCATTGATTTTCCCATTTTTCTTCAGTTAAATCTTGATGTTTACCCTTCTTACATCCTCCTGTATTACCAGAAGTTTGTAATGTCTGATTACAACATATATATTTAAATCTTTGTTTACTTCGTTCATAGTGTTCTTTCGCTTCATTTGTAATATTATTCATATGACTTAATAATTGTACTTCTTCAGTAATTAAGATTTGAATAGCTGCTGATTGTGAAAAAATTTTTAATCTAATAGAGCTACAATCGTATACAAATCCATCATGATATACACATTGACCCATCTTGTTTTCTTGCTCAGTATAATCATTTTTACATTTAACACATAGGAAATTTTGTTCGGATCGACGACGTTCTTCTTCTTCTTCTTCAATCTCTTCTGGTGGACGTGTAAATTGATGATCATCACTACAAAATTGTCGATATAAATACGATTCACGAACGACTATTACCGACCATTTTTCTTCGAGTTTATCTAATTCTTCATCATCTTGTTCTCCATTAGTAAAGGGTGCTTGACAATATGCATCACGAAATTTTTCTTGTATATAAATATTTACATTTTGATTAATTAAAGATACATTAGTCGAATTTCCTAATGCTGCATATCCTTCACTTTTATTTACTCCAATAAGTGAATCAAGATCAAAGACAATCATTGAACGACGATATGAACTGAATTCTTCAACACGTTCTTTTAATATTTCAAATTTTCTTTCTTCATTATAAGCACTTTCGGATAATAATAGATTAAGATCTACTAATTGTAAAAGTTGAACATTTCTTGATTTTCCATAATAAACTAATCGTTCGATTAACTGCTTTAAATCAGTTTCTCTTTCAAGTAATGTATCTTGATAGACTATTTTCTCTTTTTCACCATTATTATGAGTAATTATAGCTTCGACATAAGCTTTTTTCTTCGATAGATTAATTAGAATTTTACCTGTATATACAGAATTAGGTCTATTAGATAATCCCCAACGTTCAAGTGGACGTGTTTCATTTAAATTCCGAAGAAGTAGAGCAGGTAATGTTTCAGCACCAATCATAATACGGTATTTTAAAGCAGTTTCATGTGCATGTTCAAGAACAGTACGATAAAGAATATGATAAGAATTATTAATTCTTAAAACACTAATACAATGAGCTGTAACTGAACGACGAAGTGCTCTAAAGAAATGAACATAGTTTATTACAATAATAGACTTGGAATTGATACAAACCTTAATGCTGCTCCACTGAAATTTGTTGTAGCCATAGCTAAATCATCAAGCATAGACGGATTTAAATGCCAAGTTTTCATTCCAGATAAAATTGCTTTTCGAGCATGTGATGAAGGACGTCCAACAAAAAATTTACCAGACATACGACGTAGAAATGCTTCATCCATCATATGAATTCGATTTGTTGCACAAAAAAACATTAAATTATGGACATCTTTGATACCATCAATTACAGAAAGAAGAACACTAAGTTTCGATACATCTGAATGACTAGCTTTATCTGTTCGTTTTGGTGCTAATGAATCAATTTCGTCAATCGATACACAACACATTAAGTAAGGTAATCGATGACATCTCATACAAATATCAGTAATTATTCGTTCTGATTCACCTACTAACGGTCGATCTAATTCACCAGCTGCAATCGGTGGAGCAACCATATTGATACCTATACGTGTTGATACTTTACTCATTATATCTGATTTACCAGTACCTATAAAGAAATGTTTTGATTAGATTAAAATCAATTGTGGATTCTGTAAAGACTTACCTGGTGGACCGTACATAATAAAGCCACGATTAGGTTTAATAAGATCACGATCACTACTCTTAGTTTTTCGACTTTGTAATGCTGTTTCAATATTGCTTATTAAATCATTTAATTGATTCCATTTAGTTCGCAATTGATTTCGACGTGGCTGTAATGCATCCATCTTGCTTCGATAGGATGCCATTTTTCGTTGAAGAGATGATGAGTTGTTGTCATCTTGATTATCCTTTGAATTAATGAGATCAGTCGTTGTTTGAAGTCGTGCAATGTCTTTCAATTGTACAAGTTTATCATCGAGTTGATAGTATTCTTCTCCAACTTTAGCCATTTCATCTTCAAGTTTAGCTTTTTTAGTACATAATGAAGTTCGTTCAGTAATTAGATCTGTTTCTAATTTATTCCATTGTGTATCAGTGACTTCTATATCCTGTTCAACCATGGTCAAAGGTAAAAAGAAAGGTTTCATTTGATCAAATAGACCATCATCAGCAAATCCTTCATTACGCATCTCTTCAAATGCAAGATCGACACATTGATAATCAACCTGAGCTGGTTTGGGAATTTCTGCCTGTTGAAAGTATTCATCAAGTATATAATGAAAATATAATTTAATTTGATGTAAATAAGCGATCAATTGTGATCTTGAAGGTAGTTTTGGTCCTATAAATAGGAATATAAATATTTAGAATTCAACAAAACAGTTTGATTTACCTTGATCAAGATCAGCTTCTGATTGACTTGTTTTTTTCACTTCAGCACTGAGTTGTTTTTCTCGATCAACATAAGATTTAAGGATTTTTCGTGCATTTGTACTTAAATTTTTCATTTGTTCCCATTCAGTAAATTTTAAATTAGCTAAATGTGCATACGATCGAATATCTTCGTTGTGCAATTCTTCAAGCCATTTTTCTGTATTTCCATTATTCTCTTTTTCACAAATGTCATTTATAAATTTTTCTAATGATACAGTACTTGGCCGATCGATATTACCATTTGCAGAGCTATTATTGATATCATTAATACTACCAATGCTCTTATTTCCAATTTTAAAAAATATCTCAATATTTTCAGTAATCGACCATTTGAGTGGAAATGTTTGAGTATTTTTTGGTATAAGCCATATATCAAATAGACCTCGCATATAATCAAAATACCAAGTATCAAATTCATCTTCGATAGTAAGAGGTTCGGCTAATTGTAATTTTGTAAGAGAATAACCTGTATTAACTACACCTCGAGTACTTAATTGTGAACGTATAAATACATCCAAAACACAATCACGATTTAACCGTATTGTTTGATTTCCTGATAATGTCGATGTGGTAAAGTTGTGTATTACAGGTTGAGATATATTATGTCGACTAAAAAAGCATGAAAATAAATATTGTATTGGAAATCATTCACACATTCAAAGCTGTTATGTATTTACTTACTTAGTAGGATAATTTTGTTCTTTAATTAATGGTTTAAATAAAAACTCTTCAATAAATTGTTCAACTGATTTTCTATCTTGTTTTATATGAATATAACATGTAATTTGACTTACTAATTCTGTTTCAATGTTTTGTTTTATTTGAACATTCGATTGTGGGATAATATTCATTGAATTTGACAAAAATGATTTCATTAAATACGTGTCAACAAGTTTCGTCTTTACATCGAACTCATCTTCATCACTTAAGCAAATTTTCAAATGTTGTAAATTAATTGGATCATCTAGTAAGCCTAGTTGATGAGCAATATTTTTTAGAGTCTGCTCATTTGGAGTATCATTACGATTAGATGTGAAATTATTCAAACGTATTTGTGCAAAATTTCCATCATTGATAGAAGTTAGAGAAGCTGTAACTGAAAGAAACTCAAATACAGAAAGTTGCATCAAAGCCATTTTAAATGAAGTATATCAACAGATTACTGTATATTACTTAAATAGATGCTAGAATGTTTTTCGATGGTCTTCTCCCCTTCCAACTAAATATTTCAAAATGTTGGATAATGCCTTTTTTAATACAAGACTGTTAGTGTGTTATTTTTTGCTACATCCTATTAGTATGGGATTTTATGACGATATACGCACATACACATTCGTTTGGGTTTTTTCATTTCTGTAATAATATTACGCACATTACACATTCGTTTGGATTATTTCATTTATGTAATAATGTCACGCACATTACACATTCGTTTGGATTTTTTCATTTCTGTAATAATATCACGCACATTACACATCATATACCAAATATTATCATCTTCCAGCTATGTAAAGATAAGAATAGTCATTTTACTCCTGGAATTTTCTTTTTTTATGACTAAAGTGTAATATATTTTTTTTGGTATAAAATAAAGGAATTAAAGTATCGGATTCTTATTTTTCGAAAACAATCTTAGTAATGGATCGCAATCATCAATACAATAATAGCAACGACCAATTAGCTAAATCGAATAAAGAGCAACAATTATTACAACTCGAAAATGAAGTACGTCTGATAGATAACTCTATACAAAATGCTGAAGAAGAACTAAAGTTAATCACTAAAGAACGTTTGATATTACAAGCTCAACAAAGCAAATATGAACAAGAATTAGCTGCATATAATATTCAACTTACTCAAATGACAAATGAAATACAACGAATTCAGAATGAATTACAAAAACTACAAAATGATCAAAAAAACCTTATTATAGACAGAGATCGATTACAAACAGAACTTAATCGACAACAAGAAGGTCTTCATTCTAACAAGAGAACATTGCAAGAACTTCAGAATAAAATGACAAATCTAGAAAATGAAAAAAAACAAACTGAACAACATCGAATTGAATTAACAGAAGCCTTACGACAGAACGAAGTTAATCGACAAGAACTTGAACGACAAATGGCTGCTGCCGATGTTGAAATTAATGCACTTGTGAGGCAAATTGAAGAACTACGTCAACAAATTCAAATAGTTGAACAAGCAGCTGAAGAGTTGAAAGAACAAATTCAAGACAATGTTGATCAAATAAATGAATATGAAAAGAAAATTGCTGAATATAAAAAAACGATACAAAATTTCGATATGGAAAAAATCAAAATTGAAAAAGAAATCGAGCATATTGAAGATAGAATCAGTAGATGTCAAATGATCATTGATCTGAAAAACAATCAAGAAAAAGATCTTTCTCAATATCAAGAGAATCGTGAACGAGAACGAGAACAAGCAGCGGAAACATTGAAAAATATTCAAACAAAATGTGCTGAATTAAAAGAAGCACTAATTTCATTAGAACAAAATTTGAAAACGATGAGAGAACAACTAGCAAAACTCAATACGGAAGTGATTCAATTGGAAGAAAAAGAGCGTCAAGCAACTAATGAAGAAATTTTAGCTAGGTATGGATTAATTCTTAATCTTAAAATGAATGTAAAGAAAAAATTTTATTATTTATTTATAGAGAGGCACTTGTTTTGGCTCAACAAGAATGTAAAAAACTTAAAGAAGAAACTATTCAGATAGAAGCGGAATTAAAAGAAAAACAACAAGAAAATGATAATGCAAAAACTGAAATGACAAAACTTGAAAATGTACTAAAAGAAAAACAAAGAGAATTGGCAAAAATCGTCGAAAAGGTAAATCAACTCGATAAAAATTTAAAAGAATGTGAACAAAAGTTAGAAGAAGCCATTCGAATTCGAGATCAATATAAAGAAACATTACGTCGAGAAGAAGAAAACGAACGAAAAGCACAAAATGCAGTTCAAGAACAAGATATGACAGTAAAAAATTCTCAAAATAAACTCAATCAATGTGAATTAGACGACAGTGCAGCTAAATCTGCTTATGATGAAGCCAAGAGATTAGAAGAAGAAGCCAATAGAGAATTACAGCAAGCAAAAAATATGTTGAGGGAACTCAAATTAAAACTGCGTTTGGCACAAGCAATTCTGGCAGCTGCATCTGTAGCAGCGCCATTTATGATCGCAGCCGTAGCTGCAGCTGAATTGGCTCTTAATTCCTATCGATCAACATTGACAGCTGCTGAAACGAAGGCTCAGTCACGAAAGGACGAACGTCTCGAAAAATACAACACTCATCAAAAAACCATTGAGGAGAAGAACACAGCTAAGATGAATCTAGAAGCAGAACAACTAAAGCTAGAAACACGTCGTCGAGAACTAAATGATCAAACTGCAACAAAAGATCGTGCTAAAGATGAACTTAATCAACAAGAAAAAGTGGTGAACACTCTTACAGATACTCGAAATAGACTGGACGATGAACTCACAGATGCTAAAAGTCAACAGGTAAACAAAGAAAATGAAATTAATGATCAAGAAAATAAAATTTCCAACCAAAAAACAATCATCGATAAGTTGAAAGAAGAACTCGCTGTAATTAATAACAAGAAAGTCAATACTGAACAAAGAACTATTGCTGCTACTCAAGCCCAAAATGCTGCAGCTGCACGTCATGAGAAAGCTATAGAAGTATTAGGTGAAATAACAAATACATTAACAGCTAAACGTACTGATCAAGAGCAGTTACAGAAGCAAATTGATCAGAAAAATATTGAACTTGAAAAAAAAAATACTGAAATTCGTGAAGAAGAAGCAAAAGTTATCAGTGCACAAAATAAGGTACGAGCGATCGATGAAGATTTAGAAATGCTTAAGAAAACGAAAGCTGAGTTACAAAAAGACAAGAGTGATCAACAACGCGCTCTTCATATAGAAGAGCGAAAACGAGATGAGAATATAGAAAAACGTCGTGAACTCCAAGTACAATTAAAACAGGTTACAAATGAAAAAGAGACGTTGATCAAAGAACAGGCCAATATCAAACGACAATTGAAAGCAAAAAATACTGATTTACTCAACAAACAAAAGCAAGTTCAAAATGTCGAAGCACAGGTAAATTTTTATCGTAATATTTACATTCTATGGAGTTTTCATAGCAAATATTTTCTTTTCGTCAAATTCGCTTATTATTCCGTTATCTGGAGTAAGGAAAATGATGTGAATATATGCCCAACTCGCCGAACAAAAGAGTGAAGTTGCGTTGAAAAGGAGAATATAGTTCATCCATACCTTGAAGATGCAAAATAAATAGTTAGAAGTTTTCTGTATTTGTATTGAGTCCAATTATTTTGGTGGTTCCACTATGAAAAATAATTGAACTTTATTTTTTTTTCTTAATAGATCAACAGTCGACAAGGAAAACATAGTACAATCACACTTCAACGTGATCATCAACAAGCTGATGCGAGACGATTAAAAGGAGAAATAAGTAATATCGAACAACGACTGAAAGATAAAAATCATCAAATTGAACAATTTAAACAAGAGATCCAAGAGCAAAACGGAAAAAAAGAGGTAAAGAAAAAATGTCAAGTTTATAAAGGGTGTTCAGTAAGTCATCAAATAGACACTAAAAATTGAATATCTTCGTTATATCTCGACCAAATGAGTTCATTTTTTTTTATCAAGGATAGAGGCAGGTTTGCACTTCAAATCCATATAGTTAAGATTAGTTAAAACCTTTGTTAAGTATTTCTATTGACCTAAATAAGAAAATTTTACTACTTCACAAGTCGAAAACAAACAATATACAGGATAGTGCAAAATTCATTTTATCAATAAGATGATCGGATATCCCTATTAAGGGTTGATAAAATAAGGCGATTTTTTTACGAAGGATGGAAGTACGTTCGCACTTCAAATTTATACAGACAATATTATTGAGAAGCTTTATTAAATATATTGTATTTTCTAGTATCTGTGAAAAATTAAAATTTTCTTATTTAGATCAATAGAGATACTTAACAAAAGTTCTAAATAACCTTAACTATATGAATTTGGAATGTGAACGTGCTCCTATCCTTGATAAAAAAAAATGAGCTCATTTGATCGAGGCATAACGAAAATATTCAACTTTTAGTATTTATTTGATGACTTACTGGATACCCTGTATATTACCTTTCAATTGTTCTCCGTCGTCGAATATCTTCTAAACTGCTAATCGGATAAGACCGACGATGTTCCATAATGAAATTGTTTAAGTTCTGATTTCGTTGATCTCTTATCAGAAAAACACATATTGAGATTTTGAAAGATATTTTCTAAAAAGGAAAGACCTTCTCAAACTTGTTGAAACATTTCGAAATACATAAAATGTCAAGACTATATAGTTTGAATAAAATATTTCTGTCTTTTCTTTAACATAGAAATATGAACAGAGCATCAGAGAAAGCGAACAGAATCTCACTTATCTTAAACAACGTCTTGATCCTCTCAATAAACAAGTACAAGACAAACAAACAATCTACAACGAACAACAAAATGCACATAGTAAGTTGAACAGTGAGATAGACGCACGTAAGATGTCTAAAGGTGTTATCGATCAACAACTCAAAGAACTCAATGAAAAAGAAATATCAAAACAGATTGAAATACGAACACAAGTACGCCTTTTTGGGGCACAAAAACTTAGTTTAAATCAACTTCAACAGCAAAGTACTCAGAATGTTAATACACAACAGCAACAACGCCAAAGAGTATACCATCTACATGATAATCAATATCAAACAAAAAAGCAATACAATAGTTAAATTTCAATATTCTGTTTTTTTCATTGTTGTCGTATATTTTAATCGAGAATAAATTTTTCCTAAGATGCAGATAATTCAAACTTCGAGTAATTTTTTTTTCACCATTTAATAGAGCTGAGGGCGAGGGTGAGTTAGAAATAGGTATGTTCAGACTTCCGAAAATACCAAAATTTCAAAAGACACCATTTAATGACAAATGTGTGTAATTACAGAAATTTTAGTAATTACTATTAAAGTCCCCGACATATTAGAAGACCCGGGTCTTCTATTTCGACTTCGCATAAAAAAGTTTTAAGGGGGGTCTTCTATTATGTTCTTGAAAAAATGATATTTTCGTGTATTGATAATAATGACCATAGGTAACTTTCTGTAATATTTCATTTTAATATTGAGTATTATAATTTTACTTATTCTACGCGAGTATAAGAAACAAAAACAAGTCCGCACTGTAGTAGTCAAAGAACATTTCAAACAAAAAAAAACAAAATATTTTTTTTTCCACAACAAACTAAACTGCATAAAAACATTTAATTAACAACTATGATTAATATTACCACTTTTTTACAATATAAAAATCTTAATCTTAAACTCAATGTGATCTCATTAAACGACTAGAAAAACATAAAGTTTTAACATTTCCACATATTTTTCAAGGTTAGTTGCTTTTGTTGAATTTGAACTGGTTTTTGTTGAGTCTGAATTGATTTTTCTTGAATTTGAACTGTTGAATATCTGATTTGTTGATGTTATTCAAGAGCAGTCTGCTTCGCATTTAAGAGAGGAAGAAAAAATAGTTTTCAGATTTAAATCATGTGAAACATGAGAAAGAATAGACGAATATATTACAAACACGGACTGTTTGAAACAGAACGTAGAAGAGAAAATATCCATCGAGTATAAATCATCCGAAACGTGAGAAAGAATGGACAAATAAACTACAAGCGTGACTTTTTAACGTCAGAACGAACAGAGGACTCGGATAGAACATTAAAAAATATATACAAAGAAAAATACAGCAGAAAAATCAAAGGTAGATTACTATAGGTTAAAAGAAAAAAAGGGGTCTTCTAATATGTCTTTTACGTTGTTTATACAAGGAGGGTCTTCTATTATGGGGGGGTCTTCTATTATAGGGGGGTCTTCTAATATGTCGGGGGCTTTAAGGAAGAAAGCAATTTTCGCACCATTTCCCAAATTTTCATAGAACATCAAAGCAAATTTCCACGAAATCTTGAGAGTGAGTGTTCTTTAATTTTGTATGAATCTGATTATATGAGTATCATGTAATGTTGCAATTAATAGAAATTTCCTAGTAATTACCGAAATTTCCAATGAATGCTCTTCGTGACAACCGGGTAATTTCAGAAATGTCGTCATAATTTCTCCAGCATGTGTTTATTTTTTTGGTAATTACCAATAAATTTCATCTTAGATAGTTGGTATTTACGGAAATTATCTAGCAATTTTCGTTGTGTAGTATGAGTAATTACTGAAATTTCCACGAAATTTCTTTTCTTATATGCAGGTAATTTCCAAAATTTCCTGGACAATCCTTTGTTGTGGCTATATTGTTTTTTTTAATGTTGTGACGGTAGTTACGGTATTTTCTGAAAATAGCATTTGGTTTTGATATAATATCCGAAATATGCATTTTTAAGAAAGAAATCTCCTTTTTTTGAAAATTTGCTCACTGTTACGAGAAAGTTCGAAAATTTTTTATAACAGAATAAAAGAGATTCCCCTTCAAATGTGGTGAGATTGCAAAGTGAGTTATACAAACACAAGCTAGCAAAACGCGTTGCGATCACGCTTATTGAATTTTAAACTCTTCTATTATGTATGATCAATGATGTTGCAACACGTTGTATGATTACTTGACTCATCCTCATCTGTAAACCCATGTACTTCAATACAACAAAAGATACATACATCGGCTTGAGCGTGTAACGTGTAACTTCACGACGGGGAGTTCGAAATCAATATCTTAAGAAATTATTATTGCCATGTTGTAGAGCATGGTCTAAAGTGTAGGAAAACACATTGTGCTCCGGAAATAAGTGCTTTAAATTGCATTTGATAATTGGTAACAGAGAGGTCACTAGTATACAAAGAAAGTTCCTACGTTTAGACCATGATTTCATATAACCCGTATATCGAAACAGTCTGATATATACAAAGTTAATTCAAACTAATTAAGACTATGACAATGGATGTATTTTTTCCCATAACAGTGGGTTTTCTATATGCTGTACTTTTCTAAAGCGAGCTTAAGTAAAACTATCCTATTTATAACGTCATCACGTAACGAAAAATGAGCATTGTTTTCTTTTCAACTGTTGATCTCAATTTTTTTTTAATAGAGATATATATGTAAAGCTAGTTTTTCATGGGTTATCTGATACACGTATTTTTATTCGAAAAGATTGTGTTTTAAAATTATTTTACATAACGCGATGACGTTTTTTACTGTTTACTACTTTTTTTCATACCAGTCGAAAAACGTTTTCAGACGCTGATTTGTTATTCAAAAATCACTGTAAACTATGAGTAATGTATCTTTCATTGATTACTAACAAATTTCCATAAGAATGTAACTGATTCATCTAAGAATTTGATTGCATTTAATTACAGTTAAATTACCAATTAAAATCCTCTATAGTTTCTATGATATTTACATAGGATCGGGAATACTCAAAATTTCAGTTAACATTTTTTCTCGATGATTTATATATGGTTAGATAGAGCTCAAAAAACTGTGTCAGAAAATGTAATTTTAAAAACATGTTTCCACTCTTTTACATAAATTAAAAAGCTCAAAATACTCAGATATTTTTATATAATATAATCATCTGAGTATTTTGAGCTTTTTAACATATATAAAACGTATATAAAACCGTGAAAATCTTTTTTAAAGTACATTTTCTTACACAGTTTTTTGAGCTCTATTCAACCATATATAAGTCACCGAGAAAAAAATGTTTACTGGAATTTTGAATTTTTCCCAGCTTATACGCACATTGCTATACTAATGTTTTTGGTGAATGACAAAAGATAATCGATATATTCGAATCTTAATAATACTAGGTGAAATTTTATTTGATAGAAAAAAAAGCTTATCAAAATAACATGAAGCAATACTACAGCTATGTGAATATGAGGTACAATAGCATGAGAAAACTTTTTTGTTGTTACAGTGGATTTACATTGGTAGTTACTAATCGATCAATATTGATTAATCTGTCAAATAATATGATTGTAAGCATTTTACTATTTTCAAGTATTTGTTCGAAATAAATATTTCTTCAATTTTTTTTTATTTCAGTGATAGTAATTAGACAAGGTAAACCGTTGTATATCTAAAAAATTTCTATTTGATTTCAATTTTTTTGAAAATAGTTTATCTCTTTCTTCAATCATTGATTACCTTTCTAATAAAAGATAATTTCGAATATTTTATTCTTATTAAAAAAATACTTCTTGAACATAAATATAGTTGAAATGTATAAAACACATTTATATGGATTTCGAATAAATATTATTTTTTCGGAGGAAAAAACATATCGATTATGAATAATTTTTATTTATTAAAACGATATAATTCGACAATCATATTCTTATAATCCAATCATTCTATTAAAAACGTATTGATTTTGGTTTTTTTTCTCTCTTTACTTTTTGTTCTTGTTATCGTTTATAGATATGAAAAAGCAAATATTAACTTATTTAGTCAAACTCGAAAAAAAAATCAAAATAACATTTGGTCATTTTCACGTTGACATCACTTGTGAAATATAAAATATATATAAACTCGATAATTTTTACCATTTTCTTGAGAATATCAAATATATTTTTAAAGACAAAAATTAAGGTAAATATAAATGCAATTATTGTAATAATCTATTTTCTTTTTTCTATAGACTATGAATTATTTCTTCATTCTTTCATGTTTATTTGCCGTTTGTTTGACTGTTAGTTATAGTCAAATTGTTGTTGCAACTTCTCGATCAACAGCTCGTCAAACTACTGGTCGTCCAACTGCTACACCTTCAACCGGTTTATTATCATGTGTTTGTTCATGCTGTTCTGGTCTTCGTTGTAAACCAATTGCACTTCGTTCATTTATTGATACAACATGCACACAAAAAGCATGTAAAGATAAATGTAAAGTATTTGAACCCAAACATTGTGATCATACATTTATGGGTACAAATGATGCTTACTGTACTGTTCAAATTTAAGTATAAATCAATTCTTAATTCTATACATCTGTTTTATTAATTAGAATGTTTCAATAAAAGATCATTGATTTGAAATAAAAAAAAAAGTTATAGAATTTTAAAAGAGTATAAATCTCTTTTAATAAATAATGAAATAATTTAAAAAAGAAGAATTTATGTATCATATAAAAAATATTAGATAAAAAGATAAAATTAACTCTTATAAAATAAACTGTAATATTAACCGATAGGCTACGGAAGTATCATATATGATACCTGATTATGACGGCGACATTTGTGCAAGATATCAGCAAGTTTGTTGTCTTCTACGTTTTCTCCGTTATTGTTGTCATATTGTATCTGGTTTAGTAATATGATAATCATGTGATGATGCGTTCACACGGCTAACTCTTTTGTAATTTTCGAATGCATTCTGAAATTTTCTACGCGCTTTCCTTTCCGTCTCTTTGATAATGTCTTCTTATATCACTTCATAGAATTTTTCTTTTTTGGTGATATAGCGCATGAAGTGACGTCATATATACGTATATGTATTTCATCCATATCTTCGTTCTTTCTGGTGTCATGCATCGGTGCATATATGTTTTCGCACATTTCTGTTCTTTCCCATTTCTCTCTAAGCTGATCATGTATATTCTCGCTCATTTGTAACGAATCAAGGTATATACTTGATAAAATAAAACTTATATATATATATATGTATGTGTACCATATCTCCCTTTTTCTTGTTCTGTAAATCTAACATATTGAATCACTACTAATAAACGAGAAACGGAGTCGACAAAAAAATTTTTAAGAGAACGAGTTTCGAAAATTTTGGCTGATTCTGATTCTAATGATGGCAAAAATATTGATTCGCAAAGTGATTAATCAAGCGACTCCAACGAATCTGAAGCCTCGTCAGAAGATATCCATTCTCCACCTGAGAAGAACCTAAGATCCAAGACTAAATGGTTCGATACTCCTTGCAAACGTCAGCTGTTTGATTTTAATTCGAGTAAATCAAGGTATTCAGAGAATTCATTAGACAACCCATTGGCGTATTTTGAGCTCTTCTTTGATGGCATACTGCTGGATCTTATTTCAGAAGAAACAAATAGATATCAAGCATAATCAGGAGCTAATACCTGTTTTCGCACACATGTCCAAATGGAAGCCGACGAATATAAATGAAATTTACGTCGTTCTGACCACAACAATACTTATGGCGCATACAAAGAAGAATCGAGTATCGGATCGCTGGTTTACAGATCATCTGATATCAACTCCAGTATTTTCTCAACTTTTTACTAGGGATAGATATTTGTATCTCTTACGATATCCTCATTTCAATGATAATCAACATCATCGATCAGGCGATAAGCTCTTCAAAATACAACCGATTGTTAATTACTTCAGACATAAGTTCAAAATAACACTGATTCTCTATCAAAACTTAGTGATTGACGAAAGTCTTATACTCTGTCAAGGTCGACTTGCATTCAAACAATATATGCCATCAAAGAGTCATCATTTACAGGGGAAGTATAAAAATTCTTTTTCCACTTACTGGATATAATAGTTCTCAATGCATTTATATTGTCAAAAATGACTGCAAATCAAATGATGCAATTACTTGATTTTCGCCTATAAATAATTCGCGATGTCATCCAGGTGTGTTGTCCGAAAAGAAAAGACGTACCCTCAAGCTATCAATGTACAGAGTGTGATGTAAGGTTATGTCTTAGTGATTGTTTTTAAAGATTTTCATAATTTATAAAACTTTTAAGAATAAATATAGTACATGTATTTCAGCATTTGAAACGTTGTAAGTAAAATTTTATTGGAAACATTAAATCCATAGCCAATCGGTTAAAAAAAGACGAAGATAATATTTATAAAATATTTTCATATCCAAATGATGGATATTCAGGAAGTGTTGTATCAGTTATTATATTTAATGCTCGTTTAATATAACCATTTCGATATTGAATTTCATTTTCTAACATATTTTTAATTTCATCAATTATTTCTTTTACATTTAATGTTGTTGATGATTCACGATGACAACTTTCGTCTTTTCTTTGATTTTCACCTTGTGATGGAATCCATAAAGCATGCTGAAGATTAAAAACATCAGCCCAACGATGAAAATTAAATGATAAATGACGACAACCATATGGATTTATTTCATAAAGAATTGCACCTGGTCTCATAAATAAAGTATTTGATAAACCTGCACCATGAACACCAATTAATAAACGTATTGATCGAGCCATACGTGCTGTTTCATAAAGATTATCATCAAAATTCAATTGTTTTGGCCATACTCTTAAATATGGATTGGAATGATCAGGAAATACTTTTAATAAAGCTGTAATTAATTCATCAGCATTTATTATTTCACGACGACCAACACCTTTACGATTTAAAACAGCAATCCATTCACCAGTAAATTCATTTAATGAATTTTTGTTTTCTTGTTTAATTTGACATAAATCATTACATATAGGAATATGTTCTGTTATATTATTCTTTTGTATTTCTTCTTGAATTTTTGTTAATTGAAACTTTGATTTAAGATTAAAATTATTTAATATCCATTCAGAATAATCTAAATATGCACGGCGATAATTAATTGTAGGAAATGGATATGATTGAAATGGTCTAGCTGAATAATAATGTCCCCAAACGGATGTTCGACCTCGTTGCATACTTGTTAATAACATATATTCAAATAAAACAGTTGTTTCATTAAATGATTTATATGTTAATAATGGATAAATAGAAAACATTGATTGAATTATTCTTTCCCATCGTCTCTTAGGTAAATATGTTCCATCTAATTGTCTTTCATAATTCTGCCAATGTGAAGAATCACTATTAAATATATCAGATGTAATATAAATTTGAATTTTAGTTGGATCAATATAAGATGAATGTGATTGACATTCTGATATAACCCAAAATCGCGGACCACATGTTTCAAGAAAACCATGAGCATAATTCATATCAGGTGGATGAACTACTAAATTAGGTTTACTTAAAATAGATGAATAACTTAAATTTTTA
This sequence comes from Macrotrachela quadricornifera, assembly GCA_022393335.1. Classification (NCBI taxonomy): domain Eukaryota; kingdom Metazoa; phylum Rotifera; class Eurotatoria; order Philodinida; family Philodinidae; genus Macrotrachela; species Macrotrachela quadricornifera. Next base: position 195,929 of record JAJEKB010021144.1, on the reverse strand, counting down.
ATCATTTTATCATTATTAATTATATTTAATTTAAAATTTCCATATGTAGCTATAAATTTATCTCTTATTCGTTTATCTTTTTTTATTTCAGATGGATTTTGATAAAAATAATATTTATTAGTTGATGATTCATAATAAATATTAGTTAATATACAATATTCATTACCTTCTTTATAAGATGTTTTTTTTATATTTGAACATTTGTATGTTGAATAAGGATATATTCGATCTTTATCTTCTTTTATAAAACTAATATAATCATTATCTAATGGCAAATATTTTATTGTTCCATTTGTGATAATAAATGATTTTTTAATATAACTAATATTACTATTATTACGAGTTGTTATATAAGAATTAAGTTCATTATAAAGTGATGATGATATCCATCCTTCTGTATTATCGACCTTAAGAAATATATTTTGTTGGTTAATTTTAGATGTAAATGTTATAGAATCTGACATATTTGAATAATGATAAATAATATATATACAACTGATCATAATACAAATGAAAAAAAGAAATCTTGAAACTTTATTCATCATTAAATTGAAAAATATTGTAATAAATGTGATGAAAATAGAAAATAGTTTTTATCTTATATGATTTGTACTATATAGTGTTGTCGAATTTATATTTCAAATGTTTTGTTTTACCATTATTTTTAGACTTTTTTTTAACGATTAATGAGCAGGATTCTTGAGCATTGATAAAAAATAATAATGTTATATCTATAACGGATACAATTACTTTAGTTTATAATGAAGGAAAGACAAATTTTTGAATGCAAATTATGCCGGAAATATTGGAAATGAGAAAGAAAAACAAAATTCTTGCAACAAGCAGTATATAGAATATAAAATAGTAAAATTTCGCATGTCAGCACAGAATCGATTTAGTATTAGCTTTCATAAATAGACTTCTTTTGTATTGACATACAAGATTTAGAGAATATCTCACTATTTTGCAAGTACACAAAGATAAGGTTTTAGCATTTTCATACAAGACAGAAGTTTTGTGTGAACATGCGAATATTTGCATAAATAGATTTCGTGCACAATCCCGAATGTTTTACTAAAAAATTTCAAAATTTGTGTTTCCATATATGTATTTACAAAATGTAACTCCACACGTGTATTAATAGTTTGTATTTACACGCAAAAAATGAAAATATTTCATATAACTTACGTGATAATGCATGTTTTAAGAAGTTTTTTGTAAATACACGCGTTCCTCTGATTCTCACGTTTGACTGGGATACATGTATATTAGATGTTGTCAGTGCTTTTAATCAGAATCGTAAATATTTATTTTTCCCTAAATGTAATTATATTCTTCCTTTAGAATTCTTAAAAGATATATGAAGTTTCATTCATCTTTTCCACTATTATTCATCAAAATTTCTACTTGTATGTTTGTCTAATTTCATTAACTCTTTGACAGATGAGTTTTGAGCGGAAAAAGTTGGAGGGAAGTGCGGAAGAACAGAAAGAAAAAAAAAAGGTGCACATAAAATCCACCACCCGTCAAAAGGTTAATTTACATTGGTTGATAATATTCAACACGTAATTCTCATTAATACTTCGTAAGTTTGGCTTATTACCATATTATGATTATTAACTAGTCAAAATAGTTGATTCCAAACCTTTAGTTATGCATCCATATTTAATCCTTTTTTTTTGATACTTTTAAGTTAATTTTAATATTTATTATACAGAAGTTTAACGGTGATGAAACTTACTTTCGACGATTTCAATTATGGTCGTTATATGTTCTTAATTTACATGTTTGAAAGCACAATAAGCTTTCATTGTAATATATCTGAAACAAATCTATTACACATTTTTGAATAATTTTTTAAAAAAATCTACATGGTTGAAGTTTAATCCTTTTATCGGCAATAGCAGACATAGAGCAAAATCTTAAATTCTTTATTTTCTTTCTGTTCTTTTTCCTTTTTCTCTCGGTGTTCTGTATTCTGGAAATTTTCTAAGCGATATATGCAAAAAATAATCTACTCATTGTTGATAAATGTAAGGATATGAGATACTCTTTTTTTTCATCTTTTCTTCGTTCTGCCATCATATATATATTGAGTAGAATCTTACATAGACTTCTATTTTCTCTCTCTCTCTTCTTGTCTCTATGATCATGGATTCTTCTTATCATTCTTTTTTATCTTCTTCATGAGTGCGGGTTTATTCCACTACTTTTCTAGTCATTATCTTTTTGTCCTTGTTATTTTCTTTGGACTTTCCCTGATATGTTATAGTATGTTTTTTCTCCGTTTCATTGGTATATATAGTGTGTATTTTTTTGAATAAAGGGAAGGGTATTGGCAGCAAACATTCTAACTAGAAGATTTTATTATCGATCCTATAAATTGGATGAATGTATTCGATGATTGATGACAGTTATAAACTAACAAGTATACTTATCTAGGGGAAAAAAGTTGAGCTTTTTTAAAAATTAAATCAGTTTTCTATTAAAAATCTCAATTTTCAATTACATTTATTAAAAATAGAGGCTTTTTTCAAATCATAAATCAAAAATATAGATTTTCTTCCGATAATGGCGTCTTTTTTCTAGTGTAATTTATCAGTGAGAATTTTAGAATAGACATGAATATATCCAAGACATTTTTGATTTTTTAAAAGTAGTTGAAAACATTAGTAATTTATGAGCTGGTTGACATTATTTCTTATGGCAAATCATAAATATCGAGCGATTATATATTATGACTACTCTTTCATTTACAAACAAGAGAACGAAAAAGAAAAGCTTTGACATCTTGATAGTCTTTCTATTTATTTTATTATTCTTTCTTATGTTGACATTTTCTTCTTTTGGTTTTATTCTATTCACTTTGGCTCGAGTTTAGTGGTATTTCTAGACCGTCAAACAAATATTTCTTCTTCATAGTGTATTTGCTTACCGAGATTACTGTTCTCATAGTTTGGAAAGCAAATATACTGATCAAAGAAATGCAAATTTTTTAAAAGAGAAAAAACAATACGGGATGAAATTCGATCTCTTCCACGTAAAGCTTTTACGAAGGCTGTTTAAAAGTAATTCATAGTAGAATTAGTCTTATTGTATTCGATTATGTTATACTCAAATCATCTGAAATAGTCAATGATTTGCGTATGTATTCATTTGCGATGACTGATAATAATCAGGTCTCTTTAACTATCAATATGATAGTTGATCAAGGTAATTTCCATTTGGTTTGATAGAACTTTACAAGTGGCAAAAAATAAGCCCAGTATCATAGAGACACTTTCTAGTAGTCAATATTTTTTTTTGAATATATTTATATTATTTTGTAGTGTCTAGAAAGCTCTGTCGAATCATATAAAATCAGCTTGATTATATAATTTAATAAGTTGACTTACCAGGAAGGTACGCCAAGTGATTCACTGCTTCTGAGCTCGGACTCTTTGCATAATGTAGACCTTGATGAAAAATAAAAAACTTCAAAAGGATAAGGGTTCATAGGCCTTTCTTTCCAAATTATAATTATTTTACTGGAATTTTAGCCTATAGTACGGTATATACTAGCAGATTGAATGATGATTTTTCGACCTGAAATTCCGCTCAAAAGAATTTTCGAAAAAGCGTGAAGTTTCCGCATCTTTTGTAAGGTATGAGTGATTTTTGAAAATTCAGTATCTCGTGAAGAAAACATTCTTTTGACCTGAAAATTGCAGAGCGTTCTAGATACACGTAGGCCTATCTATGGGTAGAATTTCAGGTCGAAAAATCATCATTCGACTTGTTGGTGTATACCGTACTATAGGCTAAAATTTCAATAAAATGACTATAAATCTCACTGAGGTCTACATTGTGGAAAAAGTTCGAACTCAAAAGCAGTGAGTTACTTGGGGTACCTTCCTCGTTCAATGCACGATTTTAATGAACAATATTTATAAGAAATGCATATTCTAGCAATATGCTCTATATAAAATTATATCAGGTAGCATATTTCTTGGATATTTCTATATTATTTTGTAGCACTTAAAAAGTTTTATTAAATCAAACGAAAACTAAACTGATCAACTATTATATTGTTAATTAAGGTGATTAATTTATTATAAGTGATCACAGATTGTATACATATAAAAATTTTTGACTATTTCAGATGATTTGAGTACAACATAATCGAGTGGAATATGACTAATTCTAATAGGGATTACTTTTGAACAGTTTCTGTAAGCGTTTTACATAGAAAAAATAAATTTTTATCCCTTATCAACTTTCCTTCTTTGACGAGAAAACTCACTAACTGATATCCTCTGCTTGAATACATGTTTCACTCGTTGAAAGGACGCATATGTCAATAAAAACTCGAAGAAAATTCGTATTATTAGTTCTTTTGTTTCAGGTTATGGATATTTTACTGAATTTTTAACCTATCATGAGGTGCAATAAGAAAAACTAATCCATGCGAGCTAAAACTTTCAGGATATAATAAGGACTATGTAGCGTACTATTGAAGACATTATTAAACGGAAATTCTTTGTCTCTGTTTTTCTCATAATACCTGTGAAAGTTTTTATCAGCAGTATGAGTTGGTATACTCAGGTTGAAAATCTCTCTTTGAAATGTAACGATAACTCATTTAAAGTTCTTCCTGGTATAGCGAGATCACGCCTATTTCTCAAATGAAATTATTTGTAGAGAAGAAAAACAAAACAATGAAATTGTTGAAACAAAGACTTACATAGAAATCTCCATAGATGTTTCCTTCCGATTTCAATAATTTGTTATATATAGATATTACATAGTGTGCTAGTCAATATTCGAAAAGAATTTAGGGCTCTACTAACGTTTGGTCGCATCATCGAATTTTCAATATGTCTATTTCCCAATTTTGTCCTGATACTATCTCCAACTAAAGGCTTCACATACATTGTCGTGAATAAAGAGTTTCACAATATTAGACTGTATGTCTCCAAACAATGTAATTTTCAAAAATTAACGATTTTTAACACTATTGCGCAGTACAAGAATATTTTGCGAAGTTCACATTTAAAAAACATAAACTCTAGATGTTCTGAAACTCTTTTTACAGCCTGTGTATGTAAGATTCCTGTACGGTAGTTCAAACGTTTCTTTTATCTTTACTATATTTTGACCAAAGAAGTTGATTCTTTTACCACTGGTAAAGGAGTGTTCAGAGTACGTATCCCTAAGAAACATTGATCAAAGCTGTTTTGAAGTACAACAACTGTCACATATAATGGAATGGAACTTTTCACAAATTATGAAAAAATAGTATTCATATTATCGCAAACTTGTCAATTGAATATAGTTTCAGGGAAACATTCGAAAGTACGATTTTGTCAAAAGCTTGCGACAGTTCAAGAATAGGAACCTAAATCCTTTGTCAGTCTTGATTAGAATACTATGTAATATCTATCGACAAAAAATTATTGAAATTGAAGGAAGTCATCTGGGGAAGTTTCATGATTAGTTCTCGTGTTTTTTTCTCATATAGCTATAACAACTAGTATTTCTGTCAGTGGTAACACAACACCCACAACAGTGGACAATTGGACCAATGAATCGAGAAAATGTTCCACTTTCAGCAGAAATGGATCAGCCCCATAAAATAGTATACATACAGCAGAAATGGAAAATGTATGAATATGTCGAAACATGGAAGGAAAACAGAAAAACAGAAAAAAAAAATATAATCTATTACTTAAAATTGCAGATATACTGAAATTCAAGCAGAAATTGTTTTTCTTTCAAGGCGAAACGGTTTTTCTCTTAAGACGAAATGATTCAGTCAGAAAATCAAAGAATGAAAATAGAAATATATATAAATTATCATTTGATATTGTACTTATATTGAAATTGCAGGAGAAATAGTTTTCCTTTTAAGGCGAAATGGTTCAATAAGAGAAAGGAATAATTAAAGAGGAAATGAAGAAGTTACTTGGACGATAGACAAACGTATTACTCACTATATCTCTCTTCAGATTATAACTATTAGCTAACTCTGTTCGTTTGCTATTTATAACATACAAAGCTACGACCATCCTTATTTAGAAATAATAAGACAACTTCAGATAAAAAAAACAAATATGCATTTCTCTCTACATGCTTTGGATTTCTGTTTATATATTGAGAAATGGATAAAACATTTCTTGTAGAATTTAAACCGTTTCTGCTAGAAAAATCTATTTCTGCTTGAACATACCCTTACGATGAAAAAAAAATGACATATGTATTTCTCTATACATGCTTTCCATTTCTGCTGGTAGATTGAGAAATGGATAAAGTATTTCTCCTAGAGGTTAAACCATTTCTGCTCGAGAAAATCTATTAAGCAGTGGACAATTGGACCAGTTGATCGGGAAATCGTTCCTGTTTATGCAGAACTGCTTCATCACACATAAACTCATTCATATCAGGGAGAGATGGAAAAGGATGTAAATATGCATCTATGAGCGATTACTCTTGAACATATATTTCAAATCAAGCAGAAATGGTTATTCTTTTAAAGAGAAATGCTTCCCAGGTGGACTAATCCAAGAGTCCGATCCGATAACGAATGCGACAAAATAACATCGGATCCGACAAAATCCTGGTGACGGAATCACATTAGATTCCGAAGTGTTGTGATCCGATCGGATTCTTTGTTAAATCCGATAGTCGGATCCAATAGGCTTTAAAGACCATGTGTAAGTAGTGCTTAAATCACTGCTAAAAGAATTTGCAACAACTGACACTTTTCCGACGGAATCCAACGCAATTCCGTCACCCGGAATCCTATAAAATCCTGTCGGATGGTTGGATCCGATCGAATCCAACATTGGATTTGTTCACCTGGATTTAAAACAAGGAAAAATGGAAAAAAATACATGCATCTATCATTCATTGTTCTTGCGCATAAATTTCAGACCAAGCAGAAGTAGTTTTTCTTTTAAAGAGAAGTTGATAAACAATATCTCGTGGTACAAACAGAAATGATGGCCATTAGAGAAATATTAAGCTAACGCTGTGTTTTAGCAATAATTCCATTTTTAAATCCAAATAAATAAAGCCGCTCTACTATTTATTTTTATTTTTATAATATAAAATACAACTGTTTATTTTACAAATGATCAGTTGCTATTTTTTCATTTAATTTTTTCTTAGCTTTAAGATTAACTGATGGCAATAAGATAATCATGTTTTGTTAAAATTCAAAGAATACAACGGAAATCTAAAACAACTAACTGTTAATATCGATGAATTTCGCAAATACTATGTTATGACTTAAACTATGTTATTTGGTCACCTATCTCTAATGAATATTTTTTCCTCTTGACAGTGGGGTGAATCTTTGGGAAGCCAACCAATTTTTAGAAAATTCGTTTTTATCAGATTTTTTCTTATAGTTAGGTGTAGAGTCTATAGAAAATAGGTTTGGCAGAAAAAAATGATAAGTAGTATTTGACATAGAGAAGATCCAAGGTGCTATCTCAGAACAACTATGATGAGAGTGGATCACTTCAGTTACTCGAATGTTCCGAGCTCAGATTTTAGGCACAGGTAGGTGGATACTAGACTAGCAAAACCTCCAAATGATTTCTGTTTTGAGTGGATTGTTACCAAACTATGGCATTCTTGAGCAAAATCATTTATACATGATCAAAACACGAACACATTTTTCACAATACATGCATACACTTCGTCTCGCTTAAGAATGTCATAGTTTGATAACAATCCATTGAAAACAGAAATCTTTTGAAGGTTTTACCAATCTTGTATCGACCTACCTGAACCTAAAATCTGAGGTCAGAACATTTGAGTAACTGAAGTGATCTACTCTCATTACAGTTGTTCTGAGATAGCACCTTGGATCTTCTTTATGTCAAGCAATACCTACATTCCTCGTTTCGACTAGCTAGCGATCGGTCGTGTTTTGGTCGGAATAATTTGTGTTTCTTTCTTTCTTTCTTTTGAATAACTTTCTATTCACTAGGAAGTTTTTCAACCTTTCGGCCGTTAATATCTTTCTCTATTTTTTATCTTCTGGAAAACTTTCTACTCTTTTGGTTTTCTAAAAAGAAGGTCTTTCTTTTCTGGTGGTTTTGGAAATGCCTCCAAAACAAGGGGGTGGTACTGGGTCCAAGAAGCGAAACAAAAGCCTCGACAATCCACCACGAAATTGAACAAATATCAATCGTCCGTACCAAGCTGGCGATAGCCCATTGGCTACAGTTAGTCAATCAAAATTTAGCATAGCTCTTCTCATGATAGAGGGAGTGAAACTAAACAAACTGCAGCTAAATGATTTACTGAAACAACAGCTTGGTGATACAAAAGTCGCGAACATTCAACTGAGCCGTACTGACATCTTTACAGTATATGCAGCTGATGTCCGATTATTCAACAAAATTCTGACTGATTTCACGGCAACATTGGCTACAAATGGTCAAACAACAGCGAAGATCTATGTTCCGCGTTCAATTCAAAGAATCAAGGACATAGAAAAGGTCGCTTTCGTCAAGAGAGTCGACCTTGAGATTCCAATTGACCGGATCACAGATGCTGTTAAGAATGTTGGCCTTGATGTAACGAATGTTACTAGATTAACCAGCAGAGATGGTAATACACCCATCCGAACCATTAAAATCACATTTAGTGATGCTGCTAATCGAAACACATTCGTGCATACGGGTCTTCAAGTCGACTCAATGCACTTCACAGCAGAAGCAGCAACACAAAACACCAAACCAGTCCAGTACTATATCTACTTGAAGTACAACCACGTAGCCAAGTATTGCAAGACCAATACTCAAACATGTGCCAGGTGTGGTGAAAGTCATCGTATGGAGCAATGTAAAGCTGATAAAGATGTGCCCAAATGCTGCAATTGTAAAGGGAATCATTTAGCTACTTCATCAGACTGTTCATATTACAAGGAACAAGAGAAGAAAATGCGAAATATGATCAACCAATACGCAACAACACACAAGCCCATCGCATCAGCACCAGCATTGGACGATTACAATGAATTTCCTCCACTACCAAGCACCATGCAACTTCATCGAGACAACATACAGAAGGACTTCTTTGACGAAATTATCAACGTCATCAGCAGCAAAATGGAAAAAATTATCGAAACAACAACAACAACTCGATTATTGCAGGCGCTGCAACGGAAGATAACTAGAATCGAAAAGTCAATCGGCATAGTTGATAAGAATCAAGAAGATGTTTTAGCAATCTCTGACTCTGATTCGTATGAAGAAAGTCAAGTTGTTAAGCACATCAATAACAAACAAAACCAAAGAGCTGCAACAGCAGTTAATACCACTTCATCCATCGAATTGCCAACATAACCAAGCACTTCGTCACATTCAATATTACCGAAACCACAGCGGAAGCAAAAAGATCTTTCAAAGTTGACAACGAGAGTTCGCTCTTCAAACAGCTCTCTAGACACATCGACATGCGAGAGCAAAGATCTTAAAACAAGCAACATCGATGATTAGTATATGTCATGTCAACATTAACTCCATCATTAAACACAAAGATGAACTCCTCGCTAGATTCTCCAAATACGACATCATATCTGTGAATGAAATTAATCTAAAATGTGAACGCAAATTCTCTCTCTTGGGTTACAACATTTTCAGAAATGACCGTGTAGGGAAGTCTGGTGGTGGAGTATTACTGGCAGTGAAACAACATATTAAATGTCGAGAAATGCTGAACAAGACAACACGCCAAAATGAGGCGATAGCAGTGGAGACTGAAACACAACATTTCAAATCAATATTGTTAGCGTCCATTTACGTGCCTCCAACAGCAAAGATCGACATTAATTTATTTCGTGAACTGTACAGTATTAACAACAATTGTGTTATTGTAGGTGATCTTAATGCCACATTATATGAAATGGGATCAGGAAAGACAAGTACCAGAGGAAGACAGCTTCAAGAATTATTCAAAGATGGCCTTATCGATTGTGTCGATGATGATAGTGCTACATTTGGAAAGAATGATTACGAAGAGAAACTCGATTGGATCCTTGCCAGTCAGCCACTTCTATAATTCATATAAAATGTAGAAACACACCCTCAAATCGGCACAATTACTGGATACAAACCGTTAACATTTGATATTCGAACTGGAGTGCAACCAAGACCACCATCTCCAAGAATATCATTTAATTTTAAAGCGGCAAAATGGCCATTATTTAGAAGCAAGTTAGACCAACAACTGAAGATGTGGAGAAATGTAGGGGTGGGACTTTACCTTTACTTTACTAGTAACTACGTAACTACTTATTTACTTCGTTACTTGTAAATAGTAACTACTTATTTAGGTAGTTACTTGTAAATAGTAACTACTTAGTTACGTAGTTACTTGTAAATAGTAACTACTTAGTTACGTAGTTACTTGTAACTAAGTAACTACCGTATTTACATAGTTACTTGTAACTACGTAACTACCGTATTTATATAGTCACTGAAGGACGATAACTATTACAGGATATCCTTTTATCCTCGACTGCTATACTATTGGGATACCCTTAGATCCTCATCTGCTATACTATGGAGGTACC